>CABPRJ010000032.1:0-353934 GCA_902439185.1 Cinara cedri
GCAACGCCGTGTCGGGTCAGCTAGTATATCATACACGAATAACGATATGATATTATAATCGTATGATAATGTATGGTTGTATAATAATATTATGCGTCCTTAGTTTGATTATTTATTTTTACATTCTGAACGTAACGAGAAATGTACTAGTTTCATTATTATTATTAATGTTTTATTTTTTTTCTGTTGTCTGTCTGTGAACCATTTTTCCATCGGAAATCTTGTGCCAAACCAAAAATTACCTTTACCGTCAAATTCTATTTGAAGCATTTGGAAAGATTGTTTTTCGATTTCCTTGTAGTTTACTCAGTAACCATTTTCTAGCCAAAGTTTTGTAAAATTTGTTAAGATAGACTATCAGGTTGCCGACCTGCAAACCGTATTAGATCCCCGCCCCCTCACAGACTATAGTTTCCAAATAACAGCCATTTCAAATTCTACTAATCTGTGTGAAAACCGATGTTATCTAAAGCCTAGATAACATCAGATATAAATGTGTGATACATTAAAATTTTCAGAAAAATAATCTTTACAGAAAATCCATCTTAAAATTTTCCGAAAATAAAATAAATGTTATTTTTAAAAAAAAAAAAAAATTCAAATATAAATATTTATAGTCCTTTTCTCTGTGAGTAATATAAAAAAAAAAAAAAACAGAATTTGATTATTCTTATTATCTCCGGAGATATTCAAGGGGTATATTTTCGTGGGACAGCCTATATAGCACGAGACTTAAAAAAAGAAAAGCGGAGCGGAGCGATAAATGTATTGATTGTACTATGATGTATTTTTGTTATTTATTTTTTAGCTTCTGAGTGGAAAAAGAGCTGAAATAAAGTTGATGGTAGTAACAGAAATTAAATATTTAAAAATAATCCCTTGTACTTACCTATTTAATTTTTTAATGCAGTTTTAAAAAATTAATTAAACAATACCAGGTTATCGTTAAACACTCATTGTCTAGGAAAGTATTAACTTTTTTCATAATGCTTTTGACAGAAAATTTAATAAAAAAGCAACTCTACAATTTTACAGTTACATTATTTTTTGTCACCCTAATTTTCGAGGGTGAAACCACTTTTCACTTTTGATTTTCAAATAGCAAACTATAGTAAAAATTCCATAAATAGATGAAATTTTAACTTAGACAGTTTTATTATAGATATATTTTTAAAACGCTGTACATTTTTACGATTTTTGGCATATTTTGATTACAAAACTCTTATGAAAAAAAAACCGAATGCAACTCAAATTTGGTTTTTAGAGCAACTTAAAATATACCTTTTGTTCAATTTTCAAGTATTTTAAATCATACAATTTTAACAGATACTTACCAAATAAAAATGCATATTATAAAAACACGAAAATATCAAATAACTAAAATTATCCAAAAATTTTAAGAATATTTTGAAAATCGTACGCGTTTACAAAAGCGAGAAAACTACAAATTATAACAATAATTTTTGGCTGAATAACAATATAAACCCAAATTCTGTACACGTTGCTGTATTTTATGGGAAATCAAACTATTACTTTCTTACCCACAACGAAATTTCCTTTCAGAAAATTTGCTATTCTTGAAATTCGGACAAAGATTTCTGGTATAAAAACATAACCTTAACAATTTTAAATAATGAAATTGTTTCATAATTTGAAAAAAATGTGTTTTGATGTTTTTGGTTTTTCCAATTATTATAAAAGCTACTTTAGATATCAAAAAACGACTTTCTTTAGCAGTTGCTAAATAATAAATGACATACAATTGTTTTTTTTGTCATTTTTCGATTGGAGCATGATTTCTGGTAGAAAACTTTAGTTTCAAAAATTAATAATAATGAAATCAGTAACACTGCGGCGCATTGTAAACATTTCTTGTTTTACCTATAATTTTCTTTTGGGCTTTTCCCAATTTTTTTGAAAATCAAAAAATGGCCTCTCTAATATACTAGACAAAATTTTCTTTTAGAAAAAATTTTACACTCTATACATCAGAGAAAAATTTCTGATAATAAAGTTGTTTACAGATATGTAAAAAAAAAAAACACATCATAATAATAAAACCAATAGATTCCTTGCTATGCTAAAAGTATCCTACATGTCCTTTCTCAGGGTTCAAGCTATCTCTTAACTAAATTTCATCAAAATCAATTAAAAGATTAAGCCACGGAACATTAACAGACAAATTATTTTTCACAAATATAATATATGAATAAAAATAAAATACAAATATATTTTTTCAACACTAATAATAATAAATACTATAAATTAAAAAAAAATACACACAAAACATTACAAAAAAGTAATATAGAAATTATAAGTGGTTAAATAATAGGAATGTCCACATTCTTTTTGGGACAAATTAAAACCATTAAAACTCATTTAAAGTTTTTGTTCAATGACTTATAGTAACTGGCCAATACTTCCCAGGCTGAAGGTGCCATAAATCCAGCAGGTGGTTCAATTCCATCTTTAGCAAGACCTATAATATATGTCAAAAATTGTTGACATTTTAAAAATGTTGCAATAATCACATAGTTAATAGTTAATTTACCTCTCATTTTTGTGCCAGAGATAAATTTAAAATTGTTATGGCGAGCGGAATCATAGAATTCCATTGATTGTTTTGTATCATCATACGCTGCTACACGGAAAGGGATTATCTCCAAATCTGACAGTCCTGGTGCCATTGTCAATACGCGAGCACCATGACTAGGATCGAATAAATCACGTGGTGGATTGCCATCTGGATGAGGAATTCCTGCTGGATCTCTGCCCACGATATAAAAGTTTGCCCCAGCAGACATTCGAGCTTTGGCGTGCCATTGAACCTAAAACAAATCACGTACTCAAATCACTTTAATTCTTTAATTGTAGATTATACTTGATAAAATAAGTAAATATCTATGTTACAGTAATAAATTTGACTAATTGTTGTACTTTCTAAACATTCAAAAATAAATACATTTATTATTATTATTATTATTCAATTTCCACACCTCAGTAGGACCAGCATAAATCATTGGTGCAGGGAATATAGCTAAAACTGTTGATTCTGGATCTATAATTCTATCCTTAAGCACGGCTTTATGTTGAAGTATTCTTATGTTTAGTGGAACATCATCATCCTTTGTCCAACCACCGAGAGGATGTAATAGTAACACTGGTTTTTTGTACCCTCGCTCCAGGAGTTTTTTCTTAGTGTCCTATAAATACATTTAAATTTTTAATTAATCATAAAAATAAACTTATGTAAAATTACAAAAACACAAACCTGCATTAATAATGCATGTCCATTATGTATTGGATTTCGAAGTTGAAAAGCAAATATTGCATCTGCTTTCATTTCCCTCCATTTCACACGAAGTTCATTTGGTGTAAAACGAATATCATCTAATCCATCATTCCACAAAATACGTTCTAAAACATCTAAGCTACCACTGACCAACCAATCACCACTTTCATAAATAACCTACAAAAATGAAACATAAATCATTAATAAATTTGATTTTAACTTTATATGTAAAATATGTTAAGTGTACTTTAATATAAGGATGATTGGCATGTGATGTTCCAAATTGACGGCATACTCGTTCTTCTTTACGGTGCGGATAAAATGATGGTTTATGGATAATTGCGACTGGTTTTGAATTGTACCATAATGCAATTTCATTGCAGCCCACTAACTGTTCTTTTTTATCGGTGGTTATAGGTAAAACAATAGGTATAGATTGATTAACATCCTCACTCAAACTATTGAAGTGCAAAGTCTGCAAATAATAATATGAATACCAAATTAAATATAAAGGTATAATTATAATCCGAAAATAATAATTACTACATGCTTGTAAATATTGTTCTTCATTCATGAATCCATTTAGAGGAGCTGCCCAGCCTTCAGCCAGTACTTGCACCCATTGCATATCAATCTTTCCAATGTCTAACCGAGGTAGTAATAGCGCTTCAGATTTTGTTTTCTCAATAGCATTTTCCGGGACAAATAGTTCAAGTATACGGTCAATATCACGGTTAATTTGCAATGGAATTATTTCCTAAAAAGAAGAAATTAAACAAAAATAAATAAAATCATAATGATAAACCTTTTGAGTATTAAAAAATTATTATAAGGTACATTTATATACAAATGACTAAACACAAAGCTCTATGAATTGAGCACAATATTACTTAATTTAATGTTGTAGTTTAAATTAATGTGAGCATTAAATAATTTGTCAAATTCAGTTTGATTTATCCATTAGAACTATAAAAATATTTTTTTTTGTTGATTTTTCTAACAAAATATTTACTAATCATTAAGTAAATAATAATACAACTTCTGAATTAGTACATTTCAAAGTTGTATGAAATAGAAATAAGTACCTATATAACAGTATATCCGCTATATAAACTAATTATTAATCAAATTCACCATACAAATACAAATAATACAATAAAAATATTATACATAACTAGTAATTATTAACTACTCACATTTTCTTCAAGCATTTGTACAACTTGCATAGTACTCTCTTCTATTGATAAATTAACAGTTTTAAGAACTAATTCTGGAGTATCTGGTTTTTCATAGACTTGATCAACACCAGTGAATCCTAAAAAAAAAATATTTTTTATTTTTATAATATCTATTATTTTCATACAAAATAATACAATTTAAATAAATAAAACCCAACTACAGAATATAGGTACAGACTTTGTGTTATGTTTTCATTTTTTTGATTGCAAGAAATTTAAGATTTAGAAATAATTTGTACAAAAACAATACATACAAATTCAAATATAATAAGCTTATTCAATAGGAAAATAACTCTTTTGACATATGTTCATTCTAAATGGCCTAAACCCTAAAACACTTCCTTATGATTGTCAATATTTGTTTAGTGGAAATTTCATTAAATCTGATTCATTGTTTAAAAAAGAGATAATACATCATATTTAGAAAACACACAATTTTATTTGTTCTGTTGTATATTAGTAGTTTTCAACCTGGGGGTTATGATCTTCAAAGGTGATCTCTAGTAATAGTTGGGAGCTTTCCAAAAAACTATTCAAAAACTAAGTATAATGTTTACTGAATATACAGTAGTCTACTCACGAAATCAAGAGATCAAGGAAAAAGTTCATTATATCAAAAGTTCATTACATCGAAATTTAAAAAAAATTTAAAATTTAAATGAACATACTACAAATACATATACATTATACACCAGCAGATTTGTACCTTATAATATAAGACTTATATACATACGAGTATATTTATTAATAAAAAGACGGGCATACTTCGCATGTCGGTACAGCCACTGTAGTGTGGAATCTGAGCAAAATTGCTAATAGAAAAATTAAGTTGTTAGCAGGAAAAAAGAAGGCCGTAATATTTTTTAACTAATGCCTACATTTCGTACATGTTTCCGTTTTTTTTGGGGGGGGGTTTTTCACATTTGATAAGAAAACTTCTGAGAAAATATCTCCTAAAATACCTCCCCAGCCCAATTTCCTTTTACAATTATAACAATTATAACGGAGTAGAATCTCTGTTAGAAAAGTTATCAACAGAAAAAAAAAATAAACCTCTTTGTAAAACCATAAGTTTTTCATCTCCACTTAGAATCTAAAATTAAAAATGTGTAATATCAAGCTCCAAAATTGTATAAATTCGTTACATCGCGAGAGCTTTGGTCATAATAACATTGTTATATCGAAGGGACAAAAATACATTTAGTTTTTCGTTATATCATAAAATTTTCAAGGGACCGACTGTTTCATTTATTGTATCGAGATTTTCGTTATATCGAGTTTCGTTATATCGAAAATTTACTGTAACGGTATTCAAGTTCTGTTAAACAATTTTCTGTTTTATCACATTTCTGTTAAATATAATAAACTTATTATATGTTTAGAATTTTAATATTTAATCGTTCTAAAATAATACTTAAACATGGGTAGTTTTCATATACAATGAATATGATATAGGCTAGATACCTTTGATTTGACCAGCTCTAGCTTTTTTGTATAAACCTTTAACATCACGTTCTTCACAAATGTTCAATGGTGCATCGACAAACACCTCAAAAAATGGTAAATCGGCTTCTTTGTGTATCTTTCTAGCCATTTCTCTATCCTAAAATTTTTTTTTTAATAATATATACAATTTTAATTGTAATATTATAAATGTTTTAATTTTTTTTTCTGGTTGCTCACTTGTTGGAATGGAGATACAAAACTGCACAGTGTAACTACGCCGCTATCGGCAAACAATTTTGCCACCTCAGCCACACGTTTGATGTTTTCTTCTCGGTCAACGGGACTAAATCCCAAATCTCTATTCAAACCTGTTCGCATATTATCGCCATCTAATCCATAAGCCGGTATTCCTCTGACCACTAAATATTCTTCAAGTTTAAAAGACACCGAAGTCTTACCGGCACCAGATAATCCTAAGAAATACAATTTTATTAACTTCATAAAAACATCGTAATATATTATTCAAAGTGGTTTTATGTATTATATATTTGGTACTGACCTGTAAACCAAACGGTACATCCTCGAAAACCTCGCACGTTTCCGAGAACCTGTCCACGTTTATCACGAGAAACGTGATGTTTCTGTATAGTAACGTTGGTTGCAACCTGTAAATAAAATACAATGCATTGCACTTTAAAAAGAAATATAATATGAATCTAATTCTGTCAGTAAAATTATGTTATGATTATGTTATAATAATATACTGAATTTCTGTAATTCTATTACAGTAATCTGTAATCAGTTTTTTTTTTTTTTGTTGATTATCTATCAAAATTTGAACTTGCACAGCCTTTACCTATTCCAGATGCCGTTACTAACTCAATTAAGTTTAAAACTTGTTTTGTTTTTTTTTTTTTTTTTAAACGTTACCACTCTAATATGGTAACACATTTTTGAGGGTGATACGAAAGTACATTGTATATTACGAAACCCATTCATAAGGGGAAAAAACGGGATATAAATCTAATACGTGTGCTCTTAGGTATATAAAGCTACTTTCTCTGGTGAAAGCTGCTTAACCTTCATATATTTATACACATACATATTATTAACACAGATATTTTTATGAAAGCAATTAAAATATTACCAAATAAAAGCACCACGATTATTACAACATGCGTAAACAATCAAAATTTTTAAAAATCATAATCAAAAATTAAACTTTAAATACCGAACAGCTTTGCCCGTTCACAATAGTAAACGGTAAATAATAAATTCGTGTCTCCCCGTAACTACCTACCCAATTAACTAATAGGTAATTCACCCGGTTACACAATAAACATCTTATAAATATTTTATTGTTTCAATAATTTATTGACACTTTACGGTTTATTTTAATGATAGATAAATATTAAAAAGCGTTGCACAAAATATTATTATAAAATATAAATTTAACCACATACCATAATAGTTTAATAATCTTAAGCCGTGGTTGATAACAGATAATTGATAAAATGAAATTAATTTATCACTAAGTTGATAATTGATTAATATATTATTAATTAGTTTTAAATTTGTAGCGCAATGAATGAAATGTATAACAAATCTAACAAATCTACTAAATATATCTTAATCAGTATATACGCTGTTTTGGTAGAATTTCTAACACACTAACCATGAACTCATCTTCAGACGAAGAAAATTCAATTACGTCCAATATTATTCAATTATAATAAAACGATTTATGTACTTGGTCAAATAAAAAAAAATGATATTTTTTTTTCAATTTTTACTTTAATAAACTTCATATTATCGAATCAATATAACTTATTGGGCCGAATTTGAGCCTATAAACTATTGAACCAATAGTCATTTATGACCGATATTTTATCGAATCAATAAAATATTGAAGCTTTTTGCAACATATCTTAATTTGTATTGATTCAATAACCCAATTTATTGGACCAATAACTATTTATTGACTCAAGAGAGTTTAGTGCAACCGGGCAAATAACCGTTTTTTTTTCATCTGTGTCACCAAAATAACCCATAAATCAAAAAAAATAAATTTGATATTTGTATTGGTTTTAGAGCTTTAATTTCGGAAATTCGTATTCAAGATGCACATGAAACCGTTCATCCGCTTCTGTGAGTAAATTTTCAGACTTCTGCGTAAGATAAATTTGCATTTGGATCGACAAATATGCATGAGACAAATAAAGACTTCCTTTAATTAATATAGATGATTCAGAAATATTAATTTTTAATCGTATTAACAATATTTTATATTAACGAATATATTAAATGTATAAAGAAAATCAAAAAAGTTTAGCAATATTGTAGTATATTTGTAGTTGTACACTAAAGAGAACTACAATAATATTTTGTTTCTAATTTCTTAGAAAAATACATTTCAAAGAAACGAGTACTTATATAAGTAATTTATAAGTATTCTGAAGATCTGTAGTTAAAAAAAACTATAATTTATTTTTTTTTTTTAATGTAGGTTTAAGTAACTATATTGAAAATAGGTATAAATACTAACATCAATATAATAATTCTGATCAAATTAAGTAGGAATCGATTACACAATAAAAACAAACTACATGTTGATATTAGGTGATTTATTATTCAAAATGCAATACCACTATTAAGTAATACGTACGTTTCTATTAAGACCACGGGATACTTTGGATTTTCTTACGTTAAACGACATTTTTAATTCGGAACAAAAAAACCGACGATTAAAAACTAATTTATGAATATGTATATTATGAACTGTATACGTTATAAAACAACACTACGATAATATTATTATGAACGGTTGAAAAATAACAAGTTGTCGGTGTGACGAACTTGGTTTTCGAATTAATCATCAAAGAATACCGAAACACTCAGATATTTAAAAGACGAAAGAAAAAACCCCTTCTTTCCACTGGCCTCGGTCGCCAATTTACCTATGATCTCGTGCGAATAGTGACATAGCTTTCCCCTCCACGACTGCCTACAGTTTGTATCCAAATATTTAAAGTAATCTTTGTAAAGCATTGTTTCCCAAGCAGATGGACGCACCCCCCTCAAGGGGCGTGAACACATTGTTGGGGAGACACAAGTAATTTTATCATTATTATTATTAATAAAAAAAATAATTACTTCGAATATTGTATATTTTTTATTTGTAAAGTATACAAAAAAATAAAGTTATCAACTTGTTTTCAATTTATGGGAGACCTGAAATTTTCAAAAAAATATAAAAGAGGTTAGGAACCCTACTAAAATGATCACTAAGAAAGTATTTGTTCACATACTATCTAACATATACAAGATTGTTTATTTCCTACATTGTTTCAAAATATTAATTATAAATGTATAATTATAGGATGTTTATTTTTTTTTAAAAACTTACACACACGCGCGTACATTCACAATAAAAAATTCCTGTTAAAAAAAATCACCTAACAGCTTGATAGTGACAGCCAAGGTTATAATAGAACATAAATTTAGAATTTTTTAGATGAGAACTTATTAGAAGCAGTAACCTATACTAAACAACCCTGTTTTCTAAGCAACGCGCTTTTATTCGTTTCATATTTTTGACTATTTTGTGAGCGTGAGCTCTAAGGCTTATCGTATAGACGGCGAACGTTTTTTCAGTTTTTAATCGGGCTTCCCCCAGAATTTGAATAAAAATAATAATTTGTGGTATGTTTCATAAACACCGATCAACCCTAAGATCCAAAAGTATATTTATTTTTTGGGTTTTTGCAATTATGACCTAAAATATTTATAATTAACAAATCAAAAAACATAAAAATATTTTTTAAATTCAATTCCTAATAATAATTATTATAACTTGTACTTTTTTCATTATAAACGACTTATTCACACACAAAATAACAAATCGAGTTTGGTCTTTTTTAGGAAATGGGTTGTGCAGTGAAAAAAGTATAAGTTATAATGTATGTAAGACATTTAATTTCAAAAATATATTAACTATGTACTTTTGACTATCGTAAATATTTTCTTACGTAATATTGTAAAATTTAAAAAGGCACCATTTTTTTGAACTTTAACGTTCTTGGGGTTGGCCAGTTATTAAGAAACTTAACTCGATTTATGTTTTTATACTTTAGAACTAATTCCGGGGATAATCCGATTAAATTAAACAAGTTTAACTTGCAAATTAATACCTATGTACCTGTAGCGTGTTGCTATTCATCAATTTATTAATAATTAATAATTACAATGTAGCCATACGTAAGTATTCTCTTGTCAACCTCGGGAGCTCGTAATTAAAACATGTAAAATTAATATAATTTTAATTATTAATGTGTTATATAAACTTGAAATGTATTGTTATTGTACTACTGCAGTTAATTTTTGAAGTTCCTAGTGGAAATTGGGGCAACTTGGCGATTTTTTAAGGTTTGACTATATTCGATTTGACATCATAACAAATTTTTTGACATAGTCGTAGGCTTATAATTTTTTATACACATTAACGTTGTTCAAGTTTTTATACAAAATACGTTAAATAATTACGTAAATAATTTTTTAAACATCTACTGACTTTATAATATTGTATAATTGTTTAGGATTAATTGTTGTTTTTTTACGTTATAAATGCAACAAATGTTTTACTTAAGTAAGCACCTACTGGTATACTACGTACATATGATAAAAAATATTACAAACTATGATATCTATTTATTAAGGCCGCAAGCAATAACGCTAATAATTGTTTAAACTATTAATAACGCGATGAACATTTCGACATTAGACGATATAAGTATGTGTGGAAACTCTTTGATGATAGTAATGATCTCCATCAATAATTTCAGTCATAGATACCTATATAATAAAACAAATATATTGGGTTATATTTTTTTATGGATGTATGATATTGCCGTTTGAATGGAATATTAGATTAAATGATTTGATCAAAATATTACGTCAGCTATTAAGCTACCTACTCGAACCCGAAAAACTCGTTTCAATAGGTTATTCAATTATAATGTTCTTATGCCTATTGAGATTAACCTGGTTTACCACAAAAAAACTTAATTTGATGTCACACGTATATATTTTACAAAACAAAAAATCAATCCAAACGAAAATTTACCTACATAATTCGCGAAACAAATTTAAATAGTATTTTTATAATAAGTAAAAAATATTCACGCGGAAAAAAAACACCTTAAAATTACTATATTCCTATAATAGGACCGAAAAATCGATTAAAAAAAGCTATTTACGATTAATACATTTGTTTTCCATAATTTCTTATGACCTATGCGCATTACAGTGAAAAATGATAATCGATGGAAAAACACTTCATATTAATTCATTATTTTAGCCAGAATTTGACGTTTAGAACTTACAGACTAATATTCTGACTTTACACGATATTTGAGATGAGCGAAGACTAGAGCTCTCTATTTCACATGTACACGTGAAAATCGCATTCGAATCTTTAAAACCGTGTACTTAAAAAATCCATGTACACGTATATATTCACGTATTTTACGTTGTTTTTCACGTATTTTCACTAAGTATTTACATGAATAACACTAAAACACATGAACACGGACAATAAATAAAATTATAATATGAATTACATCATAATGTAAACAAAACTTTAAAAATTGTATACTCCTCACAGATAGGCCACTGTTTTACATGGGTATAGTTGAGAGTGTAGGATATACAGGATAATTTTGTTTATTTCATTGCGAACGAAAACAATATTGAGTGAAGTAATATTAAGTGTTTTTCAATCATTGCCAAAGGAACCACAGAAATGAATAAAACAACCTAGGATATGAACTTCTGAAAATATTATATAAATGTTTCAAATAGAGTACCACCAATCAAAAATTCCGCGTCTTAATTTTAGGTACTATGTTAAAATATTGTTGCATTTGTCTAACCAAAGGCGTTTAAAAAAAATAAAATAAAAAGTAATTTCTTGGAAAATGTATCAAAATGTTAACAAATTGTTCAATTAAAGTACCATCGGGTAAGAAATCCGCATCATTTAAAGTATGTCTTGATAAACTCGGGAAAATTTTTACTAACCGAAAAAGTGTTGTCCGAGAAAAAGAAAAAAAGACATCAAACTAATAGGCGATTTTTCGATAAACTCAAGAGCGCTTTTCGGCAAACAACATGACACCACGCTATAACAATTAAATGATAGGTAGGTGACAATAATGTAATGAACGTGCAAGAAAAATACATAGGTACCTAGGTACTTGTGATTAAAATATTAATAATTCTAAGTATGTGGTACTGATAACTGCTCCAAAATATTTGTCCATCATTCCACCTTGAGGTTCATGCAAGTACAATGGCATGACAGGTAATTTACAAGGAATTAATAATACAACCGATAAGTAATAATTATGTAAATTCTCATATTACAATAAAATCTGTGCATTTTTAAGTTATAAATGTGAAGAATTAATTATGTTATAATATTTTACTGTCTATATGGGTACCTAATTATTATAACATATTAATATTGCATGACAATCTCTAATACATAAATATTGTAATTTAGGCTCAGTTTGCTACTGAAAAATCTAGGCATAATCATACTTCTTTTAATTAAATTTTTGACTAACTTTAGGACGCTGAAAATGTTAAAACTTAATGAATAAACACATTCCCTATCTAGTGCTGATTGTAAATAAATTATTTTATAATTATTTCAAATAAAATTGTGTATAATCATTTACTAAAGACCAGGTACCTACTGATGTTATTATAAGACTAGGTATAATAAGTTAGATACTTATTTAATTTTAACATCTTATAAGTATGAGTGCCTAATAAATACAATTATTAATTGAACAACTAATAATTATTATTATTAATTAAGTAAAAATATTATTATTAGGTCATTTTTAAATTTTAAGACAACGGTTTACAATTTTTATGAAAGATCATTAATGATACTTAACTTGAAAAAAAAAATGTAATACTGAATAGATAAAAAATTACAATTATTATGATATTGATTGATAGAATTTTTTTTTACTTAGATCAATAAGTCAGGGACTATATAAAACCATGACCTGAATAATGACTGCATAGACCTACATTTGTCTGCCCATGATCTTTCATTGCTATATACTAAAATAATAGACTCACCTAATTGAAATAATATTTTATAATCAGATCAATCATTATAAACTAAAACCAAAAAATTACAAAATGTATATGATATAATCAAAATTTACAAATATATAGGCGGGTATATATACGGGTAAATATATACTAATATATACTTAATATATACCTATTTTAGACAAAAAAACTACTCATTATATATTTTTGTTTTATAAGTTATTAAAAATATTGTAAAATTGAATAAATTGTCAATTTTAAAAGCATTATTTTGTAATTTATTGATTTTTTAACATCAGACCATACAATTTAATTTAAAAATATTAAATATGGCAAACTGTGAATTAATAATAATGTCAGAATTTGGAAAATAAATAAAATAATACTTACACTTAGAAATATAATAGCAAACATTGTAATTTACTGTTCATCAAAACTTTTAATAATTATTTCTATTTAAAAAATTTGGAAGTAAAATATATAAAAAATAATTATTTATATTGAAAAGATAAAAATTGAGTTAAATTTGAATTTGAATTTAATCATGTTGTTGCTGGTGGAAGATTTATTTTTAGTTTTTAACACTCTTACAGCCTCCCTAAATGCCTCAAACCATTTTTATTATCAAATTTTAACATTTTTATTTGTTTTTTTTTTTTTTGTGCTTATTGTATAATTATAGCACAGCAGTATATCATAGTATTATTACAGAATTCGGCCATTTATTATTTTATAAAGACTATTTCTACAATATTTAGGCACTTTAGTTTAAATTTTATTGAAAATCTTAAAAAAATGAAAGCATTTCAATACATAATTAACCAATCTTTTCTTAGAATTGTATTTAGTGGCAATGATTTCTCGATGCATGCAAATATAAATTAAATTACTTTATGTATTCTACTGTTCTAATTTCCCACCTAAAAAAATGTATACCCATCACAGCATTATGCTATTCACCATAAGTACTGATTATAATTATTAGATTATACAAATAAAGATATATCTTAATTTGTGGATTACAGCTACTTAATATTATACTACACATCATCTATTTAGTACACTGGAAAAGTGCATAAACACCAAGGACCTTAATCTACACAAAATAAAAGATTTTATATTTTTATTTTAACCAGAATAAATTATAATAAAACTTCAAAATTAGAAATCTGTACTTAATTCTAATTGAAATACAAAATTAAACATAACAAATTATTGTATATTGTAGAAACTTCAATGTTACTTTTAGTCGGTTTATAAAAAAATACAATTAAACATAGTTTAGGTTAAATTAAAGTATGTAATGTATGTTAATTACATAGTTATGTAGATTATACAAAATACATATAACATTAATTATAGAAATAATTAAAATTAAAATTGTACAGTTTTCAATTATTGATAATAATACAAGTTTTAAACTAATAGTACATCTTGTACTATTTGTGCAGTAACAATTTGTAATTAACAGTTTGCTCTTTGGCGACCATTGGAATACCGACTGTTATATCTTTATCCAAACACAGTTTATGATATACATCTGTTTGAACATTCATATTACCTTTGAAGTACAAACGTAAACGGATTACAAACTCTCCCCAACCATGCCTGGTTAACGAAAATGGTTTTTGGACTACATCTACTATATGATGAGGTTCATAAGATTCGTGCAGAAAATAAGTCACTTTATCAATGTAAATCAAATTATCTATTGATTCTTCTGCATTGCGTACATAAACAGTCCATTTATATTTCATTTGATGATCAGACTTGTTAATTGTAACAGTGTTTCCAATAATGTATGATAAATCAATTAATCCAGAACTGGGGATAAAATTTGTTGGAGGCAAAGAATTCTTTGAAAGTGAAATTGGTTCACTAATTTCTTCAATGTTGCTCACAGATTCATTTTTTATTTCTGTTGATATAGTATTCAAATTTGTCATAAATACACTTAAATCTTTAGCTTCATCCTCACATTCCATGTTTCTAAGAATGGCATCTCTCTGTCGATTTTTTTGACCATCAGTATTATTTTTCATATTTGCAAAATGTGAAATGACAATGCTTCTTCTTAGATTTTTTAAATTAGCGATACACATATTAATATTTTGATCAATTTGTTCTAGAGTTTGCTTTGTTTTCACTATTTCATTATCCAAATCTTTTTGTACATTAGACACAATTTGAGTTATTTGATCTTTACTTAATGTTTTCAAGAATTTATCTGTAGAATCCATTTCAAATTAAGGAATGACAATGATGCAAATTGATCTAAAAATTTAAAACAATAATATCCTATATTTTTAGGAAGTATACACTGTTTGATATTATTATATGAAACCCAAAATGATTTTTTAAAAGTGGTATTCCAGCGATGTTGTGTTCCTTTTGTCATATTATGGTATTCTGATTGGCCGTTGTAACTTGTTAAAATTCAGTAATCAAAAAATGTCCAGAGTTGGGCAAATTTACACTTTTCTTTTGTTTGAGTTGCAATGTTTAATTGATTTATTATTGTTTTCATCATATATATATATATATATATATATATATAAAATATATATCTGTGAATACAAAACACAATGTCGCTGAAATACCTATCCTCTTTAAATAAAAACAGATTATTCCATAACTAATAACTTTCCATTATATTATTACATGTAAATACTTACTACAATGATTATGATGAAAATTATTAGTTAGGTATTGATATATGACTGATACAGAACAAAGAAACTAATTAAATGTAATTATAAAATATTTAATAATAAATTGAGGTTTAATAAAATCAATTGCCAAAATATTATAATTGGAATATTGTTAAATATAATAAAAAATAGTAATTATGCATATTACTATGAATGAGTACTACTCAAATATGTAATTCAATTATTATTTCTATTAAATTTTGTTTTTTCTAAACATATTTTGTATTTTTAAACTAATTATTAAAATGATTCATAAATTAAAATGTAAGTATATATTTTCTAATTGCAAGTATATATCAGAAACAAAGTATTGAAGTAATTTTGCCACAATAGATAAATAAACAGTAGTATCTACTAGTTATATGGTACGGGTCTAAATTAGTTATTCATGCTGTATTGTTGTTATTATTTATGCAAACTAAGAGAAAATAAATTAATATTTAAAACAAATAATTAAGTAACTAATAATAATTACAAATTGAAAAGTATTATAACTTGTACTTACATTTTATACACGTATGTTTCAGGATTTTCAGAAAATAATTGGTGTAGATAAAAATTAGGTAGGTATATTGATAAACGTATTCAAGTTTTATAGATTGTATAAAATATTATTACGAAAACGAATAAATGTTTATAATCACAAATAACCAATAGGTAGATAGGTAATAATTTCATAAACATAAATTTCAAGAAATACAACTAAAAATATTCTGAAGTTTAAAAAGTGTCTACTATTTAATGTTTATCTGATATTGTTGATATCTTATCAATTATATCAGGTATATCTTATCAATAATATAATCGATAAACGTGAAAAAAACCCGCCCAAATATTATGGAGGTGTACAATTTTTATTTCTCAGGAACAACATTAATAGGTATTAATCATTATGAAATTGAAAACTCAGTTAAGTTTGACTCTCTCCCCCACCATCAGACACAGTAGTATTTTATAATATTATTATTTATTCCTTCTTCTACTTTTCTTTCGCCTTTTTCACTAATCACGGGGATAACGTAAAATGTATAATAATTACTCACTAATAATAATAATACTTTATTTATTCAACTAGAACCGAAACAAAATAATTAAAGAGATCATTTTCATTTTCACCTTAATTCCGCACAACTTTAATAAATTTAGAACTCCGAATATCGACCTTCGTTTAGTTAGGTTAGGTTATTGGAGGTTTTTTTTTTTAATATAGCTTATAATAATTGTTCATACCGATTCGTACGCAGATATGAAAGTACCTACCTATATAACGTAATAAACACATACAGTTAACATCCATACATTATTGATTTACTGCTTAAAGTGTATTTAAATAAAAACAATAAATAATGCAACTCTTAATTTAACAATGCGGTAATAATGTATACATGATTAGCATTTAGCAATTAACATTAAATAAAATAAATTACTGGTACATACAATTAATAGAAATATGAATATCGCAGTAATGTTACTTGGGTACATATTAAATAGAATTATGTAGTATAGACAAATATTTCTTTAATGTAGGTAAATACTTTTTTAGATCACTACACAAAAACGAGACTGAAACAAAAAAAATTTATCTACAATAAAATATATTATAATAATGTAATGAGTTTCAAAAATGTAGTAAAAAAAAACTTACTCGTATTCTTTCATTTTTAAGATATTTTGATTTAGTTACTGTTTTTTTTTCTTTTTGCTTGTCGTCTGTGTTGTTAGCCGACAATTTTGTATTTATTTCTTCTTTTTCTAATGCAGGTTCATCAACTACGTTATTTAAGTTTCCTATTTCTTCGACAAAACAGAGCAAAAATACCTAATTTCAGTAAATGGAAGTGAGAAAGTCATATTGTGCGGTCTTATCGTAAAGAGAAATCTCATGCCAGTATTCTTTAAACAGTTTAAGTTTTAAGTTTAAGTTTTAAACGTTTAGTCCGGCGATTTGATTTAATTGTTATATCTCAATAATATTTTGAAAATATTATAAATACGACAAGATGACATGCATATATTTTATGAATCCATCGCAATTTTTAAAGACTGCATATTTACTAATCTTTTAATAATTATAAAGAGTTATACTAGTATTAAGCGTCAGGCACGGATCCAGAGCAAAGATCTGAGGGAGGGGCCCAAAAATTCGTTTACAACACAAATACAATAAAAATATAATATAATACATCATGTATATTATTTTCTCATGTCTCTTCTCCTCTTCTTTACTAATGGCCTTTTGCCTTGTCGTTTCAAATCTGGTTCTCCGCTCCTCTCTATTAAACGCCAGTCTTTTTATGTCCACATATCGAGTGTAATCACAGCTTGTCTCATAATTTACTCTATGTGTGCCTTTCTCGGTTTACCTCTCCCCTTGTGTCCATTTATTCGTCCTTCAAATACATTTGTCATAAACGGGCTGTGTCTCAGCACCTAAACCAAACATTTTTCCGCTTCTTTCTTTTATGATGTTCAACAGAATTCTTTTTTCCCCAACTTCGTTTAATATACCTATGTTACTTTTCATTTCTGTCCGGATGACTTTCAACAATCTTCTCCATGTCCAAATTTCCATACATTTCATACATATCAGTGATTAGAATACAGTAATTTAAGAATCTATACAATTATAAAAATCGAAGAAATAATATGTCTGGGAAGGGGTGGCTGGACTCGTAGCCCTCCTTGATCCGTCCCTGTTAAGTGTGTACATTTAAATAGGTATGTATATTACCTAATTTACTTGGTATAATTTTTTCGTCGTTAAATATTTTATCAACTTGTGGATTTTGTAGATCGGTCGTATTGAGGTTAATTTCCTATAAATATTATAAATACAAAGATTATTTTTAATGGGGGTTTTTTTTTTTTTTATATAATCTCGAATTCAACGTTATTGTGTCTATTAGTCTTACCTTTATTTCCTCTTTAACGACTTTCAAAACTTTGTCATCGTCATTATCCTCAACTTGAGTGACGATCGACGAGAACGATTCGACAGTCTCTTTTCGTTCTTCAGCCACTTTTTTCGGAACCTTTAACGGAGGTAATGTATCGGAAGATTTAATATTATTTTGTACATCATAGTCGGTTGATTCGCTTTCGACTGGCTCGGCGTGAAGTAAAGTATGATTGCCTCCACAGCTCACCTACATAATATGCATAAAAGCTAATGTAAAAAGAACTTATATTGGAGACGAGTGTGGCCACTGTTTTGGGTGGATAGTTGTAGAGGTGGGCATTAACTTGTTAAAAAGCTAATATTTTCTTTAACTTTTTAACTTAACTAGTTTTTTTTTTTGTTTTTAACTTATTAACTTATTTAGTTAAAATTTGTATTGTTTTAACTTAACTTTTTAATGTTAATTATCACTATCGAGCAGTTAAGTTAATTTTGTTTTGTACCATCCTTTATCAAAAGAAAAAACTGACTTTATTTCGATTTTGATAATTTTCTAATAATATATCATAATATTGATAATCGCATGCTGGAAATTAATTACTTTATCTAATAATAATTTATAATTTATATTTCCGTATATTAATATATTATAATATGACAAATGAAACTAGCAAATAATGTATAGTTATGAATAGAATATAGATGTATCTTCTAAGTTTCTGATAACAATTTAATATAGGTAATAATAATTTAATATTTTGTAGTTGACATTTACACAGCGTAAATCACTGATGTTTAAACATCTTGGTAAATGTGTAAATTAAAATACTAGAGATCTTTTTGACTTATTAATATTATAGCTTAAAAAAATATTATTAACTTTTTTTAATCAAGTTAAGTTAATTATATTTTCTATGTTAACTTTTAATTTATCGAGTTAAATTTTTTTTTTGTTAACTTTTAACCTTTAACTGAAGGTAATTTAATTTAATCAACTTAACTTTTTTAAGTTAATTATTTTTATTAACTTGCCCACCTTTAAGTATTTGGAAATATGGGATAAATAAAGTTATTTAATTTGAATCTGTAACCAGCCATTGCTAACGAAAACAATTCGGAGCGAAGTTTGGTTATTCATGTTTTGAAAGACCGTAATATTTACAATTTTTGTCAACATTTGATTTTAAAACTTTTACAAAAAAGTTTTAAAAACAGAATCCTATATTACACATTTTTTTTTTTAACCACTTAGTATAATTTATAATGAACCTCCTGTCAAATGTTCAAGCATTTTTGTTTAGTCGAACAATTGTATCCATAGAGTACCTACCAACGAAAAATCAAGCAAAATATCTATAAATAGCTTAAAAATAGACCAAATGTTTTGAAAATTTTATCACGATTCAAAAAAAAAAAATTCAAGTGTTTATGCATATTTTCAACTGAATTAAATTTAAAAAAAAAAACAAAATTTAAAATAATAAAATAATTTTTTTGTAAATTTTCCCATTGATTTCTGTGTTTTTCAGTTTTGCTCAATTATTAAAAAAAAAATCGTCTGAGGATAATGGAGTCGGGTACAGCTACAGTTATAAGTAATTTAATGTATATCTGCAAGCAACGATAAACCGTCACTAACGAAAAAACGATTTTGAACGGAGTTCAGTTGATAATGATGCTTTGTCAACAATATATATGTCGTACTATGGTAAAATAATTAAATAGGCATTATATATTTTCTTTCATAATATTTATTTTATGTACCGATTTTCCCGTTATTCCCATGTTTTTTCTTGGTTTTTCACATTTGATGAGAAAAATTTAGAGAAAATCGAAAAACTACCTCTCTAAAGTACCTTCCCTTTTTAATGCACTAACTAGACAAAATTACCTTTCAGAAAAATTGTTACACTCTATAAATCAGAGTAAATTTTTTCTTTGAAAAGTTGTGTACATATAATAAAAATATTTAAAACAACGCACACCACAATAAAACCAATATATCCCTACACTCCGAATCTAAAATTATAATATTAATATTTTTTATTTAAAACATTTTTTCCTGATTGATGAAACAATAATATTATTATAATTACCATCTGCACGTTTAAATTTCTGTCGACAAATGTCGATACAAGCGTCGGAATTGTTGTTTGATTAACGTCCATGCAGAGCTTCCCGTACTTCCCATCGCCACACGTGAAAAGTTTACCACTCGCTGTAATAATATTAAAAATATTTGTTTAATAAAACGGTAAATCAATCAATGCCTTTTCCCGTAAACAAGTAACACGACATTTTGTTCGAAAACTTCCAATATTACCGTAAGTACTCCTATGCTATTTTCGTGTATTAATTTTATCGAGGTTATCAGTTGTACAATTTTAATGTTCACAATAGTCTCTTATTATCGTATATACCGTGGCGTAGCCAGGATTTATCAATTCAAGGGTTAGCGTTCTACGACTTTTTAATCTTACCTATAGCCTAAAAATAGCAATGGGGATGGATTACAACACCCAAAACCCCCCTTTACTACGTCACTACTTGAATGTATGTGTAGATTATTGTTACAACGGTTGATAATTTTATTTTCGATTATTTTTTCTCTGAATGTTCGCCAAAGTTAATCGTGACGTTTGGAGAAAAATTACCCCGTGCTAATAATAACTATAACCTCGTAAACATATTTTGTAATATTTAGTAATATTTAATAGTTAATATTTTGTTATACATTTTTGATTTGTAATAATAATTATAACAAAGGATCAAACAAAGAAATTTGTTCAAGCAATGAAGAAGTTGAACAAAATGACAATTCAAATGAAATTATTGTATCTCATGATACGGATACTAAGCAATGTATTTTAAGCACGGAAATTGTTACTTTTAATTTAATTTTAATTAACTGGAAGTTGGTACTGATATAATTTAATATTGAATCATAGGAAATTGTTTACCCCTCGCGAATAAAGACCATTGAGTAAGCCACGCGAGCATTTAAAGGTATCTAAAGCTGTATTACTATGATTATATCATATTTTATATTATAAGTTAAGTGAGGAAGGCGATTTATAGTTTTCTACACTAAGTTTTTTTGTCTTCTTGGAAAACACTTTTTAGAGAGTTATCTGAGTAAAAATGGCCCAAACACTTTTTGTACCGTATAATAGCTTAAAAGATCTAAAATCGATATTTTTGAAATTTAAATAGTTTCTTTATAAAGGAAGGGGGTTGCCACACTTAAATTTCGGACAATTTGTTTTTCTGATTTACAACTGTTTACAAGAATATACATGAATTAAAATATTATTCACTGCAACACTGCAACTACTCATAATTATTTTTTGTTTACAATGATTTATCGTCACTATTAGGATATAAACTAAATTACCTCTAATTTAAAGGCTTATATACTCTCGTAACTTTTCATCTATACCATCATACCAGATTTTGTTTTAATATATACACTGATAGGTATGCAATTTACCGGTAATAAAAGCGCTATGATTTTCGCCGCACGTTATTTGAACGATTCGCTCGGTGGTAATGGCACAAGGGTATAGATGACCTTGGGACGTGACACTTCGCAAGCCGATTTGGCCGCAGTCGTTGTTACCACAAACAAACACTTTTCCTGCGTCTAGGACAATCCAAATTTTACAAAACATTTAATTTAAATACCGCAGTTTCAGCACAAAATAACTTAATTTTATTCTGTGGTCTCGCGCAATAGATATCACAAAAATGTTATAAATATAATATATGACTTGACAACGATAAAATGTAGTATTATTATATCGAATTACCGCTCAACGCGACTGTATGATTTGATCCGCAGGCAACTTGAATGATCTTTTCGGACGTGTCTACCCGACTAAGCGACTGCATGTCGTGGCCGAGTTTTCCATAATCCCGGTCGCCACATGTAAAAATGTCTCCGGCCTCTGAAACATATCGTGACGTGTCACGAACATTATATTTTGTTATCTATACCGGATAAACTGGCAGCCTAACAATTAACACAACTATATATATTATTTGTTATATTAATGCAACTCAACACTGCAGAACATCACTGTGGTCATCACTTAGCAAAGATGAGATTTGTTATAGATGGGTGACTAGAGTTATAGTTGAATAGAATAAAGAATGAGTCATGAATGACACGTCCTCCTCCCCTCCAAACTTCGATAATTACATTTGTGAGTCGGCGATTTAACGGTTTAATTCGTTTAAGTCGACAAAAATTATGAGAAAAAAAAATGTATCTGTTTTTGTAGTCGGAAATTATAAAAACAACTGTTGAGTAATCGGAAATAGCAGATAAAAATAGTTGTATATTAAATAAATTTCCAATAAGCAAAAAACAGTCAACAGCTAAATTCATATTTGTATATGTAGTGTGTGCACATGTACGCCCCCCATCCCCTCTATCAATAATTGCTGGTTACAGGCATTGGGAATGAGTTACTTATGTGACGGTTCGGGAGCGTTTTCGATTTCTTCTGAATGTTGATAAGGAAAACATATTAAGGGAGTGAGTAGATTGAGATGATGGTTCGGACATGTGATTAAAATAAGACACGAGTCACGAATTTAAGAATTTACAAATTAACGTGGAAGAATGTTGAGGCAGAGGAGGATTGAAATAGCGATGATGGTCAGACACGATTGAGCACCCTCAATGATTAATATGAAAAATGTGCATAGATGTGGATGACCAATAAGGTGAAGATTTGAGGCTTACGTGGCCGATTCCATAAAAAGGTGGAAAAAGAGTTAAAAAATAAAAAAAATAAGACAGCGGATAATTATTCGTAGGTATTAGTCTGGAAATAGATATATACATACTGGTAACGAACGCGGTGTGAGTATGCCCGCACGACACGTATCCGACGGGTCGGAAGATCGGCACGACGGTAGGCACCCTGACGATGACCGAATCATTTATAGAGTCCAGTCCCAGTTGTCTGTCGGCGTTTGAACCCCAAACATAAACGTCGCCGTTTTCTGTCGGCAAAAATAGCCCCCATAAATGACGAATAACCAAAAAACACGTTATCAGGCATTCGTATTACGTGCAACATTAATATATTATTGTACAATACCTACCTATGATGACCGCCGTGTGGTAAGATCCGGCCGATATTTGGACGATTTTCTCGTCGAATTTGGTAATTTCAACGGGCACATAGCTGTTCGTTACGTCCGCCGGTTGCCCCAGTTGACCGTCGCTGTTATCGCCAAATCCGTATATTGTATTGTTCTCTGCAGGAAATAAATGTTTTTTTTTTTAATTTAAACTGTGTTTCATGTGGATAATGACGACGGTATCATTCATTGTGGTAATAAAAACCATCCTATTTAACACCCAATCCTCCGTCCTTTTCAATCCATTGGTTTTTCTTTTCAATTCGAAAGTCTTTTTCCGTACGGATTTTGTTCTATCACTGCTTTTAATATTTCGTTCTGACCTCTACAAGCTGTCCACTGAAAAAAATCTCTTTCGCATTGCATAAGTTAAATTTGTACTTTGGAATAACAACTCTGGCACTGCATTTTTTTTCCTCCTCCATTACCCACTGGCACAATCTTTAACTAGTACGAAGATTTTCCAATTAAGCATTTTGCTCGTCTATTTTTTCTCAGTGGCCATGTTTCCGTACCGTACTAGATTATCGAACGAATCGGAGTAATATATAATCTCTTTTTTAATTCCCTAGATAAAAATCGGGAGCCCAATATCTTTGTTGGACGATAATATCATTTATTACCTGTTTTTATTCTAGCCGCAACTTCTCTGGGAGATTCCGAGATATTTGAATTGACGTGTGTAAGAGTAATTAATTATACATGTTGAACTAAAATTACATTTTTTATTTGTCGAACCAAAAACGACACGCGAAACTATAGTTGTAAAACGTTAAATTATATTTTTATTTGACTTTTCAAGGGAATATTTATTGTTATTATTTTTTTTGTTTCTTTAACGCTCTTGATTCAAGTCGACAATTTTATTTTAATATTAATTGTGATTTAACAAAAAATTAAAAAATATTAAACATTTGTATATATATATTGACACTATTGTATTGTACAAAATAATAATAAATAATTTACATAATAATTAAATGAAAAAATAAAATATTACACATTAATATATTTCTTTTGCAAAAGATTACCATTTTTTTTTTTGCATTTTTTCTTATTAAAAAAAAAAAATGTTAGAAAAATATAATTTTTAAAATATTTAATAAATGAAAATCTCGTGGCCAACCGTTATTTTCTAAATATTATTTAAATGAAAAAATATGGAAAAATAAAACATTTTATCAATAATTTCATTATAAATATAATATACTGGGATAGTAAGTTTTCGAAACTGAAATCCATCGGAACGCAATCCCTATAGTTTTGTCTGGATTTTAGGTATTAAACGTCATAATCGTCCGTAAAAATAGCCTTACTTCTTACTTGTATCGGACAGTAAATTAATGTGGTAATTAAAATGTGGAAAAGGACACATTTTATAAAATTGGAAACAGTTCCAATTCTCTTAAATAAAAAACTATTCTCAATTATACGAGTATTATATTTTATAATTACACGTTCAAGAAGTAGGTACCTATATTATAATAACATAATTGTCAACTTTCAAAATAAATGGTTGGACATGAGTATAATGCATTCGGTTTTTCATTTCAAATCCTTAATAAAACAGTAAATACCAGAAAAACTATATGATGAGAAATATACGAGCAACAATGCCATCATTTATTTTGTCCAGTATGATAATTATAATACATTATAATGGCGTTCAAATGAAAAATAATAATGACCTGCATTAAATCGTCGAGGTGAACAAAACGTGAAGCGATCATATCCTAGCGTGTCTCTGTACCTATTATTTTATTTTTTTTTATTTGTTTATTTGTTGCATAATAAAATACAATGAAAAACTCATAACGACTTCGTTCACCGATAAAATTAATAATAATTAATGAGACAATAAATAATGAACCCATTAGATTTTAAAAATCCGAAAAAAAATCTTTAAAAAATGAATGATACATTTAAATAATAAATAAAAACAAACCATAAGATGTGGAATCTGTGTTTGTTTGCGATTGCGGTCAAATAATTGGTTTGTGATGGTGCCATAACTCAAGGACTTTTGAACGTGTGTACATTATGCGGAACTTAATTTAGCGGAGATTATTTTCAATTTTTTATTTTTAAATGAACGATTGATGATGAGTAATGTTTCCAAAAATATCTTCAATGGTCAGTTAGGTTATAGTCAACCCATCTAATGTTTTGTGCATTTTGGCACTACCTACTGACTTTGTTTTTTAAAATATAATACAGGTAGTGTTATATTATACTTGTGTTTATGTCGTACTATAATAGTGTACTACACTTTACAATAAAATCTAAAATAAATGTTTCGGTGCAACAAATAATATCGTTATGTACCTACCAAACTATACCTATACGTAAAACATAAAACAAAATGTGGGTAGCGAGAGTATTCAAAAGAAAAAAAAATTCGGGAGATGGGGGAGTTGAACCACCAATGAATGGTCCACTGTTGTATGTAGAGAATTAATGAAAATTGTTTTTGAAAATTTAAATTTAAAATTGTAGTATTCTGTAACTAAACGTAATAGATTACATTTGTTCGTGGTGTTAATGCATTTCAACATAAATCTGAACTTAAATTACTGATCAAAATAAATTACGTTTTATCCACATGAAACCAAAAAAGCTCAAAAATTTCAAATAGCTATAAATAACTCAACAAATCTAGAATACTTTGAATATTGTACCATGTCTTAAAAGTCTTACAGTAAGTACACGATGACAATTTCAAGTCTCTGCGTTAATTATTAATTGAATTATTATAAAAAATGAATTATTCCCATTATTATGGAAAATTACAAAATTACCTGGTTGGGTTAGTTCAAATTTCTGCCTGGTTTTAAATATAATATATAATTTATTGATATTCAATTTCTGCCAAAAAATATTGATTCATTTATCGTTTACATACATAGTTTAATAATAAAGTGAAAGTTAATTCGATTTATCAAATCGAATTAAAAACTAATTAAAAAAATGTAAAACGCATTAAGATAATATGTATTAAACGTGCATTTATAATATATAATTTTAATGAAACACGAATTAAGCTAACGCGCATTAGTGACTCCGTGTAAACCTGATAAATATTGCGGATCACACTGTGAACTAATTAGAAAATCAGAGAAGTGTAAAGAGTGGAAAATTGATGTCGACCAGCGTTTAGTGTTAACAATAAATGATCGAAAATTGTATAGACATAAATATTTCTTTACCTGTCGAAACGATTGTGTGCGATCGTCCGCACGCTATATGCTTCACCTTTTCTGGTTTTAAACCTGTACGATAATATTTTCAATAGTGATTATTATATTGTATCCGATGAAAAAAAAATATTTCTTACTTTTTACACAATTCGGTTTGAATACGTTTTCCGTGTGTCCGAGGCCTAGTTGTCCAAAACTATTTTTTCCAAAACAAAAAACCCGTCCGTTTTCTAAAAAAATTAACAATAGTAACAATATCATATCAATAATATATTTGCTATTTTTTAGCAAATTATATATTGTGTTTGTATTTTTATTATCCCCCTCCGTTGATTACTAATTTTACGTTGTCACGCGAACAAGTATTTTGGTACCCTATGCAAAAAGAAAAAATGGAAAAACAATGACAACGAAAATTATCACACAATTAACGTGTATTATTTATCATAAAATGTAAAACACTTTAAACCGATTTAACGTGATAAGATTTATTATTTCTCGTTTATAAGACGCACCCTGCAATTATTTTTATTAATCTAATAATTCTATACATTATAGTAATCTCTATGTTATGTTTGATATGATTTGTCAAATCCGTTTAAATGTTGACTTTATTTTTCTATGATTTAATAAAACGAAAAATATGTTCTAACAATACAACTTTATCAGGTAGCTATAGATTTAAATAAATGTCTATATTGATGACTATAAATACTGTATAGTCGGTTTATCTACAAAGATTAATATCCGAAAAAAAATTATTGAATATTTGTTCGTCAAAGAATTTGATACTGGAAAATTAAAATTACTGAACGTTAGACACTCGAATCGCTTCGTTCGCTTTTACTCACTTTAATACTTTTCGAAATCAATTATTGTTTGATTGTTATCGTTTGGTACAATTTACAACAATTTAAATGTTGATATACATAGGTAATCATATTCATTTTTAAAAAGAAAAACTTAATTTGAACAAAACAAATTCAATATTATCTGACCATAGGTACATTATTTTACGGATATTAATTTTTATGGACAAAACTACGACGTCTGCGGAGGAATCCAAAATCTCACGGCAAACAATTCCGGAGTGTTCTTCCCCGCAACTGATTTCGACCACGGGATCATTTCTAATGAAAAAATGACTCGGAATGTTGTCAGCAAAACTGCTTTTGCCGTACGTGAAAACAGCTCCGGTATCTGAAAACCGATCAAATTTTAATTAACTGTGTAACATTTAACTACACATTTATTAATTATTATAACGTGATATAAGTTATAAGGAGGTTAGTATTAAATCAATATAACTACAGTTTTGATACACCGCCGTTTTTATATTTTGTTCATGGCAAAATATAGGTGCTGTATTGTCTGTATTGTTTAATCGGCACTTTTACATCTTTAAAGGTTCAACAGCGAGTTTACTATATTTAATATTGGATGCTGTTCATTATACGCAATCTACACAATATTATTGTGCCATACGGTTTACGTGTGCATAATTTAATTTGTGCGGTTATTAAATGTGTTT
Organism: Cinara cedri; assembly: GCA_902439185.1. Taxonomy (NCBI): domain Eukaryota; kingdom Metazoa; phylum Arthropoda; class Insecta; order Hemiptera; family Aphididae; genus Cinara; species Cinara cedri. The sequence goes on from CABPRJ010000032.1 coordinate 28,600, forward strand.
TACATTTTTTTTTTTTTGATAATAACGTTATTTAATTTTAAGAGTAAACAATGTAATCAATTACAATAGGTAAGTGTACACAAAAGCATATTCGTTTTTATGACATTTAATCGTTATATAGCGTACATTTTTTAAATTCAAAATGTGACGTTTTCGAAAATAAGGAAGCTGATCATAATAATAATATAATAACTACTATGATCAATTTTCGGAATGTCAGCCTCTTATATACCGAGATAATATTACGAAACCAAAAACAATATCCGCCTATAATACCTACTATAATAATAACAATGTAATCATTTTCGGCACTATTTTATTAAGTTGTAAAAGAAATGTCAAGCCCTTCAACGGGTAATAATAATATATTGTAATAAAACGTATACTATAATATTAATTTACTTCCTCATTTTTGTTTATTGTCTATATTTACAGTGAACAATCAGGTATAATGTAACTCAACGGCTCTCCACAAAGAAAATGTTTTATTTAATAATAAACTATTGATTTTTAACAAATTGAACAATTTTCATGTTAAGCAAACAAAGTTCCCGTAAATAAGGAACTAATAAACTGAAGTATGTTACATACTATGGGTTCATTCACCTGTAGTATAAAGACGTCGCGGGTTTCTATTTGTGACGGGACGTGCAATTTATAATTATTATTTTAAACAAGACTAAGTATATAGTTTGAAACATTAGACTATCATTGATAAAAGTAGAATTTATCGAAAAACTATATGAGTTTACAGAAATTTACGTTAATTTGTTTGACAATGGTAAATAAACAACATTACTTACATCGTAATTTAACAGCGTCCAATATTTACCTACAATACTGTGATTGCCGATTACCCAAACTTAGTAAAAAAAATAACTATCCAAGAAGTATTATAATGATACAGAGTTAGTTAAGTATAATGTAAAACATTAAAAACAATACTGAAAAGTAAAGTCCTAATCAGTTGATTTTTTTTATTTTCCCGTGACCAAGTAAAACTATATACTAAACCTAACATTAACTGTACATTAACATCCAACATTGACCAAAATTTAGTTGTTTTAAACGAAATACTGGTATATAACATCATTTCCCGGTATAATATTGTCGTATAACTACGATTTTCACAATTAAACTTACATTAAAAAACGAACAATAACAATATCGGTTAGAATAAACTAGTTTGGCGATAACAATTAGCGCCTATCAACTTTATACTTAAATTCAAAAATATAAAGCTAGCATAGGACATTAATTTGTAAGTGGATTAAAAAATAAAAAAAATCATTCTGAATAGAATTTTGAGTACGAATTATAATAGTTTTGACACTCGTTCAGTTTTTCGCAATTTTCAGGGCATTGAACTGTGAGAAATCCGCAAACGATCTCTCAAAATTAATAAGTACTCGTATACTATATAGTTCTCTCCGTTTTCAATTAACCAATAAACGAACATTTCTTTTAAAATACAATGAAGATCCGGTTATTTATATATTGATATGCACTAATGTCCGACACAGCCCCGCTATCTGGTTGAATTAACTAAACCCTATGCATACGATTGTACAGCCAGTAATGACGATGTGAAAATATCATTATATTATTATTGCCATCTTACCGGGTATAACATCTTCTTCGGACATTTCGGTACGGATATTCGCGGAATTTACCTGTATAGGTATCTGCGTACGAAAATATCTGCCGGAACAACAATTCCGGCGGCGACGAATATGAACACGAACCGAACACCTACGGTGGTGATTTACAAGCAATGAAAACGTATTGCACATTATGTTTACGGTAGTTACACACGTGGTTGCCAAGAGGATACATGACTACTATATACACACCTAAACATCATAACAACTATGACCCACCTGCACCCCTTCGGCAACAGTTATTGCGAGCATTGAAAATTATTATAAATATTTGTATATAAAGTGTCTAGGAAGTACCTTTGTCTATTTTATTTATTTTATTTATAACGATCATTGAAATGTTTAAAATGGCTAACGCGAAATCCACAAATAGTAAAAAATGAAAGCGAAACAATCGAAACATTTTGAACTGCCGATCTATTTATAGTTCGTAATACTGCTGCTTATAGACATATACGTTTATAACTAATAACTTATAAGTTTGAGTAAAGTTCGAATTTCACCTCCCCACCCTTAGAAGATGAGCTAAATACGCTCCTACTTAATATGATTTTAAAATTTAGGAAGTTAGGTAGGTACATACGATTTAAAGTTGCATTGAAGTCGTAATTAGTACAACTAACAAATTATAAGTACATCAATTTTATTTATAGACCGTGAGATCTATAATTTGATAGTTGAGATGATATAATACCCATATGTATAGGTCGGATATAGTAAAATTTAAAAAATTAAAGTTATTTAAAAAATACAAAAACTGACATGCCTGTAGCTTTTTTAAATAATAATTTTTTTTAAGAAAAAAGTCACGTATAGCCTTCGAAAATATTCTCCTCTTTAAATTCTGTTGTTTAATTCAACCTAAACGCCACAATTTACGTTCTAAGTAAGTATAATTATTGAAAAAGCGTTATAGACTGACAAAAAATCTGGCCGATCTGACTTTCTATATATTATATAAGAAAATATATGGACGTTGAAATGTATACGTAATGTTTTTATGTAAAAATACTGAAACTCGAAGTAATGATTACCCCATCGAACAATATAATGTCCGTGACAAATATTAAATCAATTATTAAAATAATACCTACTTACGAATTATGAATTGGTTCTGCTCAGAATGTTACCAACTGTATTATAAATTAATAAAAATAAATTATAGAAAGTGCAAGTAAAAACGTTTCGATAGTTCATGTTTTTTGATATTTTTGATAACTATACTTACACCATGTTAACAGACTCAAAAAGTTTGTATACTAAATTTATATTTGTTTTGTTTTGTTTTTTTCCTTTAAAATTTTTAAATGTATGGTTTTTGTTATTTTTTACGAATTTTTTTGACACGAAGTGTTCAGGTGCTCACAAGCAGCTCTCCAAAATTTAATTATTTTTCTATACATAATGAATTTCCGCTTCTATTTATCTATTCGTCATTCAATAAAAATTTATCTTTTTTTCTGTACAAAAATAAATATAAGTCAAGGTTTCCAATTTGAAGATATGTTCCTAAACTGTTTCCGGATATTTACTAAAGTATAAAGTAGGAAGGACCGGATGAGGATTGTGGGGGCACCAGGAACCATAAAAGAAATATTTCCTATTAAATAGCGATAAGTTAAAATTTTAAAAAAAATTAAATTAAATTGTGTAGATATTTGCAAAGAAACTTACAATTAAATAGAAAAAGTATTTACTTCGTATAAGTAATAAAAATAAATACATAAATTGAACTTTGAGTGATCTCTGGACATGGAACTCTTTACTCCCTTAGGGAGGGAACTACCTAAGTTGAAGTAACTAACGTAACTTGAGTACACGTAGATATAGAATAAAATATATAATCATATTTAGAAATTAGATCATCGCGTAAAAACTAGTAAAATTAAATACCTAACTACGATTCTGTGTGGCTTATAAATCCACATGTCGATTTCGATCATTAGATATAACATAATTTCCGTTTAAACTCTTGAAGAACATGGGTTCCTTGTAAATTGTAAAAATAAATATTCTGACGTCCGTACAACTAAAATTTCGGCATAGTATTTATATATTTTGATTGTTTACAAATACTCAACGGACAATATCCTCGGTTAAAATTTCCTAAGAAAATCGCCATAGTTTACACATTAATATTTAATTGATTATATAATAACTCCTTTTCTTATATGCGTTTAACGTATACATTTTTTAAACACACGCCACGTGCAATAATTGGTTATTTAAATCAATCAATATCGGACCATTAATTTTCGTGTGTATTCCATACGTTATACTGTTATGAAGTTAATGAATGTAATTTTGTTTTGGTTGTGTTAAATATTTTCGCCTACGCCATTTACGGTTCAACGCTTTTTGGCAATGATATTGGAACCGCAAGGCGCGCCTGCTCGTGCGCCGTGCAGGCCGATTTTAGAGAATCATCTTTATTGTACCCGCAGCATAACGTATCTTTAGCCATGACCCACAGGTATTTAGATGATAAATTAGATTGCTAATTGATGATGTGATGTGAAATTAACATCTACCATCTTTAGTAAATCAAATGGATGCCAAAATCTCGCCAAAATTTAAATTATATCATCGGCAAGTAGGTATTTAAAAATTGAACATTAACGAAAGACAAGTAAAAAATTATGACATGAAAAATTATTATCAATGAACAATAAAATTATATGACTGTTAAAAAATAGTGCCCACATCAAGTATCCATATTATAAATAGACAATATAGTCATATGCCTACTTAACTGATATGTTAACATATCAGTTGTATAAACATAACAGTATGAAATACAACACAACATAAAATCGTCCAATGAATCATCATTACAAGTTTTAATTCATTAGACAACAGTTATCAAACAAATGTTAAATAATACAAACATGAATTATATAGTTATAGGAATAGAACAATTAACATATCAAAATATAATGTGATATGATAAGAGTGACCTAATGGCTATTTACTATCGTAATGGATACGGTGACTTCAAACGTTTTCGTGGGTATCATAGGAAACATAGTCCCGGGTTCAGTTGAAGTTTTCGTAAAATGTTGTGATACACGCAAATCCGAACTATACGAGAAGCCGAATATTAAATGTATGCATAAAAAAGAAATTATATGTGAACGACTCGGAAGGAAAACAACCTATAAACAAATGTCGATACTCAACAGTAGGTATATTATTAGACAGCATTATAATATGTGGCATATTTTGGCACGTGGGCATGTGTAATAAGGCGACATAAAAGTTTATTTATTTTTTCTAACGTAAACAAACTGTGATTTTAAAGTGCATATTGCACAACTATTATTAATTAACAATGATAATAATCTATATTACGAAATCCGATATCAATTCCACGCCAAAATAAAACGCGTTCGTTTTTGACGACCGTCCATTTTATATATACATATATAAATATATTTATATATATATATATATTTATATATATATATATATATAATGTTTATGTATTTGTAAATGTACATATACTTTATTTGCAAATAATTTATTTACGTTTAAGTTTTTTGACGTTCAATTCAGTTCGACGAAAACAAAAATCTCCCGAGTTAAAAATATTGAAAATATTTGAAGTCAAAGTACGTAGTTATTGTCGCGAAGTTTCTATACGCCCTACTTGACTTGACGAGTACCTATCTACCTACCTACATTTTTGGAAGTCGGCCACTTTGGAAGCCATCACTTTAGTGGCTAGCAGTCAAGAACGCATGTTACGCAAATCATCGTTTTGACGTAAAACTTTACACCACTGCATGCAGATTACCGCGAGCCGATATCAAATTTCAGAAATAATTATAAACGATTACATCCTATAATATTATAGATCGAGTATTTATCATATCATGAATCATTACAATAATGTAATATTCTGACGATATCGCCATATACCCATACGAATTCACCAATGTTCTTGTCTGTACTCCATACACTTTTTACAAATATCGGTCGTAAGTAAATGCCGAAAAAGGCACAAGATGGATCCAGAATCCCACCAAGGTCCAAGACATACTTATACGATATTGGAACTTTGACCCGACATTAATATATTGTACTTAGCCTGTAAGGAGTAAATAAGATATTTGACGTAGTGGTCGGAATCCAATATCAAATTAATAAGCCACCAAATTAAACAACATGTATACACGTTTTTTTTTGTTAAATGTACTATTTTATAAATTACTCCAGCGACGTACCACGGTTCTTTGACCTTTCAAAAATCATGTGCACGTCAATAAATAAAGCGGATTTGGTAAACTGAGTCCCTCAATAAAAATGAAAGCGATAAACCGTTTCCTGTTTGAAATATGTAATGTATACATTAAATGTATTAATTTACGTAATAATAATAAATAGTATATATGTTACTCATGTTACTAATGACAATTGGTACTGTTAAAATATGAAAAATAAACCAGTATAAAATAGTAATTTTAATAATTAATACTGACAAGATATGAAAAAAATTAATTAATTAATATATACAATAATTTTGCATTAAAGATTATATTTTGGGTAAATATTTAAATGATACGACATTAACAAAGTCAATTCTACTGATTTTATTATTACAGCACTTCATCATATGTTATCATAATATGGTCTCTTTTTCGGTATTTTATTTTGACTTTTTACTCATTTCTTTGCTTCTAATTTGATAGTATATATTAGATTAGATTTTCCTGAGTGCGTCAATAAAAATATAAATATTCGGATGTGCAATATAAAATAAACTATTTAACTTCGCGTGAAATGTTTCACAACTATTTGTCGTACGATTTGATGTTGCCGAAAATTCAGCCCGAACATTAGGCGGAAATGTAGAATCTGATGCAATATACGTTTTTAAAATATAATCGGTAAATAACTGCTGGATTTCGCTGGAATTCATTTTCAAACATTTTATGAAATCGAAATTTATAACCATTAAGAATAAAAATTGTTTTTATTTTTTTCACGTTTCATGACTTCCGTCATAAAGTTTGATATATATTTCTCGTAACAACTGATGGTGCACGACTGCACGTGTAGGTAATCTCGAACACAAATTTACACTAGGTAATTGCGTCTCGTGTATAATATAGTCGTAGATATTTCCCAAATACGATAAAATAAGAATCAATACGCGACATTTTTTAACAATCTACAAAAATGCGTTCCGTCTAAAATAGCGTATTCTGTATAACTAACTGATAAATGCAATAATAATAAAAATAATAATATTTGATCATAACTCAAATAGGACTCAATTTACCGCTTTCATTTTTGTACGAGGGACTCAATTATTCGATTTTGAAAAACGATAAATTCGTTTGGGACTCAATTTACCTACGCCCAAATAATGTTATACTTTACATTAGGTCATACAGTAGGTACTTATTAAAACAAATACAAATTATTTTCGGCCATAATGATTAATACGGGCCGTCGAAAAAAAAAAAAAAAAGACATAATGACAAATTTTCCTTATCTCTCTTATCGCTAAGGTTAGGATGTTGAAGTATTTTGGCACTGCGTCAAACGCACGACATATAGTCGACTTAGGGAGAAAATAAATATTATGTTTATTTCTTTAACCGCGAAATAGGAATTTCACTGACGTGACCGTGTAGTAAACACAAACACTGTACGTACTCCCACTATACTCTCCACCGTTTATTATAATATTATACATTTCCTTCCAGTCACTTGTCGACCGGGAAAGTGATTCGATCAAAAGTTCGGTATGAACTCTATATATATATGATACCGGATAGGCACATATACACAATAATAATTGCTGATCGCGTACTTGGCGTCGCTGTATTCATAGAACGTTTGCGAGCACAAAAAATCGTGTATATACTTAATGCCAATATTTTTTCGTACCGTAAATACAACCCACGAATATTACGCTCGACACGCGTATATTTATAAAAAATGAATAGTATACAAAATAACATACAGGTATACGATTAGGCAATATTGATATCAGACACAACTACACGACGACGAAAGTATTTTTTACAATACTTTATGATTGCAGTGACTTTATTTCGGAAAATATTTTAGCCAAAATGCATAAATTGTATTCTATACGGAGACACGACAACTATTGTTAACGCCAGACAAATATTATATTTTTTACAATAATTGAATAGGAATTATACGACCTACGGACTGCAGGAGGCTAATATTCCGCGTTCTTTCAATAGTTCCGATAATCTCTGTATTACACAGGAATCCTTCCTATATTTATTGATAAATTATATAAATAAATCCCTGTGATCCATTTCATTTCGCTACGTACCAAGGTATAATATGAGGCTTTTATACTAGAGTCCAAAATGTTCAGCAAAATTCTACTTCCAACCATTTTCTAATTATTATATTTTTTTTAAAAATAGCCTCCCAATATTTCAGTTCTAGTGACAATTAAAAAACTTAAGAAATCGTCCAGTAGGTATTTTATTCATTAAAAAAGTTTACCACATCACTTATAACATATTATGATGTAGTAGGTAATGCAGTAGTTATCATATGGAATACTTTGAAATAGTCATTGAATTATTAAATTATTTTAAAAATTTACCTATGTACAAACCTAATTATTTACTCGCGTGTATTGATTATGTGTTTAAATAAAATAATTAATTACATTTTTACGATAGCTTTTTGTCAACCAATTCAGAACCACTATTCAGAAAATTATTTTTAAAAAAAAAATGTAGGTTTCTTAAAAGGTTTTTAAGACATGGCCCAAACGGATGTAAAATGGGTATTATGTATTTAAAAATACTTAAAAATATTTAACCGATCATTCAACTAATTTGGGTAAATTAATTTTGTACCCGCACAATTTCTGTCGATACGAATATTGTCTCTTTCGAGTTGTGTGAATATAGGTTGTGTGTATAATAATGTTGAGATCAGATTTTGTTTTCGGTTAAACATATCTGTTTATTTGGTGCCTATTGATGACGGTATACTTTTATATTATATATAAAATAAACTTTCACTGTTTTACACTACATATCGCCATAATATCTCAATCGTACACATTTTTGACTCTCGTTCAAACGCTTTCATTATAATTATATTGTGATCAACAGGTTGATCATTTTATTAAATGGAATACATATGATCTAGACGCCCGTGACAGATATTTTAGGAAGGGGGGGGGAATTTCGTCATCATTATATATTATTACTTCCGACTTATCATTTAAAAAACTGTACCCCATACCCTTGTGACTTTAAAATTATCCTCCCACTCCCCTCTTAGAACTGAGATCCGTCACTGCCAGACGTTTATGTTATAGAGAATAAAATAACTACACAATTTATTAATCATTACACAAACTTAGAAGTTCTACGAGTTAAATGTATATTTATATAAAATAAATTCTCATTTAACGAGAGGTTGAATTTTTGCAACTATCATAATAATATAATCGCTGACATACCTACAATATACACAGCGCTAAATGAATGTAAACCCACCGTTAATAATTTTAATTGCGTGGTTTGAAATATTCCCGCATCTACAAAAAATATGTAATAAAAAAACATCTGTATAATATTTTAAACCCGTCAAGTATAATATTTGCAATGCTCGAATTTGAGAGGGATTTATGGAGCTTCTTTTCTATTTTTTGTTTTACTAATTATTTTTACGGGAACGATAGGTACGTCTATTTGTCTATTTTGCAATTAATTTTAAAAATTATGTATTATCAACTATAAATTATTGTAATTTTTTTTTCTGAATTTGTCATTCAATAGTAAATAATAAATATTATTATCATGTCTCCATTGTACTTTTTGTATAACATACAATGGTGTTTGAAATGCGGTGTGAGGAAGTATGGGGCACGAAACACTCACGGGTTAGGTTGAGTTCAATCATTGCAAGAAATACTAATTTTTATTAATTCTCATATAGATTACAATGTATAATATATGAAACTATCCATAACCGTAGAATAACCTGGACTACAATTATTGTGCCTATGACTAAGACAAACAAATTAATTCTGTCAGCGATTTTAATTAATCATTGACTTGACAACAAATTATTCACTCAAAGTGATGTTTTTCACCGTTTAGTTAGGTACTTATTTTTCGAAAATGCATAGTTTTCTCTTTTTAGTATCTATAAACTCTGTAGTACCTACTATTGTTTCTGAATCTGAAACTCAAAAAGAAGAAAAAGAGCATAAATAACATAATATAATACGATAAATAAAATAACAATTAATCTATTTAATTTTTTTTAAATATATAACATATTATAGATAATATCTGAAATTATTAAACATAAATAATTGGTATGACATTATATTTTAAAATTCATATTGTTAGTCTAATTTTTTTTTTTTTTTTTTTATAAGTGTGACTAGATTCTACACTCAACAATTTTTGCAAATAAATCGTTCTAGTTATAACATGCGTATATTTTTACGTATATTAAACTATAGTTTATAAATTATATTATTTTTAGTACATATTATAAATAATAATAAATTAATGTCGGTGATAACAATTTATATAAATATATACAGATGAAAGTATAAAAAAAAAAAAAAAGTTAAATGATTTGAATAGTATACAAATCTAATGGTACCTCATTGCTAAATTTGCTGTCTTACTTTTAAAATTTAAATAAAATAAAATATTGAATAATTCTTTTGTAATATATAATGTAATTATAGTTTCGTATTTAATTTTCTGTCATAACCATGTGCATCAAACGCTTGAAACTGCCACTTTGATGAATTTCTTCAGTGGAAACACCGTAATCGGCCTAAAAGAACACAGCACGTTTACTTCAATTCTAAAAATCTGCATTATTATAAACACGTACCATCGGATGTGGGGCAGTCGGGTGAGGTTGTGGAGAAACACGCTAAAAAAAAAAAAAAATTAAATAATTTTATATATTATTATGTTCGTAAAAATAATTTGCAACGATCGATAATAAATCTTCACCGAATAATTTTTATTCGAACGCACTTAACAACATAAATGATTTATTTATGCTTTCAAAATTTAATTTAATCATTATACAGAGTTTAAATAAGTATTTATATAATTATTGTTTTTGTATTTGATAAAGTTCAATTTAAATAAAACAAATAGGTTTTTTTTTGAAATAAAATGTGATTGATTTAAATTTGAATAATTTCAGGTTATAGGTTAATAATAATTTAGTATTAATTTTTAAATAAATAAATAATTGTATTATATCACACTTACTCCTGGATGGGGATGATACGGAGTTGTCAGCTTCTGAAATACAAAACGATAAAAACGTTATATTACACAAAAATTATTATTCAAAAAGATCCATAATAATTCTGAATTGACTATTATTAATTATCAGTCAATTTATATAGATTAAAATACTTACATTTTGAGTGTGGCCATTGCTAACCGGAGCTTTCTATTACACAATACAAATATGAATGTTTCGATTAGAAATTAATATATTTAGATGAACAAAAAATAAACAAACAAAATTAAAACTGCCAGACTTACTTTTACTTGTCCTTGAACAGGCGTGAATACTTTTGGCTGCACTGGCTTAGATATTTCTTGAGCGTGTAAATCTCCGTATTCTGATTCTTGGATCGCCTTGTACGTTTCAGATTTAGCTGGATCGTACTGCACGGTTTTCTTGAGTCTAAATTTCAAAGTCAAAAAAAGGGAAAAGTTCCGAGGGGGAAGGTGTTAGTAAAGAAATGTGTGAAGAGAATAAATAGTATATTAAGTCGAAAGAAAAAAGAAAAACAGAAGAAATGTTAGAAACTATTAATTACAATTTTGTTAGTCAGTATTTATATCGAGGTGTGCAGGATTAATAGTGGAATTTACTAGGATGGATGGTTGTGTTTAAGTTTGGTTTTGTGTTCCAGGAAGGATAGGTCAATGAAAATACTAAGATTAGATATGAAGTACGTGTTCTTTGGTCATAAAATAAGCAAAGTTATTGGTCGACTATGTCGATGCCGTATTGTATTTATAAAAAACAGAAGTACGATTAAAAATATTTTATCAAAGCACATCCGCAATTGTTTTCCATTCTGATCTAATATACTGACATAATATTTACTACAAATTCGTGTGTATCTAGCTAACTCGAACTTAAATTTCATGCTACTAACATTCCCTCGTCAAAATGCGTTTATAATTTATATATAGGTTCCTCATGCATGCTTGCTTCATGCATCAATTTACCTCAAACGACCGTATTTCTCTTCATCCTCTTCCCTAAATAATATTATAGAATAATAATATATTTAATAGTATACTTTTTGACGAGTAAAACTTTTTTTTTTTTTTGTCAGTAGATGAGGCTACCAAATTATTTGTAACAGTAAATTTAGGTCAGAGTAGTCATCAGACAGAACAAAAATAGAGACACTGGGCGTATAAAATTCACTGTGCCATTTCTCTAAAGTATAGTATATTTATAGACTGGACTATAATAATGAATAAACAAAACCCTTTACGAATACATTTTCCGAAATTTATGATTGATTATTATATTAAATAGCAATAGATCTCCGAAGTCGAAGAGATTAATGACTAACTGACTAGTTACTGACTACAGTTTATTGCCATTCTGTAAAATATTGTTGTAATAGTTTTGTTTGATATAATTTCTCTTTTCTCAAATCTAATGAAATAGTACAATTATTTAAAAAAAACTTACGGAGTATATCCTGTTTGTCCTTTGATCGATTTAGCGATATTTTCCTCGGAGTATAGACCGATTGGAGAATTAAATTGTTTGTGAACCACCTAAAATATTAAAAATTCGTTAAAACAAATAAACCAAAAGCCGTAAACAAATAAACAACGAAACTTTCCCACATCCAAAATAATATAATGTATGTTTAATGTTTATGTTGTAGTTACAGCTAAACATAAAAACAATCAAACTGATTTTTACATTTCTCAACGATAACAATAAAACGATAGGTAATAAATTTATTTTTGAAGAACACTCACAGATGTTTATAAATTAAGCAGGACGACACAGATAAGCAAAGATTATATTATATTGATATCCCTAACCTGTCTACCGGGTCTTGTCTTTGCTTCCTCGTTGCTTATCCGTTGCAACACCGTATCTGTGACCTAACAATTAAAGAACCGTAACAATCCGGCAACTATAAACACTCAAAACAAATATTTACCTTTTGTTTCATCAGCGTATCCATGGGTTGATCGTGGTGTGACGGATTCGCTCTCATCATCGGGTTTGGATGGTGACGTAAGTACGATTGGATTTTAGGCTGATCCCTCTTAACCTTAGCTCCAGGCAATACCAACGGGTTCGTTCTGTACGGCTAGAAAAATAATCACTTGATCTAAAAACGGCCGTCAAAGGTTATTTTATTTTATTTTTTTTTTTTTTTTTGAAAACAGCCATAGTGATGTTATCCAGTGATACGCATTGCCGAATTCACACTCGGATATCGTATATATGTATTTTTGTATCCAATATATATATTCTTCGAACAATTTATTTCATAATATATAATACATTTCCTTTTGATGAATTTAATATTTCTGTTATATAATGTATATAAATATTTGAAAAAACATCAATATCATATATTAGGTAACATATAATAATCAATATTTATTGTTGATAATTCATTTTACCAACATTTCATTCCAATTTTATTAGATAAATATATGGATCAAATCATGTTTCTTGCGAGCACGTATCTATAGGGTTTGGTTTTTTTTTAGCCACGTCTTCATCAACAAATTGTTTCGATTTCTATTTTTGTTACACATATATACTTATATCATAATTTATGAACTTTAATCTTTCTAGTAGAAAACGTACCGATATTATTTTTCAAAATTGTTATTTTCAATATTATTATATTAAAATAATATTATGTATTGTAGTTTAGTTTTAAACGTACCTACGTTTAAAATAATGGACTTTGGAAGTATTAAAATCGTAAATTATTTATATAAACATGTGCCTAATAGTATTAGGTTCTCACTGATTATGATTTATGTTAAAATCATTTAAAAATTAGTATTTTTTTTTTTTTTTATTATTATTATTATTTAAAATTTTAGTTATCATAACTATATGTATATAGTAAAAAAAATAAAAATAAGTTAAGAATACTCTTGTTCATCCTGGCAAATGTTTAGTGTTTATCGATCATAATCTCAACATCAAACATATTAATAAACCGAGTTTCTGGTGTATTTTTTTGAATCATTGTGAAGGTTAAAAATACTTATTTATAATATATTGTACAGTATATAGTTTATAGCTGTAAAGTGATTTTTTTTTTTATCATATTTTCTAGTAGGTAAATTCTTTATACATTAAGCATATGATTTTTTTTTTTTTAACCAAATTCAATTTAATCAAAATTTTTTTTATTCATAACCAAATACTAACAACAAATATTTATTTGTATCGATGATTTATTACTTTTTAAATTTTCAGTTTTTAATAACAACTTATGAAATTTACAGCAAAATTTTCTGAATTAAAAATACTTTTCTGAAATAAATAATAAAAACAAAACCTTATATTCTATTCTCTTGTCACTGCACATATCTTATCTAAATGTTAAATTCTAATAAAACCTATTGTCCAATAGGCGATATTTGTACACCAAAACTTTTTAGAAAATTAATTTACGCCAAATTCACGAACAACCTGATATTGTATGAATATTTTGTATTTAAAGCTTATCCGGATATATTACAAATGAATGATACTTTTAAATGGTTAGAAGAGGAAGTCTGTCGGAGGGTTTGTTAAAGTTTAATTATTGTACTTCATTGGTTTCCAAAAATAATTTCCGACTTACCCATAGTAGAGCATTTTCGGGTTCGTAAACGTTTTGTTCCGGATCAATATGTGACATCATCATTTTTGAAATTGTTTGATTATTCACTGTTTCACTCGAATAAAAACTTGGAACAGATAAGTATATAGTTTGTTGCTTTCAGTTTCTACGACTGCCTTTTGACTGCGGGCTTTATCTCGGATGGAGTGTACAGTTAACATATAGCGTGGCGTTCTCCCACGCGCCTTGGCAAACTCCGGAGTACTTACGAGGGTCTTCTAAAATTAAAACCGGACGTTTTTCCATGGGCTAAGAGTAGAGAATATTTACCAGCAGTTTTAATTTTATACGATAAATTTTCGCGACATTCCTTGAAATTTGTATTTATTATCAATTTCGAGGACGGGCGTTGAGATAATTATTTTCGTTTATATGATATATACAAAAATGATACTATGTTTTTTTTTTATTTTTAACTTAATGACTATAATATAATACTAAATTCGTGAACCTTGAAATGTATATTATTTAACAACAATTATTATACAACGAAAATTAGGTTAACAATATTTGATTATTATTATATAGACCATATTATTATAATGTTTGTAAAAAGATGTATACAGTGTGATCATTTATTTCGGTAACACTAAATTTGTTTAACGGATAACCTTGAATTTAAATTCCACTATCAAAAGGTATAGGAAGTACTTAAATGTACATATTAAACCTCTTTCTTTTTTTTCTTTTTTTTGTTAACCTTTTTGGTACACGTCGGTGCAATAAAATCTATATTTTCTTAATCAAAAATAATCATTTTTATCACCCGATTCGAATAGTCTTATATTTTCCCATAAAATGTGTTTTTTAATAATCCCTATCACCTAGATGGAAAATCGAATTTAATAAATATACAAGGTAATCAGGCTTTATATATTTTGTGTTCCCTTAAAAAATGATCACACTACACATCACACAGCACAGCACATATTACGCTGTACACAAGCTAAATAATTTTAAATCAAGTCTTGCATTCAGTTGTCAACTAAAGACCAAAGAAATTACATTATTATGAACAAATATTAAAGTAATAATAAGTAATAATAGTACTAATCAAAAAATATTTGTTGTCAAAAAGTTAATAAAACAATTTAGTTCCGAATTTTCGATGAAAAGTTATTTAAAACGGATTTCTATTTCTAATAATAGAGTTCCTTTTATTTTGACTGTTTATTTCCATCGAATATGTTTTTCATTTTTAGTCATTTTATCAGACTGTTGTAGATATAACATAGAATTTGAAAAACTGCAGTTCTATAGAGTAAAAAATAAAATTGATATTCTATTTCTAAACGCAATATATTATCTAGTTTTCCACTATTTTTAACTGAAAACTAGAAAATTAATTAAAAGACACCATACTATACATGAATAGTGAATAGTGCGCCTCTTTATATAAATTGTATATTATTTTTAATCAATGGCACTTATTATTTTTGTAGATATGAAAATTCAAATTATAATCTCATTAAAGTACTATGCCAGATTTAAATTCTAATTTACCTCTTAATAAACTATTGCTAGTTAAAACTCTTTGAAAATTTCTATTTTCTACTTTTTTTAAAAAAAGCCAACGTCACTGAATCGAATTTTTGAGATGTGAAAATCATTTAGCATATAATAATAGTTTATGTGAAATTAGTAAAATTCTATTATTAAAGTTAGAATTAGTAAAGTTTTAAATATTAGAAGTTTTAAAATAATTAAAATATGCAATTTTTATTTCACGATTGTGTTTGGTTTTATAAAACATAATATTATATGTTGTTTTATAAAATAAATACATATTTTTCCATAAGCCACGTACCTAACTTGTTAATTGTTTGGCATTAATTCAAAAACTAAGGCCGTCTGCCAAATTATAATTGTATTACCTATTCTTATCAAAAACACGTCAAGTACAAAATAAAAAAAAATATATGACGAGGAAAAATCTTAAAATTATTGGGCATAATATCGTCGTCTAATAAAAACTATCATGGCCAGTTTGGAAAAATGCAAAAAAAAAAAATTAAATTTTATAATTCGAATAGATTTATGTTCGTTCGAGACACTATTATACCATAGCCGGTTTTTAATCTTCTCGAAAAGTTGAAAAAACTAGAATTGGCTATGATGTTTCTTAGACAACGATATACTGCAGATTAATTTGTATTTACCATTGCATTATTAATGTCTGACAATCCGTTAATGTTTTTTTTTTAAGTTCAAACGTTTCAGTTTTTCCTCTGATTCAGATTCAGATGTCAATTATCATATAATGGACTTTTAAACTTCAATTGAAAGTTAAGAAATTTCAAATACCAAGTATACATAGTTAAATATAAACCCGATTAAATTATTATTTTTGTTTTTTAAAACAAAATTAAACATTGTTTATAATTTGTTAATTATTTATTTTTTTATAAAACGTACAAAAACATTTTAAATTAGTCAGAAGTCTTTCTATGGAAGATGTTTTATAAATAACTCTGTATATTTTGGTTCAAATCCAAAATTTCTCAACAAAATACATTTCATCATGATAATTATTCGTAATATTTTCATTTACGACATCTAACATGTTCCATTGAACTATTTAGCCCAAGGCTCGAGAATATAATCCACTCGTGGATGTTGGTCATCATCGTGTCCCTTCCAAATTACAAAAAAAGAAAATGCATTCATATTGTCTTGGAACCTCAACTTCAGTCGTTCGAGACTCCCGGAGTCCATTTAATATTAAACGTTACACAATCCGTTTCAAATCACTAAATGTTCGTTGTATCATTACTACATATAACACAGAAATCGCAAAATATTCGTTTCAGAGAAACATATTATAATAAAAAGTAAGTATATTTACACCATAATTCAAAACACAATATCGTAATGATTAGATACTCGTAATTCACATAAACTCGGACAATTGTTCCTAAATTAATTTCCAAGACAAGCACATTAAATAGTTAACACTGCAGCATGCTATTTTTTGGGTAGATAATTTATTTAATTGATTCAGTTAAATGTAGTGGTATGCCCCGGGATTTTCAGTTAGAGGGGATGTAGTAAATAATAATCATCATTAATAAATCGTAGACACTATACTTCTTCTATACCTAACCCGAAAATAGGAATTCAAAAGCAAATTTATACTCAATAAAATCAAGCTTCTCATAATTTGGCTGAAATAAATACATTTCGTGATTGAATTACAAAATAAATACTCATAGTCATTATATTTTTAAGCCAATGGGGTGAATATAACTTTTAGTTTCCCCTCCATTGCGCACGTCACTGGTTAAATGGTATTTTATGGTAAAAGCTGTAAAGGATCCTACGAAAAAGGAAGTGTATAACGTATACCACTATATACCTATATAATTTAGTGTTACATAATATTATAATAATTATTAAAAATATATATACCAAAATATCATAATATTATGTAGAACCAGAGGTTGTTATTTTGCCAACTATTTGAGTTTCATTTAAAATTTAAGTCGTTCTAATAACTGCACTAATTGCCAATAGGTCAATAGTATAGCTACGAGCTCGTATCAGTAGGTAACTTTTCAAATGCGATACTACATCGAATACGTAGTGCATCTAATGTACTGAGTTGAAATAAAATCATATCTAGTACTGAATACCATGAATATGTTGTTTATATCGAACAATTCGTACCTACTTAATATTCCAACTTAGATAAAATAATTCACAATATTATAACTTTCTTGAAAACATTTTTATAGAACGATATTAAAAGAAAAAATGGTAAAATGAAAACGACAAATTATAAAAACGGAAATAAATTATACCATAATACAATTAATGAAGAATAAATTGATTTTATTACTCTATGATAATAATAACTCTGTTATCGAAAAAGTGGTGTCCCTGATAACTGATTGTTGATAATTATAAAACTGTACGAGAAAGCTGTGGTTATTATTTATTGGCTTCGGCGATGCATAGTGCTATAGTTTTAATTACCCAAACCTATGTAATATAACTAACACGTTGTTCCTAAGTAACTTGTTTATGTTATAAATAAAACTCGTTGTAAACGTCTACAAAATGTATTACATACTATATATACTATATACGTATATTAAGAAATTATTAATATTATTAAATTTTATTGTAAAATTAAGTTTATGTTGAACTTCAGAGAAAAAAAAAGACGGGCATATATCGCACGATGGGTGGGTCACTGTTGTAGGTGAGAAATTGGGAAGGTCGAATATAGAGAGAAATTTATACCTGTACGAAATGGTAAACCAATAGTAATGAAAAACGATTTAGAGCGAAGTATTTTTTATACGTGTACGTTAATCATTTTACAATTTGAACCGAATAAATTAATCGGCACTTTATCTCTTGAAATTTTAATACGAATTTCATGAAATTGTAAAAATACAACAAATTTGGAAGGGATGAACCCCAAATCATCCCTAGGTAAAACTTTTAAGTGGGAGTATATACAAATTGATGCCACTGGATACCAAAAATGCTTAACACAGTTCTGCTTATATCATGCGTTTCTATACTATACAAAGTTTGATCAAAAAAATTGAAATATTATTTGTCTATAATAGACAAAATGTATTGAGTAATAAACTTTATGCATTCAAACCAATACGATTCGAATAATAAGTGTACAATGTTATAAAATAAATAGGACTAACGAACGTGTATGTAATAATTTTTTATTAAAACACCATTTCCCGTCGTAACATAATATCACATGTATCACGGGTATGAGCTAACACAGTAGGTGCCTATCGCCATGTAAGCTACAATAAATTATATCAATATGAAATAATTTTATTTTTTGTTTACTTAATATACGTGTTCGATAATCTGTTGTTTGTTTAACAGGATATTTGAAGCCATTATTTTCAGGTTAGTGTTTCGTCGTGCAGCGTATTCGTATTTTCGAGGCGCACGAATATTAAAATTTAAAAAATAAATTTAACTTTCATAAAGTTTATTATATTATAATAATATGAACTGTGTCTGCGAAGTTATGTCGTTAACAGCGACGACGGGACGATCGTGACACGACAGGAAATAATTAAAATTTTAGTAGATATAGGTGTTTGAAACGTTGTTTAAATTGAAAACCATAGAACGAGAATCGATGGAACAACACGATATTTTGATACCGTATGGACAGAAGTACCATAATAAAAAAAAAGACAAACTGTAATTCATTTTGTATGCATTACACGATGACATTATAATTTAGGTACCATATACTCCACAACTAAATTTTAACATTGTTTATTAACCAGCACGACGTCAAGGGAAAACACGATAACGGCGTGAACAATTATTCATTTTTCATGTGTCGAGAAAACAGTCCAAGCTATTTCTGTACGCACCCCGGGGTGGCACGCGGCAGCGGCGGCGGCTGCGGGACCGAACGCCACGTATTATTATACGGTCCGTTGCGAATTTCGCCGTTTCACCTTGAGCAGTATTTTCATCACTCGAAATAGCTCTCTCGTCGACGTCAATTTTATGTTTTTCGTCCGTTTGCCGCCGCCACGTGTTAACGCGGTTCGTTTTATTATTATTATTATTTCGCTGACGGTGACGCCGCACTCGCATATCGATCAAACGTGAGTTGTTTTACGATAAAACCGCTCCGGCACGCGAGCGATCACGAGACCGGACTCAGGCGCGATCGCCAACCCCGTCCAGTGTGTTTTCGACTGCAGTGGCGAGGGCAGGGAATAGAAGTTAGGTGTTAAGGGGTTATCATAACCCTCTCTCCTGACCCCCCCCCAAATTGACTTGTGAATACTACAATAATGAACATTTATTACTCATAGTATTAGTATAGGTAATTTAATATTTTGAAACCGTATAATAAATATTCAAATCTGCGGTTTTATTCCGATCTCGATAAAACTTTACACATTTGATAAATCAGAAGTAAAATCGCACTCGTCTACTTTTATTTCAAAATTTAACCACTCAAGTAAGGTTCACATTTCATTTTCGTTATTTTAATATGATAAAATTTATTTTTTTTTATTTGGTTGATTTATGGGTTATTTTAATGACACGAATGAAATTTTAAAAAAAAAAACAGTATTTTTATTTTATTTAATTGTCACGGACGGAAGTATATTTTTTAAAAGTCAAATTACCGGGCAACAACGATTAACTGTTTTAGGGATAAGGGTCAACCCGGGAAATACCGGGTCATTCAACTAGTATATAATACAGAGTGGTTCTCTGATCATGAACCAGCAAATTTTTGAAAGTAATTTAAATTAATTGAATTTTAGTTTTATTTAACCTTTAAGAAATCTTTTTAGTTTTATTTTAAAGCTATGATTAATTATTTACCACTTCTCTGTATAGCTTAAATGAGTGTACACTTACTCTTGATTTCCAAATAGGAACTCCTCTTTTTAAACTGAATACTTTTTTAAACATTATGATGTGTGCAACACATCATAATATCAGATTCACCGTTTATGAGTTATAACAATTCAAAATTTATAGTGAGGCATGGAGGAGCGTGGACGTAATCTCCGGGATGCAATGGGGTGCACTTGGTATTAGATGATAATTATCACGTCCTCTTTCACAGATATAGATAATTAACTAGATTGCTAGGTTCCCTATACTAACGATACAAACGTCTGGAGCCATATATCCGCCGTTACTAGTAGGTCATTTGTATCTTATGTCATAATTTTGATAATACAATTTATCACAGATATAGCCAAAATTTTAATGTTTAATCAATGTATTTTTTCATGAAAGTAACAAATTCATTTTATTATTTGACATTTGTTTAGTCATTTATCGTTATCTAATTAATTTAAACTTGTGATGATAATTAATTTAATGGTTTTATGTTATTTATAGTTCCATAGTAATTATTTACCCTTGAAAAAATAATGTTACGTGTAGGTATATTTCGAATTTTCATAAAAATTATATTAGTTAAAAGGCCTAGTTTTTAACTGTCCGAGGCCCTTCTTCTATCTATGTCACTGTCTTTTATACCAACAATCTATACATTCAGGAAAATAAGTTTATGATAAGTTGATTACACAGGTATAGTTTCATAAATGTCTAATATAATATCAAATAATACAAATTATTATTATACTAAAAACAGTAACAGTATTATAATCGTATTTTAACATAGGTATAGAAAGGTGCTAAATGCTAAATTTACTTAATCATATCTATATCTGTGTTTTAGTGGATGCTATTTTTAATCCATTTAACCTACTCAAAATGGCGGATAGTAATTTCACGTCTTATCAATTATTCAATGTATAAAGAATAATAAAATAATATTTAATAACTTAATTTTTTTTATTACTATATATCCATTTATATAATTTATCAATTGCTGTTAAACGCATAAAACGTATTATAATAGTTTAAAAGTATTATTATTAACTAATGTCAAATTTTAAAACGAAATATTTAAAAAAGTTATATAGTTTGGAAATGAATGAAGAACGGTCTCAAGAGAATTAGGGAATATACGAAAATCAACTGGAAGCAAAGGAAAAAAAATTAAAAGTTATTTCCATTAGTTTAACTAGACTAAGTAAAATATAGAAAAACAAAACAAATTGGCAACGGTTCAGATAAAGAATACATCCATCAAGACTTAATATTTAGCAAGTATTTAGAAAAATAGGAAGACATTAAAGTGAATGTTCAACTCACGGTTATGAGTTAGAGTAGAAAATTTGGAAGCACTACGGTGGCACATAGAAGAAAGAAGTTAAGCAGACAGCATTAAATAAAAGTGCATAACAAAACCCATAGACCTTTTTTTTCCTTTTTAAGACTTCTTGTAATATCAACACACCAGTAATCTACACCCATTCCACTCATACGGTTGCATTACTTGGTTAACCGTGTGTGTACACAACTTTAGCAAGGAAGTATAGAGTGGATATTCGAGTAATTACCTATATTTGGTAAACACCAAACACGTCTAATGTAATATTGTGAATTTCAACGATCTACACGTTTGGTAAACGACCAGAGTGGCAAAATAAATCAGAAAATTCCAATAATTTTTTGTTTAGATAACACACAAACGAATGTCTGACGAAATACAGATATCAGATTGTTAATTAAGTCTGCTACGATTTTTATTATATTTTACTTACAAAATAATGTTATATGCTGTTATTATTGCTACTTATGCAATTTTTATAAATCTACCGGCAGCCCAAAACAATACTATTATATTTCGACTTGTTTCGTACTGTATTTTATCTACAAGCACCTATGTATTATGTTGTATTTTATGCACGGGAATCTGTGGTGTACAACACAGACATTGCACGGCACTAAAGGCGCCTTCACAGATAACACACGTCCAAGTGTTACAACTATAAACACTAAATACTGACTCAACTATGCGATTAACCGAGTTAAACCAAAACAAAATTACGATTTACCAGTTCTCAACCTTCACAATGCACATAGTTCTTCCGATCGTATAACCTTTCCGAAAATCATACGTTTCACGACTAACAGACAATCGATAGTATAAATACATAATTTATACGTATAATGTGTACGTACATAAATGATAATAACGTTGACGCGTTTATGCCATCGAAACCTATCGTGATGATTTTTCATCTATTAAGTTTTAGGTTTACAAACATGACGCTCAATTCTTTTAAGAACCTATTCGGTTTCGACCAACGGGTCGTGGTTTGGTTTTCGTACCGAGCGGTTATAGTCCGGATATAATACGGTTGCGGTACATACGTTTTTCGTGTGTATATACGACACGGTTTACTATATTATTATATCTTTAATAATTATGTACAGCGTGTGCACTTACTTGGTGATCTTGCGTCAAATCGTACGATTCGTCGTAAGACGCGTCCACCAGGGACGGCGGGAAACGGCAGAAATTGTTGACGGGCGACTGGCCGATTCGCTCGTACCCGTACAGGCCGTTGACGGTAGATGTGTAGTTGGCCGGTTGCAAGTGAAGTGGGTTGGACAACGGTCTGTTGACGCTATCCAGCGACGTGGTTCTCGACAGGCTTGGACTGCTGGAGCGGCTACCGTTTAAATTAGGCGCGTCTCTGTATATAGAAAATATTCAGAAAAAAAATAAATAAATAAAGACAGACATACTTCCTACAACGGGTGGGCCACTGTTGTATGTGAGAATTTGGGAAGGTAGGATATAGTGAGTAATTTAATTTATATCTGTATGCAACGATAAACCATTGCTAACATAAAACGATTCGAAGCTAAGTTTATTTTATACATGTAGATACATTTTCCCGTTTTTCCTACGATTTTTCACGGTTTTCCCCGATTATTATGAAAACCACTTGACCTACCTGAGGTACAAAATGACCTCTTTAAAGTACCATCCAGATAAAATTTCTTTTCAGAAAAGATACTACACTTGAAAATTGGAATAAGATTTCTGGAATAAAAGTTTTTCACAGTTAAAAAAATTGAAAAAAACATCATTGTAGAACCAATACATTCCTCGCTATGCTCCGAATTTAAAATATTGAAACGTTTGGGTTTTGGAGATTTGTTGTTTAATGGTTCGCAATGTGAATTAAGACTCTACAGAAGCTCTTAGGGGCTCTTGGAGACTTTTGGTTTATGACAGTGACACGAATTCCGAGATAATCTAAAGAACGGATACGAAAAGTAATTTTCAAATTATCTACTTGTTATCCGTTGTTAAAAAGTCAACATTAACGAAATATAATATAAAATAAAATTCCGACAGTGGAAATTTCGTATAATTTATTTGATTTCCGAAACGTACCTTAATGCATTCCTTTTTAGAGGAATTAGTTCGTAAATACATTAATTTTAAGTAAATAAATGGTAAATGCTAATGCATTTAGTTAATGTCGTAATATGAATGTAAAATTTGAATTCTGTTTAATGGTAGTCTCAAAAAAATCATAATCAAAAATTTGAGCGATATTATTGTAAAAAATTAATTATATATAATATATATATATATATATGTATATGGGATTTACCTTAATCTACTATTTCTGTAAATATTCAGTAATCGATTATGGTAGGTTAGGTTAGATACCTATCTAGTACAAGAAGAAATATTAAACAATTTAAACATTTTGTTTGTTGAAATGCATTCCAACTTTTGATCAATATGAATATGAACACATTCACTATAAAATTAATGACTAGTTTATGGAAATACGTTACTTTTTCGACTTCGGAATGTGAACGGGAATTCGCTATATTTTGAAAGGAATTTCCCAAACATCGAATTAAATTCATATTTCTAGCTATTAGGAACTAGCGAAGTTATTTAACTTGCACACAGTCCACACAGAGTTGTCTGTTTTGAATAGATAATTTCTCGGCATAAGCTTACCTTTGGATGACCAGAGTTATCGACTGATCGGCGTTACCGAAAAGGTTTTGCGCGTCCAAGTGTCTCAAATCGCGGGCATCGTACATTTCGATTTTCCTTATGATGTCACCAACTCTCAGGTTACCACCACTGGGTGACGCGACGTTTACCTATATAAAAAAAACCCACAAAATTAACACGTTTCTCGGATATTATAGTTTATATGGATAATAGATAATACATCGTTGTAGAGTGGTATTACCGGCACTCTATGTTAGCTGACCATTTATCACACTTTACATTAAAACCTATATATATTTTATGTACAGTATAGTTTTTAAGAAATTCACGAATATACGGTAAATATAATATCCCGATCATAATATTATATCGTTCAAAACACGAGTATCGAGGTATTCGTGTAAAATATAATCATAAATGTGTTTGCTTTAGCAAAAGTCAGATATGACTGACGGCCACAGAACACGCGTGGATAACGTATGTTATACTATTATTGATTTCACGCGGTGTATGTTTTAACTGTTAAATAAACTATACAGTATACAAAGTTCAATGTTCTAAAACAACAAGTACCTTTACAGGCATCTAAAGATAGGTATAATGTACATACATAAAGGTAATGTGACCCGAATAAAAATGTATGCACGTTCACAGGAAGGTACATAATACATTTTATGATTCCTGAAGTGGTGATTTCGTGGCGTGGTCACGGACTTGGAACAATAATATTGTGTGTACCTATACAATACTCACATTTTAGAATACACATACTGTGTTGCGTGATGAGATAGTTCGGGACTAGCATATAATAGACAAAACCAATTATACAATAGAAAGAAAAACAAATGTTTTATCAAGGAATAATTATACGAGTATGAGTCCTTTATAATATATTATAATATATATTTATAGAATAGATTTATTTTGATGAAATCCACGACAATCACACAAATGAAAGACGTGCCATTCGCCCATTAATCATGAAATAAAGATCGCTTACAAAGTCTTTTTTGATTTTTAATATTTTTTAGTGAATCAATTAAAATATATATATTGTAAGGTTAACGCAAGTAATGCCTATCTAATGGACTTACTTTAGATAAACTGAAAGTATAATGAAATTAAATTACACAGCATATAACAAACTGCCTACATATATCAAAAAATATGTTTCATGTAATTTTTTTGTGAAGAACATTATTTAAATAATTACTATTTTACTGTGACGAAGTAGTTTTATACATTATTAATCAATTAGTTCAAAAATTATGACAATTTAGAAAGGGGAGGGGGTGTTTTTATGATGTACAAATTTAAAGCTTTATAGTGAATGAACTATATCAGATAAAGTTCTGAATCTTTTTACTGCACTGCTACATGCCAGCAAATTGATTCTAAGAAGAGCTCTAACCACAAAATCCGTTTAAATCGGTTTCAAAAATTTGAGTAGCTAAAGAACAATTTAGCTGAAATTGAAAAATTTATTTAATTGTATACAACTGAAATAATTTGTTTAATTCATATTTTGTATCTTTTAGTTAAGTTTTTTTTAATGATCTTTAGATCAACTTTTTATATCTTATAGTTTCAGAGAAAATTTAAAATTAAGCGTTCATAAGATGTAACATCGCAGACTTTTTTCAAATCCAAATCAATATTTCAAATAGGTATAAAATCCGATCTACCTGTATCTTAATAATGTTACCTTTAATAATTACCTTATATTAATGTTAACACAAATATCTCTAATTTCTCACTATAACAAATTAGTGTTTTGTTTAAAATTAGCATTTTGTTTTACTTTTCCTATTCACAACGAGACCTAAAAGTTATAACAATATAAAATGTGTTTTAATTTCAACTACCATACTTGGTTAGAAATCAAAAAATTAATAATCATAAACAGGGTGATTCTTTTGTCGTTGAACACTTATTATTTCACAAAGTATTATAAAGTCAACTTAACTTGAAAAATGTTTGTATAACCATTTAAGATACAAACAGTTCTAAAATATTACATTTCCATTATATTTTGTCACCTTTATTTTTGGGCGTGAAACAACTACCAACTTTTGATTTTAGAATGTTAAGCTACATTAAATTTCCATAAATTGATAGACTATTAGTTTAAATAAATTTTGGTGGTGAAATGTTCACGGAACATTCCAATTTTAAGTTTGAGTGGGGGAAAGTAGCGGAGTATCATTTGTATGGCGGTTCGGCGTGCGGATTTTGAATAGTACTCCAGACTTAGTACTCGAATTGAGGGGGGAAGCAGAGGGACGGAGTACCTCAAATAATTTTTCAGAAATGTAAGTGTACCTTTAATATTTGTATGAAGTGGAACGCATGAGACGCAGTGGAGGATATAAGGTACCATGTCTGGAAAGAACTGTATATAAGAGACTATAAAAGTATTCAGTGGAATTTCTGATCTCTATGATTATTTTTCAACAAAGATAAATGAAATAGAATAAAACAGAAGCAATAAATGTAACAGTTACAAGTTTTCTCCACGTTTTTTCTAGGGGTTTCCTCGTAATTAAGAATATTATAAAGAAAATGAAAAAATAACCTAGAAAAAACAAGATTTCTGGTAGAAAAATTGTTCACATACAGAAAAAGAACAAACACATGATCATAATAGAATCATAGTGGTAACCATCATATTAGAATCTAAAATATGTAAAGAATATCTACTATAGTAGATACTAGGAAATCAAAAGTTAGCCTGCGGTAGGTAGTGTTTGTTTTCGGAAATTATGAATTACTGAATTATGTTGAAAAATTAGTGTGAAAGGTGTGTAAGTCTCCCACGAGTTGAGTTGAGTTCAATAATTACAAGGAATGCTAATTTTTTTTTTACGTCTTATAGTCCCTCTTCTTTAATTTTATTAACTCGAGTACTGACTCCAGTGCTCTCTCCCTACCTAAGTCAAACTTCAAGAGCTATTTCAACAAAAAAATGGACGTTATTGGAATGTATAAGATAATACGTTCCTACCTAATAATTATTTACAATTAAAAAAGTCTAGTATAATGTAAGATATAAATATAACGAACGGCCAAAAGTAGAACATTCCATTTTCCTTTCAACAATAGGTATATAAATATAATTTACAATTAGATACACAAAACAGTAACAACTGCAAACGATAATTCAGATAGGTATAAGCTATAAATAGCCAAGACTTGTCTTTAAATTTGTATGATATATAATGTAACACGGCCCATCGATTTCTTAACGGTTTTGTCATATATATATATATATCAGTGTTTTACTCAATGCATAATGTTTTAATATACAAGTACGGCGGTTAATAATAAAAAAGCCAGTTACAAAAAAATAAAACGTAATTTATATTAGCAAATATTTTACATTAAGAAACCAGAGCACATTTTATGCAGTGTGCACGTTTCCATATCAACTATTCGACTAATGACTTCAGCCTAAAACCATTAAAGCTCATATTATAATATGTATTTTTAAATGGTTATACATTTTGGCAAGTATAGACACGCTGCAGCATCAGCTTGGTCTGTTACGGATAATTATAAATAAGACGGTTGAAAATATTATCATCAAGTCCGAAAATTTGGCTCAAATACATTAAATGTTTAAAATTTTCTATAATATAATTTTAGTAAAGCGGGTACCTACTTAAAGTTGTATTAAGACAAAAAAAACACCTGTATAACATCGAATGCATTACCAGCAGCTACCTGTGTATATTACGTATAGTTGAAGAATGTATAATTAGAGTAAACACTAAACATGGTAATAAAAAAGAACACAAATATTTATCCAGTCGACATAAAAATTATTGACGCGATACTTTGATCTATGGGTGAGTTGCAATGTAATAGGTATAATATACAGCATAAACCTACGCACTCGACAAAAATATCGATTTGAATTACGTATACAAGCGGTAAAGTTAAAAACAACAATCTTGAACTTTGTAAAAACCAAAACGGATACCTGTACTAGTATAGAAGTTATATTTATTATCAATAGGTAGGTTGTAAAACATCACAATAAGCAAATAATAATAATAAAAAAAAAAAAAAAAACGATCCGTATAATAGACGATAATTATGGTTTAACAGAAACAAACAAAAAAAAAAAAAACAAAAATCTCGCACACGCAGAATCGAATAGGTAAATACTATTGTTACCAAAAATTTAGGTGCGCGACACGTACGCGTATGCGTTCTCAGAAGTATATACACTCGCCTCCACAATACGTGGAGGTACGTTATCCGCTCGTGAACCTTTTAAGGTAAGTACCTATATTGTATAACCTGCACGAGCATAAAGGAATTCCTCGCACTCGAAACGCGTCTGTGCAGCGAACATTACCAAGGACCGAAGGGCTTGAAGACGCTTTAGAGGCGGTCCCGCTTCTAGTCGCAATCATGACTAGGTAGGAGAAAATACAAATTGAAACAAACTAAAGAGAATTGAATTCTAAAGATTTACTCACGTTTGGTATAAGAAAGTGAAAAAGCGAAAAAAAAAAATAAAAACTTTTTAAGGTTCCACAAAAATGACCGCACATTTTTCCCGGTCAATCCTGGGCTCCTGTATATAGGGGGTACTCGTCTGACCGCCTATCAACCACAAGTAAATAGGTACGTATAGTGTTTTCGTAGACATACCGAATGAAAAAAAAAAACAAACGGACATACTTCGCACAGTGAGCGGGCCACTGTTATGGGTGAGAAGTTGGGAAGGTATAGAGAGGACATTTAATAAATTTCTATACGCAACGATTAATCGTTGCTAACGAAAAACGATTCTAAACGGAGTTTGGTTACACACACGTTTTGAAGGGCCGTTATATTTACACTTTTTTCTAAAGTGTATCCCAGGAGTATATCTCCATCTCAGTCAAATTGCCTTTCAGAAAAAGTTTAACATTTGAAAATCGGAGCAGCAATTCTAATAGGTACAAAATTTGTTCAAAGGAAAAAAATTCGTAATATTTTTTACTAACACATTTCGTATATTTTTCCGTTTTTTAAAAAGACAAAAAAAAATAAACGTCATTGTTAAAACCAAATCGCTTCGCTCCGAATCTAGAATCACGGAGAATTTACGAAAAAACGCAATATAAAGGTGTATCGCACATTATTTATAATTATATGTTGTAATATTACCTTGGTTATGGTCAACGGAGTGTTCAGATCCGCTCCGCCCGCCAGCCGGATACCCCACGGATGGTGTTTGTTGTCCCTCTTGAGCGTCACCGACCACGTGCTCGGCTTTCTGGAACCCATATCGAATCGGATTGCAGCCGCGTACTTATCGGACGTGCTTTTTTCTTTTTTCTTTTTTTTTTACTGTTGTACTACGCGAGTACTGTTTGAACGAGTGTGTCCGGTTCGGATCGCGTACGAAATATTATTGTATACGCGGTCGTGCACGCTGTGCGGGCCGACGACTAGTGGCTGGTCCTCCGAGCTTCGCAACGATAATACCGTGCGCGCCGTTACTACACTATATGGTTATTGGGAAAAAAAAAAAATAATAATAATAATAACAATAATGAGAAAAAAAACAACACTGGATAGTGTCAAAACGTGAAATATTATATGCCGATGATGTATTACCGGTGTGCGGACGGCGGCGGTACGATAATACTATAGGCGGTCTGTTATTGTATCGGCCGGCCGATATTACTGGGGCGCGCGTGGGCGGGCGGGCTGACGATCTGCACCACGACAGCTGCGAGCACCTGAGCTCGCGAGCAGATGCTTTGACACCTGTCGAATGCCGCGTAAAATATTACAATATTATTATTGTGCACCGCGTTATTTGTATTGTCGCTGTTGTGCGTGCGTGCGGGCGCACGAGCGCGACCCGCGGTACAGTGTAAAGACGGAAACGATTAAAACAAAAAACAAATCGCGGAAAAAAAAAACACACAAACGGCGGCGGCGCAGTATCAACGGTCCGCGCGCAATTCGCCCGCGATAATAGCAATGGCGTACGCGCGGCTCGCCGACTGTTGGGTCGCGCAACGGCTCTCCCGGGACCGGTGCCAAAATGCCGGGACTCCTAACGTCGCGCGTCTAACGCGTATGAAGATAATAAATAAGAAAAAAAAATAAAAATAAAAATAAAAAAAAAAACAGCGCGCCACATAAACGTTTATTATAAGAATGCGCGGTGTACTGGCCGTAATGCCATTATATTGTCGCGTTTTGTAATCGGCCGTTTTTTACTGTCGGGAAACCTATCAAAAACCGATACTGCTGATGGGCCCGCCGCCAGTGCCGGTTTAACGGATTTGCCGTCCGGGGGCAGATTTAAAAATTCCGCCCTTCGAAACCATTGTGCAAAAAAAAAAAAAAAAACAAATTATATACACAACAAAATAGTTAAAATTGTTTAGTGAATATATTATATTGATTATAAAAATATCGTAGCACCGGTAGTTTTTTTGATTAATAGACCTTATAGTTATAGGTGTAAACATTTGAATTCAGATTGATTATTCAATATTCAATATTAGAAATTTACAACTTTTTTCTAGCTTTCTGTGCAGCAAATTCTTTAATAATATCACTCTAATCTATACTTTATAGGGCACTATTCTCAATAGACGACGATGACAGTTTTCATTGGAAAATGATGTGCTCTGGTAGTTCTTCACTCTCTTTAAAACTGAGAAAGATCTCTCGCCGCTAGCGTTGGAGAATGGTATAGATACAAACAGTTTTAAAGCTACTTCCACATTAGGAAATGAATGGTTTAACTTTGATGTTGTTAATGCTTCAAATAAACTGTAATTCTATAAAACTGTAAATCTATTTCTTTTATCTTTTACATAAATTCCAAGAGATTCATACAATTTTACAACGCAAAATAAATCAATATTAACATGTAGTAAATTTTTACTTGTTGCGTCGAATCTTTCGAATAGTGGAATCTATAGAGCTATCATAAATGAGAACTCGATCGTGTATATTTTTTGATCTATAGATTCTGCTTCATACCTTACACCAGTTTTCTAATCCAAACTCAAAGCTATGATTTTCAATGAACTTAACACACCTTTAAACCCAATTTTAAAACTTTTTCAAACATTATATCTTGATGACCATTTTGTAGGGTATCAGTTTCTTACAAAAATTGAGTTTGGTATATTTTTTTAATTCATTAAAAGTTGTTCGCCATACCGATGCAACAAAACAGACATAGATATTTTAGGCGAGTGATAAAAAGTGATAACCTTCCTTAGTTACATCAGCAGCATGACAACCAACTAAATTTAATGCTGAACATGGACTTAAAATTTGCGTTTTTTTAATTTTCCTTTGATTCTAGCTTGTAACCCGTTATATATACCAGACATATTTCTTGCATTGTCGTACGATTGTCCACGACAGTAATTTATGTTGAT
The DNA here is from genome assembly GCA_902439185.1 of Cinara cedri. Lineage (NCBI taxonomy): Eukaryota > Metazoa > Arthropoda > Insecta > Hemiptera > Aphididae > Cinara > Cinara cedri. The sequence goes on from CABPRJ010000032.1 coordinate 60,964, forward strand.
ATCAAATTTCATGATTCAGTTAATTTCGTTAATAATGAGATTTCAATTTCTTTACTTTTATGTCCAACCGATGGAATAAAACATAAAAATCGTTCTACTGCAGTCCCATCTGAATTAACGTACCTAAAAACTATCATTAATCGGTCGAATTTTGTAATATCGGGAGTAGAATCTACAATTAATGAGAAATATTTGGCGGACGTTACTTCATTTACAATATTATGAAATACAGCTTTGTTCTCATCGCAAATAGTGTGAAACAGATATGAGACATTTCCACGGCCTTTATTACTATATTCATCAAGATTAATAGATCGAGTTTCACAATTAAGTCTAAACATCCGAGATAATTCCCATTATTTTTAGAACCCAACATTTCATTATCGCCACGAAATGCAAGACCTGTGTCTGATAAAAATATTATTATTTCAATGAACGCTGTATTATACTTCTTCAATAAAGTTCCCTTTTTTCAAGTTAAATTTTTAACTCAATACCTAATAAATATGATTAATAGTTGTTCCTAAAAACTATAATACATTAAAAAATTTCAAAACTTTTGTTTACGTCACCAAAACATTGCCTCCCCTAAAAATGTGCCACCCGGGGCAGTTACCCCTTTGCCTTCCTTAACCCGGCACTAGACGCCGCTGTTGTAGGTAGAAAGTCGGAAAGGAAGGCCGTACGCATATTATATAATTTAATTATTATCAGTGAGCAACAATAAACCGTCATTGTTAACGAAAAACTTGTTTTTTACTAAAATAAAGTTACGTCTTTTTCTAGTTTTTTTTTTTGCAATTTTTGAAAATGAATAAGTTGAGTTACAAACCCATGAGTTAAATGAATATACAATTTACAGATGTTCAAGTTCGAAGCTTTGTAGATGACAAATATAGACTATGTGGATATTATACAGCTACTTAAAATGAAATGAATTGTTAACATTTTACAGGAAAACTCTAATTAGTATAGAGATCTGATATAAAAATAAAAATGAATCATGATTGTTATATCCCACGAGTAATTATTATTTTGCACTGATCGTTTTATGACTTTCTAAAAACAAAAAAAATTCGGTACCTACTGGAATTTACCTAAAATTAAAGATTTCCAAATAAAAAACAAAAAATATAGAATTATGAAAATTTGCCTTTGACCAAAATTTAATGGCTGCATCCGAATTAGGTGCCGGATTCAAGTGGTTTTGATAGGTAGTGCACTAGTTAAGTCCCAATTTTGGGTACTATGCTAATTGGGTCAAAATGTTTTCAAGCAATAAAACAATTTTCCTTCTCAATTTTACAGACTTAGGACTGTCAGTGATTTAAAGTTTAAAATAAAATACAGGTATGATTAAACAAATTTTTTTTACCAGATGAATAATATTTAGGAAAACGTTAAGAAGGTGGCCTCCGGTCGTTCAATACATACCAGACGCGTAGCCAGATATTTCCAAAGGGGAGTGTTGTGAAAAGTAACAAAACCTATTAATTTAATTGAAAAAAGACTGACATCTTCACACGATGGGTGGGGTACTGTTGTAAATGAAAAGATAAGAAAGTAGGATATAGAGGAGAATTTCCCTGTATACCTAGCGCAACGATTAATCACTGCTAACGAAAAACAATTCTGAGCGAAATTCGGTTGTACATGTTTTGAAAGGCCGTAATATTTATGATTTTCGTTGAAATTTGATATCAAAATTCTTATAAAAAAATGAACATTGTTATATAGTCATATAGTTTTGTTTATGTATGGGGGTACCTATAGCCATATTATAAAATAATTATCTTACACAATTGTATTATATACATGCAGTAAATAAACACGGTCAAAGAGGGGGAGGTATTACTACACTACCAACATGCCCTCTCACTACGCCATTGTTGTATACTATTCGTAATTTAGTATAATATAAAAAAAAATTGAAAAGATATGTTATTTAATTTCATTCATAGAAATATACCAATTACACTTAGGTGAACATTTGTAAGAGAGCGTTTTGACAAAGTCCATACTTCTAATTTTAATCTAAGTGTCTACTTGGATACTTTTAAAAACTTCTATTCTACTCACTATAAACTTGAGACCCAACTAGTGTAAAATCTGTAGAAATTTGAAACCCAACTATTATAGTACTCGCGTTAACCCGGGACTCAATTAGTATAGTACTTGCATTAACAAGACCCAACTAGAGTAGATTTTTGAACGCGGGACCCAACTCTGATGCACCCAATTCAAACGTAAAAAGGTAACATAAAATAAACAAAATTAACTTGAAGTTTGCACATCAAGTAGGTACAAAAAAATTAACTTTATTGTGCTAAAAGTTAATTAATTTGTAAAAATTTAATAGTACTATTTGCATATGGAACTTAAAATTTTTAAAAAAATCTTTAATAAATATTACCTTTACAATATATGTTGACATAGGTATTAAGTAGTAAATAATAAATAATTACTTAAACCATTTGTTTGGTTTTTTTTATAAACCTTGAAATTATTTTAATGCTGATTGACTAATTATTATAATTTCATAGGTTATAAATGAAGCAACACAATTTTTTAAGAAAATTGTAAGATTATCGTAATCGTCATTGAAACGTACAAAATGCATAATTACCCTCTGGTCGAATGCCAATATGTTACGGATAAACTCCACGCTTTGGCAATGTATAGTTTTATAACATTTTTATGAACATCTGTTATGTATATGCAAGTTTCAACTTTCAACATATTTCTTTTTTTAGATTCTCAGTGGAACGAAAAAGCTTATAGTTTTACAAAGATTTTTATTTTATTATCCATGCATAACTTTTCTACCAGAATACTTGTTCGGATTTCTACGAGTAGCACCTTTTCTGAAAAAAAAAAAATCGGCGTGGGAAGGTACTATAAGAAAGTCATTTTTCGATTTTCTCAAGAGTTTTATACGAAATATAATAAATATAATTTACGATTTTTTTTTCTGTGGACAACTTTTCTACCAGCAATTTTGCTCAAACTATTAATGATAGCAATGTTTCTAAAAGGAAATTTCACTAGTATTAAATACTTTAAAGAGGTTATTTTTGATTTTCCCAAGAATTTTTACAGCAAATGTAAAAAACTAAGATAAAACATGGGAAAACCAAAAAAAAAAAAACGTAGGAAAACTGGGAAAATTAGTGCAACATTAAACAAATTGTTTAAAAAAAAATATATAAAGCCTGTTTTATTATTTTACTAAAAAATGACATATATTGTTGACAAAGCATCACTATCACCTAAACTCCACTCAAAATCGTTTTTTTGTAACCATTGGTTTATCATTGCTTACAGATATACATTAAATTCCGTCTATATCTTACCTTCCCAACTTCCCACCTATACCAGTGGCTGCACCCGTCCTCATTATCTTACCTTTCTTTCCTTCTTTCTTTTTTTTTCATTATAAAGTAAATTTTCTTTTCTTTTTTTTTTTTTTAGCAAAAAACACATTACCTTCTTGAGTCAACACCTAATGTACCTTGAACACATCATAACTTCATTAATTTCAATATAATATAATAATACAATAGACATGAAAAATATATTTACTTGAGTATTATGTCAAAATACATAGGTACCTACTATTTCAGTAGTTCTGGTAATTCTGTTTAGTTATCTTTAATTGATAATTCAACATATTTTTAAATATTTAACATTATAATGGTGTTTAATGTCGTTTATCTCCACGTCAGCAACTGCTTATTGGCATTTTCTAGACACAGTGTTTTTTGGTTGGACACGTCGGCCCCCAATTGATTATTCCCTCATTTTTAATTTTATATTATTTCTATCTATTTCGTTCATGTTTTTTTTTATATATATATATATATATATAATAATTCTCTCTCTATATATATAGTATATTCGTCAAGCAGATAAGATTTAAATTTGCTATACATTTTTTTGAACATTGAACGTTCGAAATACCATCAATTACGATACTAAAACTATACCTCTATATTGCAATCGAATTTCAGACAAATTATTCCTGCTAAAAAAATCATAAATTATACACGTTTAAAATTCGGACCACCAAACCCAATAATAAAAATAATTAATTCAGACTTTCAAGTCTCTACAAAATTTTTAATTGAATCATAGCAACAAATGTAATTAATAATAAACATTTTCGTAAATTGTCCTGTTCTTTCAACGTTTTTTTTTTTTTATGGTTGAGTAACTCAACTACTAAAAACACTACGTGGAAATACAAAAAGAATGATTTTCTTATTTAGCAACTAGATTAAAAATTCAACAACAATGCTCACTTGTTGTTTTTTTTTATTTGAACAATATTTCTGATAGAAAACACAAACCACAAAAGTTTTAAATAAAGGAATCTTGACACCGTAAATTTATCAGTTTTCATTTTTCTTATTTTTTTGGTTTTTCTCAATTATTATTAAAACTGCTTAAACAATCAAAAAACGACTTTCTTCGTGAGTTTCTACATCTAAAATGCAACAAAAATGGTTTTTGTCATTTTTTGAATGAAGCAAGATATTTAGTAGAAAACAAGTGACAAAAATGTAAAATCACCTGTACCTGTTTTTATTATAATTATTGAATGTCTCTTGACTAATTATATACATATAATGGGTTTAATTTAGTTTAATGTAAACAAAGTTAGTTAGGATTAATAAATAGTACAATTTGATTCAAAGTCGAATATGGGCGAAACCGGATAATTCAGCTTGTTATAAATAAAAGCATTAATTTCATATTTTGTAAGACAATTAAGATAAAATATAAGTGATATTATTTAAAAACCATCATCTAATCATAAAGATACAATTTTTATTTAATTTGAAACAGTTGTAAAACACAACATAGAAACTCATTTTTGAAGTTTTATCATTTATTTTATTAATTTATAAAAACAAGTACTAAAGATAAATAGGTAACATATAAAAAGAAAAAAATTATATTTAAGCGGACAGATCTCCTTCAATGAGACAGTGTAAAACAGTTAATTTCTTCGCCATTATCGTCACTCGAAAGATCGCTGCTTATTAATATAATGTTCACAATATAAACATTCCGTGTCCGTTACATCATACAATAAAAATGCAAGGACGCTCGCAGAAATATAAACCGGGAGGTAGGGAAGGGGGAACCAAAGTCAAAAGTATACGACTTTTTTTACAACTTACAAGTAATCGTGGCTTATATTTAATTATATTACAAACATTTACAAATGTTTAGACTTTCTTCGACTAATTTCAGACTGTAGTAAAATAATAAAATATAATAATGTATTATTAATTATTGTGTCAGTGATTATATTTATAGACAGATTAGTAAAAACTGAAATGACAATAAAAATCACTTTTGTAAATATGTATCCACGAAATCCATTGTTATTTTTTAGAAATATTATCGACCAATATAACCGACTTACTACTAAAAATCGCATTTATCGCATGTTCTTTGAATTTTCATCTATGGTGCCTTTAAAAACAAAATATTCCAAGGGCCCTCGGTGTGCCAGATAGACAGTGGTTGCACAGACAAGTTTTTTATTCAAATAAAACTTTTGGAAATAAACCGTTTTTTTTTAATTTTCCGAAAGTTAGGTATTGAAGAATATTATCATTTTTCTAGTCATCGATTCAATTGTATATAATGTATATTGCATATTGTAAAATGTTAACTTAAACAAATTGATTAGATATTTCAGGGGATTTATTTGTGATTAGTGATTAATGATAGTGTCGACACTAAGTTTTGCACAGCAAAATATTCCAGAGGACCTTGAAAACACATTATGCAAATTAATAGTGAAAACCAAGAAGACATTTTACTCACCTCTTCTCTTAATATTGAAATATTATTTTAACTTATTTTTAGATGAAAAACGCATAAAATAACACCAATTTACTACTTGATACTTTAAAATTAAATAATTAAACGTCACATTTTGATAAAATAAAATTGTTATTTTTTTCATACATATTGCCAAGGTCATGGTAACATAGATAAACAAAAAAAGTTTAATTTACGTTACAAAAATACCATAAACTCTGGGTCAGTTACTCTTTAGGGGTTGATTTTGGTATAAAAATAGACACTGGCATTCCCCCTATTATTAATATTAAGTACAGGCGCATATTTATGGGGAGGCTGAGCCATTTCAATGGCCTATGAAAAACACTGCAATAGTCTTAAATTACTTTTTATTGATTTTAAACCTAATCTTACAGATATTTAGTACTTAATAAACATTGTGATAAATTCTATTTTATGAAACATTAAATATAATTTTGGATTCTGAGCGAAGTGAGGAGTATTAGTTTTACAATGATGTTTTTTTTTTCTGTGGAACTTTTCTACCAGCAATTTTGCTCTGATTTACAATGATGCACTTTTTCTGAAAGAAATCTGACTGGAGAGATATTTTAAGAAGTTTTATTTTTGGTTTACCCAGGAGTTTTCTCAATAAATTGAAAAAATAAATAAATACACACACATCATAGTGAAACCAACAGATCATTCACTATGCTCTGAATCTAATATATTACCTTCATAATTAAAAATTGTAATATTGATGAGTTGAATGATATTTCTGCTTTCTTTTTATGTTTATTTGTGATGGGTTTATTTTCCATGAATTCCTGAAAATAAACAATAAATAATAGATACCTACTTCAGATTATAATAATTTTGTTTATGCAGTAATAAATATAGTTTCACTAACACAAAATGGTAAATATTTATTTATTTATTGATAAATTAGTTGATATTTTGACATTTTCTTACCTATTGTGGTCTATGGAGTATAATAAAAATGTACAAGAAACATTACCAGCTTCCTGAATTGCATATTTTGCAGTAACAAGTATACCTACGTAGTATTGTATATTAGTAAAAGTTTATATTGATAATCAATTTCGTGCTAAAATCTCAGTTTTCTTAAACTATTTACGTATTATCAACATTGAAAAAAATCAAATTGAGATGGAATACAATGAATACCGATAGTATTATTACCTCCCCTTAACGAGAAGGGGGTTAGCAGGATTGTATCACAGATACAATAGTATCTTATATCTTGATAAATATTTTGCAAAAGATTAAAGATACTTTTATTACACAAATTTGTATAGAATTTTTTTTTAAATTTAGGACGCTAAAAACTTAAAATAAATGTAAAATTTAGCTACTTATAAGCATTTTTTTAAATTATGAATTATTAAAAAAGTTAAGATTATTTAAAAAAGAAAGAAAAAAAAGGTTTTTGTATCTTTTATATTGACCTCAATAATTTGAATACAAAAACCCTAGAGCATTCCCTCCAAAATATGTTTTTGGATATTTAAATTTTTTAAGCAAGGTAAAAGCATTTTTTATATTATAGTGATATATTCATGAATATTGCTTAAAAATATTGAAAAAAATCTCTATCGTTGCACAGACAATGTTCTTATTTACCTTTAGGCTTTAAATTAGATAATAAATGAGTATTAACCGAGTATTAACCTGAATATTAACTTAATATTATTAAAAGTACAAATAGTAGTTGTCCCTGCTAAACACAAATTTGCCATGTCATTACAAATGTAAGACAAGACAGCTCATACGGATTGAAAGTGATTCAGTTTTTTATAAATTTAAACTTAACATAACATACTTCCAGAAGTACTATTTCAGTTTTGAAAAATAATTTGATTTGGTATACTTTTCTATGAAAAGTGGCTCAAAGTAAATCAAAAATGACCAACTTTTTTTGAAAATTTAATAATAAAATAATAAAGTAAAAACAAAATTATTAAAATGATTAATACTCGTAAATAAATATATGAATAAAAAATGTATACCTACAAATAAAATTAATTAATTAATTAATGCGTTATATGACTGGTTTTAAATAATACACTTGTCATAATACTCCAGGTGACACATTCATTAATTTATTTATTTTATTTTTATAATCAAATTTTTTATTTATACATTTATTTATTATTATTTACTCATTATCTCTGAAAGGTTTAACTTTTTCCAGAATTTGTTTCCTAAAATATTTAAGAATCAAGCTGCTCTAATATCTTATATTTATATTATTTTTTGTCACCCTTATTTTTGGAGGGAAAACCACTACCTACTTTTGATTTTTAATTGGCAACCTTTATTAAAAAGTTCATAAATAGATGGAGTAATAGTCAAAATTAATTTTAGTGTTGAAATTTTTGATTTGTTGACAAGATATTCCACTTCTAAGTTTGGGTTGGAGGAGAGTAGTGGAGTATCATTTGTGTGGTGGTACGGTGCACAATGTGTTATTAATGATTCACTACCCTCCTTCAACCTAAAATTAAAAGTGGAATCTCTCGTCAATAGCTTGACAAAAATAAAAAATTTCAACACTCAAATTTATTTTAACTAATACTCCATTTCTTTATGGTATTTTTTATATAGGTTGCTATTTGAAAATCAAAAGTAGGTAGTGGTTTTACCCCCAAAAATAAGGGTTACAAAAATAACAAAAATATAAAACTGTAAAGCTGATTATTTCTTAAATGTTCTAGAAAACAAATTCTGAAAAAAGTTATTACTTTCCGAGATAATGAATGTACCCACGTAAATTAATCACCCGGTATTTGAAAATTTAATTATAGTAAATGTTTTTTCTGAATTTTTTTCTCAAAAACTTTCTAATTCTTTCTTGGTTTATAAAAAAAATGAATATACATCACAGAGTAGCTTTTTTTTAACATATACGTTAAATTGATGAAAATTTTTTTTTCAAATTAAATATAATAAAGTTTAATGATTTAAACAATATTTTGATACTTATAACTGAATAACAAATGATGATTTATAATATCCATTTGAATCAATAGTATGACGCTGAGATAAATGAATTTCTGTCAGGTGTACCATTCCAAATATATAGTTATCAAAAATCTGCAACAAATATGTAAATAATATTGTATATTATCTATAGAATTTAAAGTTTACAACAATCATTTAATAATCTTACTTCTACTATTTTCTTAGCATCAAATGTAAAATGAGATCTATTGTCAACATTTTCATCTACAATATTTGCCTGTTGAGAGAACCTTGAATTCATTAAAGTTACATGTAACTTTACATGGTCATTTCTTGCTGGTTTTACTAAATCTATTTTTTTTTTACAAATAAAATAATGAATTTCAATTAGTGTTGTAATATTTCATTCAATATAATTGATTATGATTAATTAAATGTCCTTCGTAAAAATTATGATTTCTAATCAAAATTGTTGTATAATCCAAATTCAATAATTTATGGACTATTATAAATGAGCAATAAATAACCAAAAAAAAAAGTTCAATAGCTGTTGTTATAAGTTAAAAACACATCTACTATGCAGTAGTTTTATTATTATATTAAAAGTCATGGTATCGGCACGTTTTATAAATCAAAAACAATATCTTATAGGAAAAATTCATGGCTCGTATAGTGGTCTGATTTCATTATTTTAATTTTTGAACAGAACAAGAAATGTATTAGTTTTACAATAGTGTTTATTTATTTATTTATTTTTATCCATGAACAACTTTTCTACCAACAATATTACTCAGATTTTCAATTAAAACAGTTTTTCTGAAAGGAAATCTAAATGGGGTGGCACATTAGGGAGGTCATATTTTAGTTTTCCCAGCTGTTTTCATAAAAAAATGGGAAAAACAGGAAAATAGCAAAATAAATTAAATAAATTTTACCATAAAATTACATATATATTTTTGATAAAGCAACACTATTAACCAAACTCCGCTCAGAATCGTTTTTTGTTAGCAATGGTTAATTGTTGCGTACAGGTGTACATTACATTTCCCTCTACTTTACAAACTTCTCACCCATAACAGTGGCCCACCTATTGTGCCAAGTATGTATGTATCATTTTTTTTCGTTTATAGGAAGTCTTCCAACAGACTGTATTTAATACCATTTTTCAATATTTTCATCTCAAACTTTATAATACATTTGTAAAAAGGGTAATTTTTAATTTTTGTATGCTATTAATTAAAATGAAATGAAAAATCAGAGTTCAATGTAGTCTGTATTATCAGACACTTAATTTGAAAATTTAAAAATTATGGGCCAAATGAAAAATTCTAAAATAGTAGTTGTATTAATTGAAAATACCAAATTTATTATGAACATAAAATTTATCAGAAGTGTCACCCAAAATTTTAATGTAAAAGTTTATCTCTATTATAAATACAAATTAAAACAAAAATGTATTTAGTATGTATTTACCACAATCTTGGAAAAATGTTTGTATTTTATCAGCCAACACTTGAATTTCAGGATTTGTCACTTTAGCATATAAAACTTTTACTTCAGATGGATCATCATTCATATAATCTAAACCAGAAACTAATACATCTAAAGATGTCAAATTCATAGGCCTTAAAAAAATGATTTGATAATTAAATTCAGTCAAATAGTATGTATGTAAATAAATGTTAAGTTTTATACTTTATAATAGTTTCTTCGCAGTCTTTCATTAATTTATGGGCTATTTTTATCTCTGCTGCATTACATAAAACAAAACAGGTAATTGTTAAATGAAGTTGTAAATGATCCTGAAATAAAACTTCAGAGATACCACGGCACTGGCCAAATTCTTTAAGAACTACTTTCTGTTACACACAAATCACAAAAATAATTAAAATTAATTTTTTGACAAATTAATTCTTACTAACTAATATTTATTACCTTAAATTTTAAATAGTTGTCAATCACTGTTTCATTTATCATTGGCAAAGATATAAAATGAGTCACATCCTGCTTGAAACGAGCTTTCTTGATAATTGCATTAAGTTTTGATTTAGCAGCAATAATAAACGCTCTCTGTTCTCCTTTTATTACTGAAAATCAAATTAATACTACACTATTAAATTCTGTATTTTAACACCATGACTGCGTACATCTTTTTGCAGTTTTCACTCCAGTGTGTACATAATTGTTTAATCCTTATCTATTTAATCATGTTAATCATAAGCAAATATTCAACCACGGGTAAGAAATACCAAATCATATGTATATTGTTGGACACCAAATGGTGTCGAATGCATTACTGACACCAATTATTGATGTTGGTAAGCATTCAACATATGAAGTAGCATCAAAAATTATTTTATTTTAATAATCGATAATTCCTAGTTACATTTAGTACAAATTAAGTTATTCAATATAATATAAATTATAATAAAAATTAAAATTATAGAATGTAATGAATAACCATTTAAATTTATTAAACATCTTATATTTTAACTAGTTATCACTAATTTCTTTAGACTTACTTATCATATTATTTTCTCTAGAACTTGGTATTTTAATTCTTGTTTTTGTTTGATACTCAAGATTCTTAAGATTCTCTCTATTTCTTCCAATAATCAAACCAAAAAATATACTAAAATCAAATAAATATCAAATATCAAAATAAAAATATGGTAAATAAATAAAATTATTATTAAAAAATATTAAAATATTTTCCAAGTTATATTTAACATAATATAAATTATATTGATATCCCATAATACAGGTAAAAATGTAGTATACACTGATTTACCATATCCCAAATTATATATCTTAGATATTTCCAACATTTTCTTTAGTAGGTAGATGCAAAATAAAAAAAAAAATTGTGTACATATTTGAAAATATTTGTACTTAACATTAAAATTACATTTTATGGGAGTTTTAAGCCAAAAATATTGGACTAGTGATAAACAAAGTAAAGACTAAAGTAATAGAAATAATAACCAGTGAAGACAAAAACCTAGCAATTGAGAGCTACACGTTTAAAAAAACTCAACATTTAAAGTATTTAGGTCAGTGGTTTTCAAACTGGATGCTGCATTCACTAGTTGTGCCGCCGTCTTCTAAAATTTATTTTCTTTACATTATGCTGGACTACCAGTTACGGTTATCCACTTTTTAAGTATGAAATCATAACTCTTTTGATTATGATTTGTTTGACTATGACTCATCAATTTTGTTATTAGTTCTAATTTTGTGAAATAATTAAACAAGGACCAAAAGAAAAAGGTCAGAGTGGACTGTAAAAATGTTGAGAGAAACGAAGTGTGCCAAATTAAGTTTAAAAACCACTGATTTAGGTGCAACAATTACCGGGAATAACAATTGAAATATTGAAGTAGATATAAATAAATAAATAATAATAAATAATTCTCTTCTCTAGAATTACAAAAGTACCTTTATATACTGTATATACTGTGACAGTAAAACCAATAATTACTTACAAATTCAAAGTATAACCCCTGACAATAATAGTTAATCAAAAACTTAAAACTTCAAGAAGAAAGTGGTAAGAACTATATGCAGACCTTTAATACTGTCTTGAACTGCTGGAGAAGAAAAAAAATTTGGTGAAAAGAAAAATGACTAAATAACCTGTAATAAAAAGTTATAATAAGGAACAGAGATTAAAGTGGTTTGGACACATAAAATAAGAGGCAACAAACAAACATATAGCAAATAATGAATGGCAACCAGAAGAAAAGAAACCAAGAGGGAGACCAAAGAAACGATAGATGGATGGCATACAAGTCATAGAGAGATTGGAAGCTATAAACTAGGAGGAAATGATCCAGAACCGTGTTAATTGGAGAGCACTAACAGAAGCGGTTAAAACTCAGAATTATGAAGCAATATAATGATGATGATGACTTGTTATTTTAAATGTTGAAAAACAATTATTAAAGCAAAACGCTTTAACTAAAAGAAATACAATGTTTTTAAAAATTATTATTATTATTATTATTATTTATATTAAATAAACAGTATCCACACATATAAATATAAAATTATAAGTTATACACTGTCAACAGATAATCTATTTCTTATTTATTACACATATTATTATTTGTATACTATACTGTATAGCAGCAAATAATAATAGTTAAAAAACATTCAATATGAAGTTTTAAAGTCACATTATTAATACGAACAGAACTATAAACTGATTGCTAATAAAACAATAATACATTGAAAATGTCTGTTATTATCAATAAAATATAACTTACTTAGGAACTTCTAGTTTCAATATACACTGACCGTCTTCTATGTATATATTTAAATCATCATATTCTTCGTCGGTATCTATATATAAAATATATATACAAAAAATTTATATTTTATACTATATTTTAATCTATAGGTACTAGCAAATGAGAGTCAAATAATAACATGTATTTATTATGAAATCTAAATTTTCAAAAACCTTAAATTTATTATAGATATTGTTAAGGATAAACAGAAATTATAGACCAACCGGCAAATATACAACTAATAAGACTATGGCCAGCCATTGATTAAAATCCATTACATTAGTATGAATCTATGGATAAAGTAGATATGGAAATTAATAACTATCAAATTTTTAGGAATACGTGTCAGGATTTATTATAATCCTGACATACTCACCATCTCTTTCGACATAAGATGGAAGCTTTTCCGCAATATCCGTCTGAATTTCATTAATATTATCATCGGGGAAACAATCGTCAGTATTTAATCGATATTGACGTCCATTGATGACAAATATCTTTGGACGTAATACATCCATATTTCATGTAATTTCGATATACCTACTAAATGTAAAGGTTTAATTCTACTTTTACTAAACATAACTCGAGGAAACGATTACAATATGAGTATAGAGTATTGAGTATTTAAAATTTCATTATTTACCTCGGTTAGTCGGTTCATCTGACTAGTGTCTAAATTCGTGTTATTTACAATGTACTTAAATCTATTATTACTGGACACAGATTATGTAATCTTTGCTATATCTATTTACGTGGTTGATATAGATACTAAACCTATAACCGTGGTTAATACCACGATTATCCACAGATCTTTTATCAATGCTAGCGTTAGGGGTAGGTACAAATTAAGATCTTAATCTTATCTTAATTCGTGAGGTTGGGCGATCAGGGCGTCTGCTATAAGGAGGTGCCTCAACGGTTATAATTATACTTGATTAATTGGGAGAGAGACGCAGACATGGTTTTGCCCTAGATTCCCGTAATTTATACGTACTTTTCAATGTCGGAAAATCAAATCTATGTGAATTTGAGAAATTTTTTGAAGTAACCGATATTAAAATTAACGACACCGATTTAATTTTTCTGCACCATCATGTGTATCATAGTAATACCACTTTGGTCTTTCGTTACACCTATATATTAATCTATTGGATTTACCAACGAAAATCATGTAAATATTCCAAACAACTTATCCTATAAAAACTGAACTATTTTGAAACCTAAACTGAATCAAATTATAAATTACTTTAAAAATGTTTGAAGTAACATTAAGCCAGGTAAAATTTTTTGATTTGTGAGAAATATTAATCTTATAGTCAAAAATAAAAAAAGAGATTTTTCAAAATTTGAAGATCGCACAGGGGCCAGCAAAACCTCAGGCCGTCACTAACGATTAACAATAAATGATAAACCATTGATCACTGTAATATTTGAATTTAGCTATTACAAACAGAATAGTACAATATTGTATTTTAGATATAAAAATAAAATCTAATGAGGTACACTTGTGCTATCTAGCGTTGAATTTATAACTATTGAGTATTCTTACTTTGTACAACATTACACCTTTAATTTCTGTGGTATAGGCAACTCAAATTACACAACGGCTATAACATTATTTCTTATTAAGAAAGTCCCTTAGTTCTGGTCCCCTAACTTCACGCACGTTAATACAATAGACTCATGAAACTTTTTTTCATATTTTTTGCTTAGGTCATTTCTATTGTTAGATAATTGAATAATAATTTTAAAAACGTCAAAATGTTTTAACAAATAATTGACAATTACAGACAATAGTTAGTACTTGCATAAATTGTATTTTACAAAAAAAAAAAACTATCCCTCTCTCTCATTTTTTTTAAGCGCGACCTTGACACGGTTATCTACCATATTTTCTTATCAGATAAACACATCAATTTATTGAATACCTAATTACTTTTTATTTCATAATACTTAATATCTATTTTATAAAATCAATATTTATATATATATATATATATTAACTATTGTAGGTTTATTCATAATATTATTTTTATAGTCAAATCTTTCAAAAACTGTTCAGAGAAAATTTTTGTTTAATAAAAAACACTTATTTCATTATCTATGGATAACTCTACCAAATCTAAGGTATGTATAAATGTATCTATACAAATTTGAAACCACTTATGAGTTATAGGTACCTACATCAATACACTACTAATTATTTGTAACTATGTTATGCAGACGGACACTCTGATTGAGCATGCAAATATCAGTATAACTGAAGCGGACAAGCGTATGAACTCAACATTGAGTTTAAAAGAATATTATACGGTGTACATTATTGAAACCAAGTAACTTATATGACACATAATAGTTTATACTATATACACATTTCATAATATAATGTAAATTAAATAACATTTTACATTATGTGTATAGGATTGACAGTGAAACATGGGCTGAATTGAAAAATATTCAAAAATTGTTATTGGCTACTCGACGGTATACGGATTTTGTAATGTTACACAATCACTTGGGAGACAAATATCCTTGGGTAGTGATACCACCATTACCTGAAAAAAAACAAACTTATATGTGGAATAGTGAAGCTGTATCAGATACAATGGATCCAGATTTTGTTGATAGGAGACGCGCAGGACTAGAAAGTTTTCTCAGAAGAATAGCCAGTCATTGTGAATTAGGTTATGATGAATATTTTCTTAAATTCTTAGGTGAATGTGATAACTGGATAGATTCCACAAAACCACTTAATAGTGAGTCAAACATTTAACCAAAACTAGTTCATAAAAATATTAGAATATAAATTTATCATTAATTATAACATGTTGGGTATAAATTTAATTTAAGGTATATTAAAAGACACAGAGCTTACAATTAAAACAATGAATGCATCAATGCGGGGTAGGAATTCAGATAAACGTTTTGAAGCAATTAAAACATATAGCAATAAATTACAGGTTGGTAATCACAAAATACAATGAATTTTAACTATTAATTTATATTTATATTTAATAATTAATGTACTTTAGGGTTCTATTAACAAGATATTGACATACCGAGCAAAACAAGCAGAACGACTTTACAATGTAGATATGTTACATTTACATTATGGTCGGATTTTCAGTGAACTTAGTGCTGTAGATAACGATATTGGTGATGCAGTTCAGGTATTACCTAAGTAAAACAAGTTTTTTTTTTTTAATCAACACTAATTAATAAATATATTTAGAGGACAGGTCATTATATGGATTCAATTTCTTCTGCTATTAGCCCAGCTTTAGAAGACGAAGAAATTATTATGGACCAATTAAAAGAGTAGGTACATTTGTTATTGTATATTGCTATGTTATTACTTTGGCAATAATATAAGTATTTTGTACTTCAACCCTTAACTTCTTAAACTTCTTTGTGTGAGTGCTTTGTAAGATCATAATAATTTATCATCCAATGTTATTTAATTAATTATTGTATGTAATTATTTATTGGTAATATTGAAAATCTACTAATCAATTACTGATTTAAAGGTACTTGGCTTTTACAAATTCTCTCCACACAATTGTTAAAAATCACGATTCACTTCATTACAACTTAAATCAGTTGAACAATATGTCAAACAATAAAGGTGATTTTTAAAATTATTTATTATATACCTATATGTGCATATTTTATTAGAAAATGTTTTAAATTGTATTAAATCCGTTCTTTATAATTCTTTTATTGTAGTTTTTTGGTTAAATATTGCTAACTATTAAAAAATGACCAAATTAAAATATATATATATATATTCTCAATGACTTCATTAATGTTTCTATTATTATTTTAAAATATAAGTAGTGGTTATAAATATAAATTAATTTGAAGTAGTAGATTTAATCTAATTGCTAATAAAATAATTTCATATAGCTAAATATATTAGAGTTGTTTAATTGTGAAACCAAGATAGACATCTATGTTATAACTAGTTGAAAACTTAACATTTAAATTTTTAAAAAGTTTAATTGATTTTATATTAAGATTGCTTAAAAGCAAAATATCCTAATTTGATTATTCTCTTGTTTAAACATTAAGTTTTTGTATATTAAAAGTTATTAATTTGTATGTCTTAAAGATAATTATAAAATAGTAGTTTGAAGTTTTAGTCTATGATTGTTAAACATACCATTCATTTGTATTTATTATACAAAATTAATTATTAAATGTAAATTATGTTATTATAATAAAATGTATAATTATGTTTTAGAAACTACAGGAGTTATGTCTCGACTTTTTGGCTATACTTCATCAGCAGTTGAACGTGATGCAGCAGCAGTAGAAGCATTTGAAAACAAAAAAATTGAATCCCAAGCAAGTTATTGGTATGTACTTTAGTTTATTAGCTATTTGATATTTTCCTTGAGTTGTTTAAAAGAGATGTCTTGTTCTATCATTTCAAATTCTAAATTATTTTATTCTAAATAACATTTTGTGTATCAGTGTCAAATTTTCTAGGCATGTTATTATAAAAACATAAATAGTAAATACAAAAATTATTTTATCATCAATACTATGTGCATAGCATATTGTAAAACAATAATTATTTATGACAAATATTTCATCTATTTCAATTATACTTATCTCTATTATGATTTTTCTTAACTTTTACTGGCAGCATGTGTGCTAGTTATATAATGCTTATTATCACTAAAAAATACTGAATGTGTCAATGACATGTTCCGTTCGAAACCGTGCTACTGAGCACTCAGAATATCCTTACTCTATTAAGTTTTGTAAATTAATTGTATGATTAATATTCAATTGTACAGTGTATACATAATTGAGTATTGCCATTGTTTTTACTGTTTAGGACTATAATTAGTTTATTAGTTTATATTTCTTGATTTTCTTTCATGGAGACCTTTTTGTGAATTATAATGATAAATTATAAATGAACATGCAAAGCTCTGCCCAAACTTCGGAAACTATACTCGCCACTGAATACCGTATTTTCTTTTTGTTTGATAAAAAAATTTAAAGTTTTTATTTGCCAAATAATTTATAATTATTTATTTAATATCTATTTTAATATACTCTTTAACTTTTGACTGTTTGTAATCAGAGGTCTCACTGATAAAAAATTAAACTCAATAATTGACAAAATCTTATTTATTCTTTATACATATTAAGTAATTAATATTAATTTGTATTTTAGCGAGTTTGTTGATAAATCATTAGAAAATTACAAAGAATTTGAGAGAACAAAAGACTCAGATCTTATGAAGATTCTTAAAGATTATGTTGTATTCCAAACTAAGTATGCTCAAAAGGTTAGTAAAATGTTATAACTAATTTTCATTTTTCATTTAAATAATATTATTATTATTATTATTATTATTATTATAATATACAGAAGTGAAGAAATTAAATAACATATTACTATTATAGTAAATTGTCAATTAATCTACAATTCTGCGCATCTAAAAATTTAATAAAATAAAATAATTATCGACATTAATAAAACAAGTATTTTTGAAAATATTTTGTTTTATAATTTTTCTCATGGTTATATTATAAATCACAAAAATGATAGCACCAGTTATATCAAAACCCGTTATTTTCTAAAATGATTTTTGATCATCCTTATAAAACTGCAAAACTTAAATACTCACTGTTATATCATCATTTAAGGTGATATATTTTATTTAAGATTCCTCAACAAATATCTAAAATATAATATTTATTCAAATATTTTTTAAAACATTCTTAATACTAAGTAATCCCAAACATTTTCTTTTTCAGGGGTTACAAACTTGGAAAAATATTTTACACAGCATACAAAGTATTGAATGAACACTACTGTCATTACATATCTTTATTATTAAGTCAATTATTAATTAAATTCATTTGCCATTGTTTACCTAACCAGTAATTTTATTATTCATATAATACTAGATCATTCCAAAATTGTTAAGAATGCCTACTTAAAAATATAAGTCCCTCTAAAATATTGTTGGAATTAATATGAAGTAGCTATTATTCTCGTTCATTGCATTTTGTTATTTAATTTATAACTAAACCATTCGTATATTCATCAACGCACTATTATAACATGTTAAATTATATTTTATATGCATTTTGTTGATTATTAAAACACTTTTTATTTAATTATACCATATTATATAATTAAAATAATATGCCTATCTGATATTGGTAAACATTTAAAAAAATCATTGTTAAATTCTCAGTTGGCATTATTTTTTATATGCATTGTTTATTGGTCAAATTATGATAGAATTTATCATAATTTTCAGTAGAAATTAGTGATAAAAATATTGCCTATGAATCCTAT
Organism: Cinara cedri; assembly: GCA_902439185.1. Lineage (NCBI taxonomy): Eukaryota > Metazoa > Arthropoda > Insecta > Hemiptera > Aphididae > Cinara > Cinara cedri. The sequence goes on from CABPRJ010000032.1 coordinate 80,389, forward strand.
AGTACCTATTGATAAAATCCTTTATAGGTAATATATTTTATAATTGGAAACAACCGACAGAAAAAAGAAAACTAGTTTTTATTACTTAGAATCCAATTTAATTATAAACCATTCTCACTGTATGTAACTATCCAATAAAAAATTTCACTGGAACTATCATCTATATTTTATTTAATTATTACATCAATGTTTGTTATTCTTTGACTATTTGTTTTTAATAATGAAAGTGTATTCATAATAGAATAACTAAATTAAAATAATATTGTGTTCGCTGTTTTTATCATTTGTTAGGTTTAGTACACATTGAAATTTAATTGCATAAATGAATAAATTAAATTTTTACACACCAAATACAATACTAAATTACTATTTTATTAGAGTTTAAGTAAAGCGAGGAATGAGTCTTAAGGTATTGTCGTATATATATGGTGTTTCGATGAATGAATGCAAAAAATAGGAAATTATTTTCACTTTCCTACTTTCTTGTACAAGTAAATTAAATAATGTAAAATGAGTTACCTACCTACAACTATGTTTGTGGATTTTTTTCTAATGATATTATTGTCAAGGCACCAATAACCCAACTACCCTATCATTTAGAATAATTATTATACAGTAAAATTGTGTATAGGTACATTTTAAATCATTGTATGTTTAGGTATATATAACATTTTTGTTATGCAATAATAATGCATATACGTATTACTTACCAGTAGCATATTATTAAAATATTTCCAATGACGACAGCGTTATAACTTGTGGCATTTAAACTTGACGTGTAATAGTATTGGCCATACTTTGTAATGCCACATCTTAAAATATATGTTGGTAGTAAGTACATGCAAATTTCTGTTCAAAATTTGGATACTACCTACATGTATATATAATTATAAAACGACTGTAATCATTAACTGAAGCCATAGTCAGAAATAGACATCCCAACTGTCGTGTAGCTAACCCAATAATATGTAATTTTAATATAGGTATCTCTAACCTTATTGAATTAAGAAATTATAAAATATGTATAAGTACCTATAGACATAATAAAATGTACTTTTTAAGTATAAACTTGAAAATTGCTCCTGGATTTTTAATTTAACTTGTTAGATAAAAGGTACAAAATATTTACATACATAGCTATTATGTCAATACAGTAAAACCTCTAAATACCGGACACTCTAGGCCGCTGAAATTTTTTTCACGTATTTGGAGGTGTCTACTATTCAGAGGCGAAAGTGTCATACATTTAGAGGTTGTCCAATGTATAGATAATTAGTAGGAATTTTCCCGTTTCACCACAAAAAAAATCCGCTACTCGGAAGTTTTCTTAAAGAGGACGTTAAATCTGCTTTGCTGTCTCAGTCCAACTTACCGGCAATGTAATAAAATCTACCTTACACAGATTGTGTAGAACTGGCTTAATTTTGGTTTTAGAGTAAAAGCTCCTATCTATACATATTACAAAATTAAAAGAGGGCATTATTCCGGAGGGCAAGGTCGTTGCGTTTCGTTTTCTTTAATTTTACAGTCATTTAAAAACGATGAATTACCTCGTTTTTATTTCTAAACGATGTATTGAACCAGTGACGTATTGAGGAGGGGCTATCGTTCCCATCAATTAATTTGTGTAGGTATTTGTTATAATAAAAAAATTTCATGGTAAGGTAAATAGGGTAGAATATAAGCTTTTGTATATACCTTGTGTATAATAATTTTAGTGTCGAACCCCCCCTCCCCTTCATAAAACTAAGTCAAATACGCCACTACACCACTGTATTGAACATTATATTTGGAATGATAAAAAATGATTAAACAATTTCAACATTGTACGTAATAATAAAATACACACAAAATTTAATATTTACATTTTTCAGTATTGTACCAGACAACAAATAAAAACCGGAGATTCTGTATAGAAACGTTATCAAATTTTTACAAAAATGTAAAAATGATGCATATCGTTTAATACAAAAAAAATATACATGTAAAATTAGAATATATTATTATTATTACGTGTACATAATATATTTGTAAACATGTTGCAATGTTCATATAACAATAAAAGCCAAACATATAATTTCTCATCACGATAAATCATTGTAAATAAAAAACGACTCTGAAAAATATACGGTTAATCTAGTTCAGTAACACATTTAGCTCATGTTTTGCTCTAGATGTGCATGTTTTCTTTTACCTGTGTGTTAACACAGTTTTGACCAATCAAACCACCACAGGTCGTCATATTTTTTTATTTAGATGTTACATTCTGATGGTCGTTTTAAGAAATACCTGTTTTATTACACAATACAATACACGAGTCAATATAAGTCCATGTATGACATCAAATTATTTATTTGTATATACATTTAGGGATTATTAGTTTCAAAATAAAACTTGGCCTGAGCTTTAATACAATCTTTGAATGGCAACGATTATGGTTGCAAGCGTGATTGCGGATGCTATTCACTGATGACTGCCATTAGTGCTGGTTTGCAAGGGCTACTATAATCTCAAACGACCAAATGTGTGAAACGGGGACTTTGACTAGAAGATCGTGAACATTAACAAACAATAACAAAACATTATGAACCATGCTGAAAATGTAATCGAAGACAGTGTCAAAAAAAACAAAACCTGATGACGGAAAATAGAAATGTATAATCAAATTAATAATATGTATCAAATAATTTGACAAAAGCCCAAAAATGTAGAATCTCATATTATTTGTATAGTTTCTTACATTCATTAAATTACCATTAGATGAAATACATCATAATCTACATTGTTGCGTCGTGTTAACATGATATTTTATATAAATTAGGAAAATCGTGAATTACCTATTTACATAAACTTAAAGTTCAAATTTAAAAACTTCATAGACTCCCGCCGTATAAAAAATAACAAACATATTTGGAGAAAAAAAAATTCAAAATTGTTGAATTTTTAAAATTTTACTAATAATAAAAAAAATCCAAATATCGTACGATTGCGAATTTGGGAATGTTTTACATATTTATATAAATTCCAAATGAAAATCAACCGATTTATTTTCCTAACCTTTTTTTTTAACTAATCTTGAGCTTTTATTACGGGGAAAATTGTCATCTCGAGTCCACGAAACACTTTCGAGTGGATATACTCGATATACTAAGTTCGGATATACGTCGTTATACTCGTACATCAATGTGAATAGCGACTATCGAGAATATTTATATAGGTACATTATTCAAGTAAAATGCGTAAGTGATTTTTAAGTTGTTCGAATCAATCATTTAACTATCCATAAATATTATATATTGAAAAGATGTCAACGTGAGCATTTTTAAGTATACAAACCTCGTGTGGAAAAGTGTCTAGAAAAAAAAATCTAAAAATGGGTACCTGGTACGGTTTAGCATAAAACAACCCACGATGAATCTTAAAAACCACAATTCTATCTACGGAATAAATTATTTAATTTTTAATGTTTATTATTTCATTCGAGTAAATTATGTAATGCATTGAAAGATTTAATGAGAAGAACATTTCCGAGAACAGGACTATAAACAGAGCGGTATTACCATGCATGCACTGTAGACGCTGTGTTTAGGATCCATGAACAAATGGGGATCACGACATTTTCAATAATAATTTTAATTTAATTGAAACAATTATTTTATTGACATAAAAATGTATACACGTTATGTCTATATAAATAGAAGATTAACGCGATTATAGCAAACAACAGCATACTAGTCTTTAGTACTATAGTTGAAAAGACGCATTTTACTGTTATAATTGTAATCATTATATCAACGGTGATTATGACATTTTAGCTCCGGAACACAACGGATCCTTAATCCGGTATTGGTTCCAATCCTGGTTTTTTTCTCAACGTTTTCGTTTACAATCGATGTGTAAGTATTTTTAAATTGCGATATTTTACACACTCATATGTCATTTGAAAATTAAAATAACGAAAAATCCCAACGCACAAACGCATATATAATGCATGTGCACCGACGTACCGTTCTCTTATTAAGCGAACAACTGACAAGCGGTTCTCAACCTGTGTGTGTTGGCGACCCAAGATATTTACCCAATTTTGCATGCAACCTTTTTGAAAATAATTCCTATTGGGAGAGGGACTACCAACCCTACTCAATCCACCCAATTGTCTCATTAGTTTAACTAAAAGAAACTATTGCCTTTCGTTTATTTTTAAAGTAATATACACGACCCAACGAGTAATAGGGAGTATTTTGCGAAGTTGTTAATATTTATAACTAATTTCAAAACCAATGGCGCTCAACAATATATCAAATTTAATCGTTTCAGTGTGTGTTAACCGATAAAGTATATTTATAGCGCTGAAAAACCATAGTGAAAAATAAATTACGAAAAATGTTATTTTTAAAACTATTTTATATAGGTACATAGTTTAAAATGAAAATATCATATTAACGTTTTAATATTTTGACGACCGATTCAAAAATGACATGCGCATTGTGCATAATATCTTTGGTCCCATGGAAGAAGGACTTAAGTCAATTTTGTATAGCTTTCAATACAAGCAAATTAAATTCTGAAAAAGTATTCGCACTATTGTACACGAGCTAAGACAGTAATACGTTATACACACATTTGTTTTTGAAAATACGTACACTTATGCAAACCAGACACAAAAATAAAATTATGAAATCTAATTTGGAAAAAAATTACAGAAAAAAAAATATACCAAAAATTCACTCAAGTCCTTTTTTTCCTTGGACGAAGAATGTAAGACTTATTCTTACATTTTTACCACATATTCAATAAGTGTTGGGGATATGACAGGTACGGATACCGTCGAGTAGGAGTGATTATTTTTTTGTTTATTTGGCAGTTATTTTTATATACACGAGCGCCTACACCGGCGATGCGCGTTTAAAATACGTGACCGAAATCTAATCGAATTGTTTAATTTTACGTTTTTTTTTTTTTTTTTTCTATTACTCTTGTGTGCACTTTTGCGAGTGGTCACTAGGGTGATTATGTGTGTGTGTGTGTGTGTGTGTGTAGTGTAGTGTATGTGTTATGTGTTCATGAATGATGCACGACAAAATATCGCGTGGGTAATATCGACCGACCACCCCCGGCGTTATTATTACAGTACGCCGCCCACGCTAGCCGCGGACGTGTTTTATTATACATCGCAATTATTCTCCGTTATTCCCGCAATACTCGCTGTTTGAATACCATTAGACCGGCGAGCGTATCGCGCAAGTGTGCCCTATTCGTACCGACAATATTATCATGGGCGTCCGTTACGGCAGTCGGCCGCGGACGGTGCCTGTCGCCGCACTGCCTATATTATTATTGTAATAACAATAACGCAATAATATTGTAAACGCTATGACGTCGGGCGACGACCCGCGGCCGTCGGACGGGACGACGGCGGCGGCGGTGGCCGCGGCCCCGCCGACGATATGTCCGCCGGCCACCAGACACCGGCCGCACGCACCGTCGGCCGTGGAGAAAGTCGACGGCGGCGTCACCGTCTGGGGCATAACCGTCGGGTCCAATTGTCTGATCGCGTTGCCCGTTTTCGGCACGCTGTTCCTGGCCGTCGGCGTTGTGCTCACAGGTAGGCAATAATAATAATATCAATACCGTGCACCGCCGATACCGCATCTCGACAATCCCCCGGCTATCGTTTAGTTGAGAGATGTCCCCGGGCAGAGTGGTGAGAATTCGAGTCGTTATTATTTTATTGCTTATCACTTGTTTGTATTCTGACGGGAGTTGACAAATTTTTGGGTTTTTTTTTTTTTTTATACTCCCTTTTCCGTTAATAAACTAGTACTCCGAATTTTCCAATTGAAAAATCACGTGGATTTCCGACCGGCGCAGGTTTTATTAATATGAACACGTATTCTGAATTCCGGACATTTAGCACTAGAATTTTGGTTATTAAATCCGGATCGGTACGGGTCTGTAATCGCGTTAAGCATTCGGACATACCTTTAGACGAAGAAAACTATAAGACGCGTAGGTATGTATTACATACTTCGATTAGGTGCAGTCGGTTACGTTTTTGTAAAAGTTAAACTAACATTAAACTGATGCGATACGAAAAGATACTCCGCACCACGGGTGTTGACGTGTTGTAAGCGAGAAACTGCATTAATGGTAAGATATACCCACAGAGTTATTTACATGACAAATCACGGTAACCGAAAAGCGATTCTGAGTTTGATCGGTTTAAATTGAAAACTAAATTAGTTTTTAATTACAAAATAAATGTCAATTGTTAGTGTTTTTAACGAATTTGAACATAACACATTTTAATTTAAAAAAACTAATAAAAATAAATCACAAAATTATTGTCTACATAAATCAAACGAAAAATAACTTTTAGATTTCAAATAGCTAAAAGTAACACAAAAAATAGCTAGAATATGTTGAAAATGTTACCACATATAGAAAGTACTAAGTCATAAATATTCAGTGAAAGGTTTAGGTATATAATTATTTTTCGCTGAATTACAACAAACCAAATCGAATATTACAGAAATAAATTTAACCAGCACATATTCTCGGTTCTCTCCCCTTGTTTCGAAATAATTACAAGGAAACACCAAAAATGGTCCCAATGTACTGGATGTCCAGATAAAACTTTCTACCAAAAATCACTCCTAATGTTGAATTTACAGCAAGTTTTCTAAAAGCAAAAAAATAAAAACCACTCGTCGTAATAAAACTAATACATTCGCTTTCGTTTTTTTTTTTTTTGATTTATTTTTTCCTGACTTCCGGATAAAATTATCAATTACAGTTATTAAAAAGGACGTCATCCGCCCAGTATTTTAAGATGTTGTTTATAGGTAATTTAACCAACGTCTTTGAAAGCATGGAAATTCATTAACTTGAAAATATTGAAATTCTCATTTAAAGGTTTCCAATCGTATTCACTAGCCCTATGTATCATTTTCATTGGAATTTGTTGCTCAATCGTTAAATTAAATATGTTTTCGTAAACCCGTTTTAAAAATTAAGAAACCGAATTTCCATTACCACAACAAATATAAGAATATATCAATTACCATTTGTAATTGTTCGATATCATTAAACTATTCAAATAAAGTTATTTATTCGGGTTTCAAAATTTAAAAAATCAATAATAATTACCCGAGAGAAGAATTTCTCGGGAATTTTCTAGAATGTAGACAATAAAAATAATTTCATTGTTAAGATAATAAAAAGTCAAAAATATAGAATAGAGAATGAATATCTCAGATATGAGAATGCTTAAGTGGATTAGTGAAGTGGGGAGGAAGCGAAGCCATCCCGGAAGGGGGGGTAATAGGGGGTGGTCATTCCCCACGACTCAACTAGTTGGGCCCAGTCGACACATTGGTTCATCGATCCATTGAGTCGGAAAATTATAATAATAATCAATAATAATTGAATAATGTTTCAAGTATTGTTTTATAATAACAGTTTTGTTTAAAATATAGATTTATTATATCATATTATATTATATAATATATAATATTAACATAATTAAAAATTAATTTTGGTATACTAGTATTTTTATTTACTACTATAGTCCATAGCAACTATTTTTTAAATTAATAAAATTAAAACAAATTGTGTATTAAACAATGAGAAAAATAGTATATAATAAATTGTTAATGAAGTATATAATATAATAATAATTTTTAGTTTATCTGTTAAACAAAGCGAGAACATTTTTATCATCTCAATTTTAGTTAGTCTACACCATCTCATAGATATTTTGTCAGAACGGCTCTGGGAGGAAGATAGAATAAGTAAATAAGAGATTCTCCAGAGAATTAGAGTACCACCTTGGCTTTGATAGTAGAATAATTACGTATGTCTCGCCATTTCCCCCCTCCGAATTTTGAAATAATCGTTTTTTTCATTTCAATATTTAGCATGAAATTAGTATGTGTTTGTATGACCAAACCTGGAATTTGTATAGCATTTTTATAGCAGTAAATAAACTTTTAAATATGGAAGGCTGGATAGACGTCTCTGTCATCTCCCCGGTAAAATGCTAGTTAAAAAGCTATTTTTATTGGCACTTATCTGCATAACAAATTTAAATAATTTTTTCAAAACCTAACCTGTAATTAATGATAAACCATTGCTAACGAAAAATGATTCGAAACAAAGCTCAAATCTAATCACAATAAAAAAACAAAATTGAAAATATTAAAGAAATTAGTTTTTTACATTTTCCCGTTCTTTCTACGTTTTTTTCAGTGTTGCTCAATTATTAAGAATATAAAGAAAATCAAAACCTTACTCACCGATTAGATTAAATTCAATAAAAAATGTCCCTTTCATTTTCTATTGGAGCAATATTTTTGGTAGAAAATAAGAAGCGTAGAAATTAAAAAATAATGTAACGGTAACATCGTAAATTTGTCAGTTTTTGTTATATGTTTTTTTCCGGTTTTCCTAATTATTTTGAAACTATTTTTCCTATTTGGAAAATCAAAAACTGCTATTTTACAAACTAATAAGATATAAAATGCAACAAAAAGGATCGGTTGTCGTTTTTCTATTGGAGGGATTTAAGGTTGAAAACATAAGCCATAAAAATTGAAAATAATTAAATCGTACGCCATAAATTTGTTCGTTTTAATTTTTTTAAATTATTTTAAAGGTTTTAAAAAATTAACGAGAGAAATCCGATAATGATGTCAAAAGCTACTAGCTAATACTAACCCTATTGAGTTTTAGCCGCAGGATCTTTGAAAGACTTCTATATAACTGAATTGCAGGAACCATAAATAAAACTATCCCAATAGAGCAGACCGGATTTAGACCAAACAGGAATTGCTGTGATCAAATTTATCGCTGATTGCAAATATCGAAGATATTCAACCTAAAACACTTCGAAAAGTGATGAAAAATGCCAAAAAAACCGAGTCCATTATGCCATTCGCTTTTGAAAGCGACTATTTTTTAAAAAGTAGTCAGAACAAATCCACATGTCTAAAATAAACGGAAAATGATTTCAAATTAATAATTTGTATTTTGTTTTTTTTTTTTTTAATTATTACCAAAAACATCCCCAAGGTTTAAATGGCCATATACATCATTAATATGATTCTAATTGTTTTCCAATATGCGTTACCTATAACTGAAAGTTAAACAATTTGAAGATTTTACTCATCAACATAATTAAACCTTGCTCCCATTCACCCCACCAAACACCATCCGAAATTGATTTTTCGGACTCGTTCCGTCTATTATATTAAAAACATCATATTTTCCCGTGTAGTGATATCTTACGGTTGGGTCAACGGCGGCGAAGACGACGTGAAACGCAATAAGTTGTATTCCACTACTAATAACGGACGGTTATTGGGACCTATTTGTTTGGCCGTGTCGGCCATGATGTTCATCGCGACCGCGGTGCTCCGGACGCTCAGCACGAACGCACGTTTCCGACAAACCCGCGTCGGATTCCACTGTCCCGTGCACGGAGACTTTTTTCCGATCAGCCCCGGGCCCGACCCGAGGAAATTCTCTTGTGAGTTCACGACGAAATATAACAATAATAATAGTTTAATTATTATAATATATTACAATACGTATTTCGGCGATTACCAATTAAATTATACCGTACTTCGAGTAACCTATGTAGGTTATGAAGTTTGCCTTTTAACGATTTTATCCGGTTTGCATCGCGATTCGCGATTATTATTATAGAACAATATTTCAGTAGGTACAAGTTTATAGGTTTATATATCATTATAATAATATATCGCTTTGAAGTCTTCTAAAGGGAAAACAACTTGTATCGGTGTAGGAAAAGGGTTCGTCGTAATTTCATAATATGCATATAAAGACGGTCCAAAATTTTGAATTCAAAGTTCTTAAATGAAAAAAAAAACTAATTTTGACAAACTTGACTCAAATTTAAAAACAAGCCAAAACAAAAACATGTACAACTCTAACAAAATTTTTTTTTTCCTTTGAAGAATGATAGTATAAAATGTTCTTCAAATCAAACAAGATTTTTTGGATACACAATATTACTGTAAAACTACGTATATTTTAAATGAAAAGATTAAATTCTGATGGGGCCCCATCTAGAGTCAAAATAAAAATCTGAAATACTACAGGATTTTTTTAATAAATTATTTTGAATTAGTTTTTTCACTTAAGAACTTTATCTAAAACTAAGGAACACCCTAATGTACATAAATATTGTTTTTATTTTTCTATTTTCTAATAAATAAATCAGTTAATTAATCAATTAATCAGTTAGTTTTATCGTTTTTGATAATAATTGTATGGTTATTATAACAAAAAAATAAAAATAAAGTTAGTGGTGAACCGATATGACATTTTACCATTATCCGGTATTCAAATACAGTGGAAACTTGACAAATCGAAAATTAAGGGAAATGCAATGTTTTTGACTTACTGAGGTTTCCGATTTACTGAGGTTTCGAGTTATCAAGGATCTAGGAACAAATTCGACTTAATGAGTTTTTAAAATGTATGTACGTATGTATTATAATTTTTAATTGTTATTTAGTAAATATTTATGTATTATTATAATTATATGTACAGTGTATAGTGTGTATACAGTGTGTATTGATATTATTATTTTAAAAGTGTATTAATAAAAATGATTGGATTAAATTTTGGAACGCACAAGCCAATTAGACAAATGATTATACAAATCATCCGTCATTACCTGTCTATATTCGGAACACAGAATTTTCAAATTATCTGTAGTTTTTCTTTCCAGTAATCGAGGTTTTCGCAAAAGAACGGCATTTATCTCAACTTTTCTTGATTCCACTGTATTTAATATAAAACCGATAGCCGATCCGATATTTTTTTTGAAACCATGAGCTGATATTCAAATTATCCGATACCTCAAAAAAAATTGTATACCTATTCGATTTTAATCGACATTATGCACCATCAAACACATTGTTTTCTGTTTGAAAAGAAAAACTAAGCACTTTTTTTCGAAAAATCTCGGGTCTGATATTGGTTAAAAAAAACCCGATTACCGATTTTCCAATATTACAAATATCAGCCAATATTCGATACTGTCTTCTGTCAATGCTCACCCCTACATAAAATATAGCCGGATCACTGGACTTACCGGATTATCGCACGGCTGGAGTCTACTATAATTCAATATTTAACTCTAAAACAGAAAAATAAGATTTCAAGTACCTATTACGCATTATTATATGTAGGTACTCATTTTCATGAGACTAGGGGGCCCCGAATGGGAGAGTGGATAATTTCGGAAACGTTATTTTGATCGTATTAGTAGCTATATTAAATAACGCATATTCATCTTATCCTATGTTTATAATATGGTTTAACAGTTTCTGATAGCAATATTGCTGCGAACACACCTTGGATCTGTAATTGTTTGAACCGATTTAAAGCCGACTCTCAAGAAACCTTGGCCGTCGAAGAATTACCTCCACAATGTCCATTAAACGGAATACATGGAAGCAGCTTGAGTCCGAGTCCATCGATATCTACTTGTCCGACACCGAAACCGTTTTTAGTATTCACCGATTCTGCGCACGGGTAATACATTAATGCACACGAAAAACAAATAAAAACACCAATAACTCTATGTAATAAAAAAAAATAAAACAAAATTCCATTCTTTTTGGTTTCATCTCCGGTCGTTCTCGAAACATGAAACATTAGGTATACTGTACAGTTTTATTTAAACCTATTACTTGGAGATATTTTGAGAAATTACCTACTATTACTTGAATTAAACACTCACGAGCAGTAAAAATCCAACATTTGAGACGATTTTTTCCCCCAGTCTACTCATATCGTTACAATATTTCACTTATTTATTTTTATAATAATTTATCTAAAGTAAGAATTTAATATATATATATATATAACTGTGGCTTTGTGCAAGGAGGTCAATGTCACATTTTATGTTTGTTGGGAACTGGGCTTTGAAATTGTATTCCCTATAAGGCTCTGTGTATTTTATTAAATGTAAATATAATTTTTAATTTGTACAAAAACTTGAAAAAATGTTATTTAGAAAATAAAAAAATGTTACACTTTTTCTTTTTTTTACTTTTAACTGATTTTTTCAAAAAATTGACATTGGCCCTTCTTTCATCATGCCACAGAATTATATACACACCAGATAATAGTATCAATTTTCGGGAAAAATTCGACAAAGAAAACAAAAAATTAGTTTCCACGATATTAAAAGCTAATTATATTATTCACACAGTACTAAATTACTATTATAGGTTACTTGACGAGTAGGTACGTATACAGTTTACATAATACATTTTATTAGTCGTAATTAACGTTATTCACTATAATATATCTTCGGGTTACACGAAATATAGATATACACATAAGTACATTATACTTACCCGGTAAGTTATCAGTATCCTTATACAAGTGTAACTGTTCCACTGGCGTAGAATAGCATTTATTAGGTAGGACATCAACGGTATTTCTTCTGTACCTATTTTTTTTTTTGTTAATACTTTTCCACGCTTCGAACGGTAATGATGATATGAGACGTTTCCATAGGGCTTGCAAAGAACTGTGCAGCGGAAACACGTTGTTTCCGGACGAACCATTCGGGTCAATTCGTTCACTGTCCGTGCCCAACGACACTCTGGCGGTGGCGTGTTTTCCCGTCGAACGCACGTCCGAGCAATACTTAAACGTGCCCGAAGACTCGTGGTCCCACAAGAGGTACGTCCATTATTACTGCGATTTCAAACGTGATAATATTATTGCTGGCATGCGCTTGTAAATTAATTACCTATCAGTACCGTATAGCCGGAAATAAATTTCGAGAGACGCATTAATAATTGTTATTGTTATACCTAGGCGTACTTATTGTTTTTAAAACGATAAAATACACAACAGTTACCTAAATAACCAACAAAAAAGATTCTAGGGGCACATTCCCCTAGTGTCTCTCTTGTTGGATAAATAACTACTATAAACACAAAATGATCTAAGTGCATAGTAGTGCGCCAGACCAATTTCCAGTAAACATGCCAGTGTATTTTTATACTTGAACCAATTTTCCGATTTTTCTCACCCTCATATCTCTGTTTCCTTCTAATCATGCACATTAAGAGATTCAGATTAATCAAAACTAAAGTAGTGATAGGTATTTATATTGTGACCAAATCGTTCTATGCTTCATCCAGAAATTGACCAAGTGTTAAGAAATAAAAATACAAAAAAAATGTTGCTCATGAAAATAGGAGTGAAGTGAAGGTATGGACTAAATAAAGAGCAGACTTGACCAAAGTGTAGATATCATCAATTTGATAAAGCTGACTTTTTAAGCAAAAGTCTGGAACTATAATACTTTTTCATTGGTTAGGTTTTTTTAGGGATTGTTTAATTACGAATCAACCGATAATCTAAAATCTGATATTGTCGACTAAATTTTAGATTCCGAATATTCGTGGAATATATTGATTTTACAATGACATTTATTATTATTATTTTCTTTTTTTCTGTGGACAACTTTTCTACTAGAAATTTCGCTTCGATTCACAGTGATTGCATTTTTTCTGAAATCGGACTGGAGAGGTACTTTAGGGAGGTTATTTTTTCATTTTCTCAATAAATTGGAAAAACGGAAAAAAAACATGGGAAAACCAAGAAAAACGTAGGGAAAACAGGAAAATAGGTACAATATTAAACAAGTATTATTAAAGAAAATATATAATGCATATGTAATTATTTTGCCATAATATGACTTATATATTATGACAAAGCAAAAATTATCAAACGAATTCCGCTCAAAATCGTTTTTTCGTTAGCAATGGTGTATCGTAGCTTACAGATATAAATTAAATTGCCTCTCTTCCATCTTTCCAACTTCTCACCCAATTATAACAGTGGTACCCTTGCGGAGTATAAATCCTACAGTCCGTGGTAACGATCATGAGGTTGTATCGTTCGTCTCACGACCACGAACGAGACGGTCATCCGAGATTTCTCCCGAATTCCCGAATGTATTCCATATATCATAATGTGGACCCAACTTCCACTTCTCAATTTGCCATTCCGTCTGCGCATAGAACCATTGCCGTCGGGCGAGTTTCTCTCGGCTATTTCACTACCATCAAGCGTCACTCATAAGCCCAGCCGAATCCTACCGCACGGCACCAACCACAGGTAATGTCGGTACTGGGGTTTCCGTTCAGAATTTAGCTAGTTCGGCACCGGAGTTCGAAGACCACCTGGCTTACTCTCCGAAAAATGTCGAGAGTTGGACATATTCGACACCCAGAGGCTGATAGAATGGGTGATCAGCCCACAACTAACCTAACTTAACCTAACCGTTGCCAGAAGTTAAGTGGGCCAGCTGAGAACATTTCACAGGACGACTCTACGGTCGGAACACGAGGACCTCCGACTGACCAGGTGGAAAAGTGAGCCCGTACTCTTATTTTCTCGATGAAAACAACCTCGGTGGGGAAGCCCCGACACTCGTCGCTACACGATGTAACTAATATTTAGCACCACGAAGAATCCCGTGCCATCCAGACTGGCCGGGTTATCGCGCAGATAGCTCAGCCTATCCAGGAATCCACTGGAAAAGCCGTGTATTTTCTAGATACCTAGCTATAACAGTGACTGCAACCATCCCCATTATCCTAGGACAGCTTTTTTATTTTGGTTTTTTCACTCATTATCTATAAGGTATTTTAAACCGTGTGCTAATTATAATTTAATTTATGTCGCTATATCGTTATGCCGTATTTATACACAGTCGTTTTATGATCTTATTTACAATATTCTCAATATTTTACACTTTCATTGCGATTTTAGATTCAAAAAGTATATGCTTTTTTTTTTTCAACGTTTACTATGCATCACAATAATATTACCATCGATTAATTTTTTTTTTTTAGAAAATCAAGTATTCTGTTTTTGATCCTGAGTTTAAAGTCTAGATAATTATACATAGTATAATAGATAACCCGGTTTTTCTAAAATAACATCATATTGTAATCCCCGATACCCCATTACAGACCGGTGGTGCGGCGGTTAGTCGCATATATCTATCAAAGAATCGGTGCCTTTTATCATCATAACATATTATATTATTATCGACGTATGATTATATTTAGTCTATGATTTTATCTACTTCGTTATATACCACAAATATGTCGGTAACGTGGTTTTTTTCCCCTACGTGTCGTATCGTTATATTTTATTGTGACGTATCCAATGCGTCATTGACGACGAAGACACTGGATCGATTACAGAGACGAGACGTAATTTTTTCCGGTTGTTCACAAACACCGTTGTCGTCACGTCATTTAAACCGCGACCACGAATTCCTTACGCCGCGCGCCGTCGAGACGTGGACGATTAAAGAACGAATTCTGAATTAGATCTGATACACATTCCACTAGTATAGTGCCGATCCGCATTGTTCCGTCTAATCCGATTTTAATTGCTCTTCCTGTGATACCGTTTTTAAGTACCATTTATATAGTCGTCGTTATTAATAACCACGAGTTATTCTAAAATATACGATTATAGTAACCGTTTTTTTTTTTTTTTTAACGATAGTAAGTTTCTATACACAATGAGTTGTCTTATTATTGGACTAATTAATTGATTACCGCGCGTACCCTCCAGTGGCTAGCCCAAGGATTTTCTATGGAAGGGAATGTATAGTAAATAACCATATTTCGTGAATAAATCTAAAAATTTTCTTTTGTGACATCTATACCCCGATTATGAGAATTTAAAAACCTAATCCAAAAAGCCAATAAATCAATTTCATTCCAGTTTTACTTGGCTGAAATATATAGTTTCAAGATACAATTACTAAATAAAATATAGTATTGTAATAATTATTGTATTTTTGAAAGAATGGAAGGGAATGGAGAAGGCAACGAACGTTTTTCCCTGCGCACGCCGGTATTACCCCTTTACATCAAATATTAACAGCCCCACTACATAATATTACTTCGATATTTTATTATTACTATCATACATACAAATTACTACGAATGTTAATTGTTACGAATATCAACTACAACGATACTACTTTAAACCTATATTGTTATCTAATTATGTCACTACTACGGTTGTATCAGTGTATTAATTACGACTGTCGGACTGTCGGAGTAGACTCAGTGACAAACGCAGGGGGCTAAGGAGCTGAAGCCCCCTCCATTGACCGTATTTATATGTATACATATTTATTATATTTTTCAAGTTTCAACTATAACAATGAGTAGTACCAAATTAGGGACTTTTTCATAAAATATACTATTTTCGTAAATAAATAATTTAATGTACCACCGCTGTCTATTAATAACTTTACTATATTACAATATTATCACAGAAGAAGATATTATTAGGTTTATAAAATTATTATTTTTGTCTAATCGTGGTTTACAATCATTATAATGGTTTTGTTATCCTTACAACTTTAGTAGTTGGTGTTATCGTGCATGTGTGGGTTGCCACACAACCTTAGATAATATCTATGATTTTACTGCCTAACATTTTTTTAGTTACCTAAATATTAAATTTTTTTTGTGTACATTTTATATTTACTATCAGTCACAACTAAGAATCTACCGACCTACTTGATTTTTCAAATTTGTGACAAAACCACTGATTATAATTATCAATTTTCAAGCCCCCTCCCACTATTGAATAACCCTGCATACGCCACTGGGAGCAGTTGTATTTGTAACATTGACATTTACATTAACATATTCAGTGTATCATATTTTAGTCGAAATGGTCAATTATCGTAGTTATTGGAGCAACCCATACACGCCATTGCCTAAATCTATGATACTCACCCGCGTAAAACTTCAAATTCAAACAATTTAATTAAAAAACACGTCGTAAAAAAATCATATTATGTGGCAATTTCTCACGGACGGAATTTCCTAATCGAAAATGTATTTATTATATGTTGTAATTTTATTTTTGTTGTGTTTTTTTTTTCTTGTTCTCACGACAGATTGAGTTGTCCGAGTTTGCCATCGGCAGGAGACGAATTTCCACAGTCAACGCACAAGCCGCTAACTCCACAGGTTGTAAAGGTGACCCGAGAAATTCAATTCGTCACTCCTATAGATAACTGTAGCAGCAACATGAATGCACACGAGAAATGAACAACACGCCGACCGACTTCTATCGATCTCAAGAATGGCGATTGAATTTTAAATAATAATTATCATAAATAGTGATTTCCGTCACCAAAATTAGACGACATAGATTGCGTTTCATCTGTATACCTATTATGTACCTATTCACCGTTTTTAAATTCAATGTTTTTCAATTTTATGCGATGTTGGTTGTTTTTTTTTTTACATTTCATCGATAAATCGTCAATTTTTCCAGTAATTTAAATCGCTCTAAAAGTTTCGTGTAGTCAGAAAATCTTGGATTAGACGGGTCATTTTTTGCTTTTTGAAATTCCCGATAATTTTTCATGAAACAATCGGTCATATTTTTCTACTTACATAAAAGTATAGAATACTAAAATATTAATACAAATATTGAACTGTTCGATAAACTTAATAGATTATTATTTATAAACACATAAAGTAGAGAGAATAGGTGAGTGGTATGTTTTAAGTATGTACCACTACAGTGCTATTAGTATGAACTACTACTTACATACCTACATACCTACTGGTTGATTCCAGAAAACAACTTGAGCACTTATATATAGAAGGTAAAAAAAAACCACTTAAAATAATTATAACTTACAAGTATAATATTATTTCCTAAAATAACTTATATGTATTAAGTATACATCATCAAAATTGTTGACATCATTGAAGCGCATTTGATAAATTAAATATCTACACAATTCACAACTACCTTATCGTTACACCGCTACTTGTTTTTCACAATTGCGAGTATTCTTATTTAAGTAGGTAACGATGATATCAATTAAACAATTTATAATATTTTACCCTTAAATATGGTATGTAGGTATTTCCGTTCGACATGATACTATGTTTTCAATAAACTTAATTTAAATTTAAAAATATATGCCTACTTAATTATATTACCAAAATTTATATGCGATTTCTGTGAATCGTTAATTTTAATTTTTTGAATTTTTCAAAACTATTTTTAAAGATTAGATAACTATACAGAATTATTATAGTTTGTATCAACCGTATAATTATATTTTTAAATTAAACTAATTAGTATTGGTCCATTATATTAAGTATGCAAAACGAAGTTGCATTGTTTGTACGGTAAAGTTTACCATTAAACGTTAATTGTAATTGGGTGTAAAAGGAAAAAAAATTAAACAGTAAGACTTTGCTATACATACCTATTGATAGCGTAGGCGTTGAAAAATAACACAAACATTTTTTAATTGGTATTTTGTAATTATAATGTCATTCATATCGCAGAAAATAACAGTAAATACTATATTTACTAGCGAAATAATAAACAAATAAAAAATCACATGGTTCGGCTTGTATTTGAGTTCGAAATATAAACAACCGACATGCAGGTTGCATCTTATAGAGAAAACATTTTATAATATGCTCGGAGACCATCTGCAGCAATTACCGGTTAAACACATTTTTCTCATCTCACAAATAAACCCATTCGTATACAAAACCGAAAAATATTTTATGCATATAAACAGATGCTCTTTTATAAATCCGAATGAATATATTTTGAAAAACCTCTACCATTTTGTTTATATTACCGTTTACAGCTACTTTTTTATACACAAATATGTGCCCCCTTCGTTGAATTATATGAATAGGCTAATACTATACGTAGATTAAAACATAAATAAGATGACTAACCCAACTCTGAACTCTGAAATAATGAGTATAAGCGAAAACAGTAGGTATACTGATGGATGATATTTATGGATTACCTAAACAAATATAATTTTATAAAAGCTAAAATCACTTCGCGTTGTACCATTTCAAAACGAATATCTTTAAGTATTCGATGTTTTTATTAATTACCGTATAAATACTTTAAACCAAATAAACATAGGTAATGTATAAATATGGTAATGTATGTAATATGGTGTTTTGACAGTTTTCATTTTCAAACCCATATCTATGTCTACTTTTTTTAATTTGCCGATTTCTGAACGTTTATTCTCTTATTAAAACCAACCGGATTATCAAAATGATTGCGTCAAGTTTATCTTGTAACGTTGACTTACAAAATATAATATTATTCCTACTTATGTAATAACTAATAACTAATTACTAATATTATATTGTTATTTTTTCATTTTATATACATTTTTATAAATTGGAAAAAGTATGTGTAACTGATAAGGGATGTAATAAAAACGAAAACTATTAAACAATACTTATTCAATATATTTATATTTATTTTAAAAACATTTATTGATAAGATTTTATTTACACGTAACACTTAATGGCATAACATAAATTATATTTTTTTAATCGGCCAACATTCAGTCGTGCCGCGAACAATATTCACACGATGGCTAATGTATTCTCATGCATTCCAGGGAAACCTAATTGTGCTTCCTGCATTATTCTCAACCTCGGGCCCATCGGTATTCCGATTTTGTGCATTCTTTCCTCACTCATATACGGTAATTCTACCAAACCGATTTTCTCTTTCTCGAATGCCGCGGCATATTTCTGAAAAAAAAGCAACGAAATGTCATGTAAGTAAGTATGTTTGATTCACATCTAAAAAATGTGTTCATATAGTTATTTTTATTCTAAAAATAGTGTTCTTATAGTTATTTTTATCATAAAAGTAAAGTTTGAATATCATTACCTCATAGCCTAATTTCTTGAGGAACAGTCTTAAAAGTGGTGGCTCATCACCAAAAAATTTGGTCAACTTCTTCACTTTATTCGGGCTCGAGTTGGTCTGTTCCGCACAGAGTGATTGGAGGACCCGGGGAACTGAATGTGAACGTATGGACAACATATTCGTCTGTGTTCTCAATGCGGAAAGTTCATTTCGAATAACTTCCATCTCTTGAATCATTAGGTGTTGAGTCCTCATTTCTGATGAAAGGTGTGCTACACTTCTCGCTAGGGTGACTACATGAGATTCCAGACGTTGAAAACGTTTATTAATTCCCTGTAAAAATATATATTATATATTCTTAAATATTTAAATATTTGTTTAGGTAAAGCAAAGTATCACATATTTTAATTAATTTATAAAAATAAAAATTATTACCTAAATACTTGAAAAAAAATTATTATTATTTCAATACTGTTAATGTAAACAATGTCAAAAAAATATTGTTTGAGACTGAATACGTATATGTAGGTAGTTAAAAATAATTAAATAATACATTATTCTTTTCTTTTTTCTTACATCGGGTGTGGGAATCGTATATGAAGATTAATTAAAGTATAGTGAATTTTATATTTTAGATTCTGAGTGTAGAGAAGAATGTATTGGTTTTATAAAGATGTTTATTTTTTTTATACTGTGTACACAAATTCTACCAGAAATCTTCTTCCGATGTATTTGGTGTAGACCCTCTTCTGAGTTTTCTTAGAGTGGTACTATAGGGAGGTAATTTTTTGATTCTTCCGGTAAATTTTCAAAACATTTGAGCCATTTTAAAGATATGTATAAAATGTTTAATATTTTTGTTAAAATTCAGTTAAAAATATTCGTATCGACGTTATAGACATGAAATTTGAACAGTAAACTTATATTTATATTAAAAAAAGTAAATACTTTTTTTAGACGAGGTACAATTTACAACAATTTTAAACTATTCTTAAGCTATTTATAGCCATTTGAATTTTATGAGTTTGTACGTAATTTTTATTCGGTAGGTACTGAGTAATGTCTGAGTTTAATTAGTATTTTTTTTTTTTAAAAGAATTTTAATATCAATTTTTCACGAAAATCATTTGAGTAAAAAAATATGTTGAACAAATTAAATTTTTTTTTTTTTGAAAATATGCATATTGCCGATTTAATAACGACGGTGAAGTCAGAATTAAAAGGATTAAGTTTCGAAATTATTAAGTATTTATTTTTAAGTGAAGCACTTTTTCTGAGTGAAATCGGATCATGAAGATACTTTAAGGAGGTCATTTTTGATTTTTTCGGAGATTTTTCAATAAATGGGAAAATCGGTACAATATTAATCAAATATTGTTACAGAAAATATTTAATGCCTATTTAATTATTTTATCACAGTATGACATATATACTGTTGACAAAGAAACACTATCAACCGAACTCCGCTCAGAATCATTTTTTCGTTAACAATGGTTTATCGTTGCTTACAGATATACATTAAATGTCTCTATTACTTCCCAACTTCTCACCTACAACAGTGGCTACACCCACGTGCGAAGTATGTTCTTTTTTTTTGAAATTTAATACTTAAAACTTACTTTAATGTCTTTGACAGATTTTTTTCTGTCGTCCGTTGACCTTCGGTGTCTCTCGCGATAAGGTCTACTGCTAACAGACGACGGAATTGAAGACATACTGCCATACATTCGTCGCCGGTGAACTCTAGGATCTGACGGTTGATATCTAGGCCCGCCCCCAGATTTCCGAACTCCAAGTAATTTGAGTACCTGTACACGTGGATAATGGTTAAAACGACAATTGGGGTGAAAAATAAATATCAATTACAAACCTCAGAATACATGGTTTCTAATCCTTCCAGCTGTTTCCTTATTGTACGGACATCACTGTTGACGGTTTCATCGTCACTACTTGCTTCTTCGTCAAACATGGAGTCCATGTCACCAACACTGCTTGCTGAATTCACACATTATAAATATGAGTTTCTTTTTTTGTTAAAGTTACAACTTAATTGATTTATTTATTTTTATTTTTATTTTTTTAATTATACTTACACAGAAGTATTCTTTTTAAGTCTGGTCTTTTAGTAGAATTGGTTTGCCTATGTGATTTTTCCTTTGGTGTTCTGTTTGACCACGTGGTTCGTTGATTTGATGCTTGGCCTCTAGATTTTACTGAATACTCAGTTCTACTGTAAATAAATACTAATTTATATACAAACCTTGAATTCGTTGTTAAAATATAATGTTCAAAAATCTTACTGTTTATGAGCGGGTGTTTGCATATCATCAGATGATCCATCGGGAGATAACGGCGGTAAAGGTGGAGTTACTGAAGATACGCTGTCACTTAAAGTTGATGGCACACTGACTTTGGATGGATCGAGAATTTGTCGTAACTCGGTATCTACATAGTCCATCCATTCACTTTGACCTTTTTTTCCTATAAAACAATGAACTAACTTTTACAATTTTCCACAAAAGACTTTTTATAGGCTTTTAAATAGAGAAATTTGTAATCATACTTAACAAATTAAATAAAAATTTATCGTCAGCACAAATAATATTGTATAGAAAACAATATAATTTACACACCTTGGTTTGTTTGTATTTCAGATGACGATTCGGGACTAGTTGTAGAATTCTGAGCTTTACCACTGCTGTAAACAGTACTACCTCGTCCAGAATCCGATTGACCACCACTCCCCAATCGTCCGTCTGAGCTAGCCCCGCTTATTGGGCCACTAGCAGCTCTTTGTTCTTCGAGTTTATCAACGTCATCCAAAGAACTCGGTTGAGATTTAAAATCATCGCGTTTACAAATTTTTCGACCAAGGTATCTATCACTTGAATATTGCACATTGGTTTGGATATTTGTCTCGACAAGATTATCGTTGGATTTTGATCTCGGGAAAGGCGCTATCGTCTCTTGACCCTTAACCGGCAACGGTGTTTTAAAACATTCTTGTGGTTGTGTGGGAGCTGGAAGTCGCTTTTTTACATATAATGGACTTTGATTGATTTGTCCGTAGTTAGATTGTACTCTGACTTCATAATTTGTTCTGTGCGCATCACTGTAACTCAGAGGCTCTGATTTTCTCATGTCAATCACCCTGTTAGTTTGTATTGTATGGGGCCTATCATATGTTCTTGACGGACCGGGATTTGCCCTACATTGTTCTGGTGTTTGGTAAACATTTTGGTTGGGCACATTGAGTGCTAAATTTTGCATTTGATTATTTACTGCTAAATACACACCATGTTGGATTAGTTGGCTGTGCGGACTCAATGTTGGGTCATCTAATTTTACAGGGGTCGGTGTGGGATTTTCTGCATTGTTCAAACTTGTCTCTGGTACTTGGTCATTTTTAGATTTTGTGAATCTAGTCGTTATCATATCTTTAATACGAGATGAAAATTTTTTGGAATTATTTGGGTCTTCAGGCGTGGAATGTGATGGTCCAGCTCCGTAAGTCTCAGCACGTCTAAAAAAAAAAATGTCAAAGTTTTTACCTGACAAAATAAACAGTGTAATATTTTTATAAAAAAATTAAAAATTAAAATCTCACTGTGGAAATCCATTAGAATCATCTCTAAATATTGGCGATAATTCTGTTGGGGGATCCAAAGGCTTTATAGGTTCAGCCTATAAAATATTATCGTAATAATGTTATTTTTTGATTAATAAATTATTATACAACATAATAATAAGTAGATAGGCAAATTTTTGTAAATGTTTAAATACCTTATAAACATACTGATGATTTTGAACATTGTCTTTTACCATAACATAATGATGTGGTGTATGATATTGATTAATGTTTTGAGGAACATTGTTCTAAACAAAAATAAGTATAAATTAAATTTAAATTAATTTGGACCATTTCAATTAATTAATATTACAGTAAACCTACTGCATTTGAAGATTGCTCAGACCACGCGATTTGTACATTTGGCATATCAGGTGCAACGGATTTTGGTTTTTTTTTATACTCGTTCAGTATAGGTATTTTTAAATTCTTGTCGACATTGCTGAGAATCACTTCTCTTTCGATCTATAGAACATAATTACGTTTAAATTTAATATTCTGAGATATATAATTACACGTTAAATGATATTTTCTTTTAATTAGACGAGATTAGATTTTTTTTTTTCTTCATATGGCGTGATGGTTTTTTATGTAAACCTTGATAACTTGAATACGGTTTAATTGGTTGTTAGGCTTTTAAACGAATTCTAACGAAACAAGTGCGTAGATACTGCAGCTTATTAGTGTATACTATATTTGTACTGCATATAGGTTTATTTTAACACGTTCTCAGAAATTGTATTTGTATGTCAAACAAACGTCGCAAACTTTGTCTAAAGAGTTATGATACTTTTCAATTCCTTAATAGTAGAAATATTAAAAAAAAAAAAAAAATGTAATTTTAATGAAATTTCGCATATTAATCGTCATATTTTTGTCACGTCAACATTCTCGTGTACCGTAATAGTAATATTGTAATCTTTCACCAATCATGTGTATGTATACGCAAGAATACGAGTATAATATTATATTGCGTGGAAACTTTCCCCGAACTATACCTGGGAATGATTCCCACGTACCATGTCTATTACCGTGTTCCCATGATGAAAAAAAAAACAACAAACAAACTGTACATTTCGTACTAAATAAATTACAAAGATAATATTAAACTGTTTAGCTCACCGGAAATTTACTAGAATGCGTGTGGATTTTGTTGCTGGTCCCGGGCAACGGTGTGGATTCATTGTATAACGGATACGGAGGCATCCTATACGGCGGTGGCCCGGGCGTCGTTGTCGTCGAAGTCGTCGTCGTCGTCGTCGGCTGCGGTTGATAGTTTTGTGGACTTTTCGCCGGTTTTGGTGGAGGCACCGGCTTGGTCAGTCCTATAACCCCTGTAAACGCCGAAAAACAGTTTCACGTCAAAATCCGCTAAGCAAATAATATTATACGACGGTATATTTATATAAATTATTTATCATATGAGTGTATACAAGGCGGGTAAGGTAATAACGTTTCGATCAACGGGTCGGAAACGGATTTTCTGTCCCGGCTCAGCCGTTTCACTTGTCGGACCGTCGTTCTGGCCGGGCCGGGACGGGCCGCAGACGAAGAATTATTGGCGCAAGTGCACATTGCCGAGGTTCGGACGAGCGTACAGATCGACTATTCGGCGCGTAATGTGTAGCATATGGGATATTATCTTATGTCACAGGCCACGGGTTCTAATAAAATACAACGGAATAAGTGGCCCGTGCCGCGGGTGTATACAAAATTGAATAGCGTATTATATGTATCTTATTATCACCGTTGCGAGACCGATTTAATTGTGTACATCCGTTAAGAATACTATTATTTTATATAGGTTTGCCGAATTGCGCGAACCCCATACAATCCCACTTTTCGTACATTTATTATACAATATTCGTGATATAATCCCTATATTATTTGTGTATAATACCCATCGCGTTTTATACAAAAAAAAAAAAAAAAAACCATATATTGTATATGACCGAAGAAATCAAAAGGAAAACAAATTATAAAATCAAAGACTATAATATATTATACTATATTACGATAGTACCTACTGGCCGGTGTCCATAAATCTATCAGTTTTGACATTTGTTGTAAATAGGCTCGGTCTTAACAAAAAAACACCCGATTTTATATTATTATTATTATTATTATTATTATACTCGTAAATAGTAATCATTAAAAAAAAAAATTGTCATTAATTATGACGGTATTTTTTTCTTATTATTTTTTTCTTTCAATAAGACTATTATTTTGTCTCTTAAAGATATTGCCTAACTCTTATAAACGTTTAACGAAAATCACGAATACTGCGGTCAATGGGAAAAATAAAAAATAAACCTCAAATGTATACGGTAAACGTATACCTATGTGTAAATGAAACGGTGCATAACGGATTTGTCGGAAAGAACGTAAGGATTTTTAGCGGAAGTTCATTAGTTCCACACGGTACTATACGCAGGGAATTCAGGCGACCATGAATCCGGAGGAGGGCTGCGTGTAGAGCTTTCTTGTCTGAAACACATGACGCACACCTGTTGAATATTATACCTACTGTGACGTGTAACTATTATTGTGTTTTTCGATATACGACTGAAAAATGTTAACGGTCATAAACTCGTAACAACATTGAATTGAATTTAATGATACTATCTATCTATACGGTAACCGCAATTGTATAGTGCCTACCTAGTACCCATATAAATACAGGTAGGAAGGTATATTATAGATACCTAACTATACATGTTAAAATTAATATATTTTGAATTCTTCAAATTGAAAATTCAACGAGCCATTTTCGTGAGATTTATTCGATGTAAAATATAGGTAATACGAATATAAATATTTGATGATTTATTTCAGCGATGTGATTGACAAGAATAATAATCGATGAACGATGTTGATCGCATACAACAATGCATATATATATATACATATATTGTATATATAGGTAGGTACCACGTAAAACGTATCATTAAAACGGCTTTATACAAATATACCCCACGATCACGTACAATCCAAAATATATAATGTAGGTACATCAGGACGGCACAATAAATTAGATATGCCTCATTGATCAGATAAAACATCGAAACGTTACACTTCTTTTTTCTTTGTAGAATACACACTATATACATATATATATATATATAAGTACTATGTACATCCTATTTTTTTTTTTTGTCTGATCGTAATCCATTACACTATAATGTCATATATAGTATTACTATTCATAGATCTTCTAGTACTAGAGTACGAGAATCTAATATTTTATGCAATTTTAAACTCGTATAACGTTATTAAAATAGGTATAAAATTTAAAAATTGATGTATTCTAATAACGAAAACATTTTTTGAATATTCTATTATTATATATATAACTGTCTGACGCCCGGTATTGACCGTACTAATTTTTTATTATTTTTACCTTTATTTCCGTTTTGCTTTGTCAGTATTAGTATACTGAACTAAAAAGAGGTGTCCTAGAGTTATGGGGACGGGTATAGCCACTGTTGTTGGTGAGAAGTTGGGAAGGTAGGATATAGAGGGGAAATTAATTTGTATCTGTAAGCAACGATAAACCATTGCTTACTAAAAATACGATTCTGAGCGGAGTTCAGTTGATAGTGATGTTATGCCAAAAATATATATGTCATATTAATACATTATAGTAAAATAATGAAATAGATAGTATATATTATCTTCAATAATATTTGCTTAATGTTGTAGGGATTTTTCCGTTTTTTCCGTGTTTTTCACATTTGATGAGAAAACTCCTAGGAAAATCAAAAAGTTAGTTCTCTAGTCCGATTTCATTTCAAAAAAAGTACTATCATTGTAAATCGGAGCAAAATTGCAGGAAAAGTTGTTCATAAGAAAAAAAAATCGTAATATTTTACTAATATATTTCATACATTTCCCCGTTTTTTCACACGCTTTCCCTTTCATTGGGAAAACTTCCAGGAAAACCAAAAAGTTAACTTCTTAAAGTACAAAAAAATGTCCTTTCAGAAAATGTGCTATATCGTATACATCAGAGTAAGCTTTCTAGTAAAAAAAGTGTTCACATAAAAAAATAAATCTTTGTAAAACCAATACATTCTTCGCTCCACTCTAAAATAGAGTCCAGTCTGAAATAGGTGAAAAGTGGATAGTCCGCAGACTAAAAGTGTTCTAGTGTGTCTTGCATTTTTTCATTCGTGTTAGATTAGGTTAGGTTTTCATCCATGTTACCAAGGTAACCCATCCTATTTCAAGCCAATAATAGACCGGTAGATGATCATATAGAATCTTTATTTTCAGTTGTTATAGTTGTAATGGCATTTGTATTTCTATTTATTATTTAATTTTTGTTTTGAATTTTTTTTTTCATTTCATCCATGTTACTATAGTAATCCATAATTCAAAAAAATAATTTAATTTCCATACCAAAAATACCTAAAAACCTTTCATCCTCTATTTCATCTACTTCAAATTTTATTTTCGCAACAAAAGTAGCCTATATGTTATTCCCTGGTCTAGAACTACGTCTATGTAAAGTTTCAGCTTAATCCGTTCATTATTTTTGGCATAAAAAAATAACAAACATATATACATCCTCACAAACTTTCACATTTATAATAACATTAGTAGGATCATTTAAAATAGAACGTATTTATACGTTTGACGCATTGTGTTAGAAAAAAAAAATTATATAACATTTTTATATCTCTACATAGCCACTTCTATGAACACAAATAGGTAACTAGTTTTAATTTTTTAAGGATTCAACGCAAAAAAACACCTGTATGTGAAAAAAACTGAATACCATGTTTCAAACGACGACGGTGGGGTGATTACGGATTCTCAACGGCTTGAGAAAAACCGCCAGACGTCTAATTGTCTATTGTACATGTAACCCCTCGACTTCCGGAACTATGTTTATTTATATGTGTATATATATATATATATATAAACATTTCTTCATAAAGAACAATAAAAAAAAATATAATTCGTGTTACAGGTGTGCCAACCGTCCGGTCAGCCACCTGCAGTAGTATATACCGAAGTGTAGTACTCGTAGTAGATATATATATATATATATAAAATATGTTTGATCAAAACAAGGTCTGTTTAACTGTTATTTAACGATTATATACATATATAATTATATATATATATATATATATATTATACTGTATGTTCACGAAAAGCAGAAGAAGGTGTGGAAGCAGAGTAAGAATTGGTTATTCTATAGTGGTTTCAAGGTGAGCAAATACCTTAGCGACCGCTGCCGCCGCCGCCACTGTCTCTCTCTCATTCAATTTGCCCGAGGCATATTTATTTTTTTCCCCACTTTACGATCGTATTTTTATTTTTCCATTAAACACACACACACACACAAACACACATGCATACACACGCATATAGGTGCACACAAATACACTTTTATTGTAGTTTGATTACACACGTCCGATATTATGATAAATCGCATTACAGCGCTTGTCTAGAAGTGAAATTCATCAAAACATCTATACGCGCGCCTGCGATACCGTCAAGCACCTTTCTCTTGTGTGCCAATCGGTACTATATGGGATCGGATTTATTTAAAAAGAAAAAAATGTACCTAGGAATACATCATTATCCAGACCATTAAAATATACGATCGAGAGCCTGGGTATTTTTTCGCAGCTATATATCCGCACGTCAGCGCTAATAAATAATTATAGGGCACAAATTCTCGTAGTGATAATCTCTCTATTGTATGTGATTTTTCAAACATCCAATTTAAATCATTAGTGTAAACTTGTAGGTACTTATATAAGATTGAATTTTCTAACTTTATTCTTTCGATTTTTGCGGAACGAAATATTTACTGAACGTCTAATAATAGATACATTAATTTGTTGACGGTACACATGCACTTGTTGTTTCCCTCTTACACACAATATAATTAAAACATGCTTACGCAGACTACACAGAACTCATTTAATTTTGATTTTAAATTAAAAACACCTATTATAAAATCAAAAGAAAACAATATTCCGGAGGGCAATACATTGCATTTTTTCCATATTTTCCGAATATACTAGTCAATTCGCCATTTATAAATAACGACTTTTTCAATGGTTTTTCAATTTCCTAAAACTTAAAAAAGAAAACTGTTTTTTTTAAAAAACCGCAACGTTATGCCCCCCGGAATATTATTCTCTATCAATTTCATAATAAGTACATTTAATCTAAAACCAACACTAAATGAGTTCTGTCTTCTGTATAGTCTGCGTAACCATAATTTTACTATAAGGTGGAAACAACAAATGCGTGTGTAACGCCCTCTAAATAATTAAATGCATTCGTTATAATACACGCAATTAACTATTATAATTATACACGAATCCGATAATTTCTCCTGGAGAATAATCAACTTTAATTTACGTACTCGTGTATAAAATGTATGCACAGTTCAAAATATAATATTCGTCTACTTATTGCAACAAAGAATTGCGAGCGTAACAGCGTGTGTACACAATTTTTGCATGTTTCATTCACACCGTGACTATACATAATATTATAATTCATATTAATTTAATAATAATAGCTTTAACCGATAAAAAAAAATAATTTTGAAACTATATGCCTAGTTTCAATAACTCACTATTTTAGATTTTAAGTGAAGCGAGGAATGCATTGGTTTTACAACAATGTTTATTTTTTTTTTTCGGTAAACAACTTTTTTACCGGCAATTTTGATCCCATTAACAATGACAGCACTTATTCTGAAAGGAAATCGAGCTGGGGAGGTATTTTAAAGAGGTCATTTTTTGATTTTCTCAAGAGTTTCCCCAATAAATTTGAAAAATCGGGAAAACATAGGATAAACGGGCAAATAAATACAAATATTGAAGAAAATATATAATACATATATGTACAATCATTTTACCATAATATAACATATATATTGTTTACAAAGCAACACTATCAACCAAACTCCGCTCAGAATCGTTTTTTCGTTGCGTATAAATATACATTAAATTTTCCCTCTACTACCTTCCCAACTTATTACCTATAACAGTGGCTGTACCCGTCCCCATTATCAAAATTTAAGTGCGTTTTAACGAAATAAAATTTTATCGTTAGGAAAATAGCGGTAGATTTAGAATTTTGTCTAAGAAGGAGATATTACATTTGAAAATGTCATCGTATTAATCTAATCTATAGGCCAAAATAAAAATTTCAATATCAATATCTTGAATTTATGTATTTGTAAGTGGTTTATTGATTATTCAATCTATCATAAAATGATCATTAAAATCAAATAACTCGGTGTTAGTAATTATTATTAGTTTATATACTATTTAGGTAATCTAAGTATTTAACCTCCTTTATATTATAGTGATTCAGGATAGGTTTCCTTTAAAATGAGAAAATCATATCTCCTTAATCTTACCCTTAAATACGCCACTGATTGGAAAAAAGTCGGGAAAACATATTATATGTTGTTGTACAAAATAATAAACTTCGATTTCGTGCTGTTTATTATAAACATTTGTACGCAATTCAATGTATTTGGTTTTCATATACTAGCTAGTATACTTCTGTGTATTTTTTAGTATTTAATATGTATGTTGAACGTATAAGAACCGTAATAATGTATTTTATTATACCGTACCATATTTATTATACCGCAGTGTCTTATGAAACCCGTGGCATTCCAAGGTTTTAATTTTAAAATTATATTTAATTAGTTACCTATATTATAATGAACTTATTGTGACCTAGAAAAAGTTATAATTTTATATTCGCGGAAAATATATACCAGCTAATAAAAATTAAAAAAAAAAAACAAACAATAATATTTGAGTTAAATGTTGTTTTATTTTTTTAAATTCTGAGTGGAACGAAGAAGCTTATAATTTTACAGATGTTTATTTTTTTTGTTTTATCTATGCGCAACTTTTCTACCAGAAATCTTGCTCCGAATTTTAAGTGTAACACCTTTACTGAAAGGAAATAGGACTGGAAAGAAACTTTAAGGGGGTACTTTTTCGATAAGAGTAGTCCCAGCACATAAGAAAAATCGGGAATAAACATGGGAAAACCGAGAAAACCGTAGAAGAAAAGGAAAAATCGGTACAATATTAAACAAATATTATTAAAGAAAATATATAATGCCTATTTAATTATTTAACCATAATATATTAATAATATATATTCTTGACAAAGCATCACTATCAACCAAACTCCGCTCAGAATCATTTTTTCATTAGCAATGGTTAATCATTGCGTATAGATATACATTAAATTCCCTTCTGTATCCTACCTTCCTAACTTTCCACCTAAAACAGTGGCTGCACTTACGTGCAAAATATTATGTCCGTATTTTTTTTATAACATCATAAACGTTTAGAATAAACTTTACATTCCGCAAGTCCGTCAGGGTTGAATATTATTATAATTACATAGTCGTAGACTTAAAATGCATATTATTTTGTAAGTTATATCGTTGGTCCGGGGAAAACAAGGGTGTAAGTTAATTATGTAAAGTTTTCAATGCAAGCAAATTAAATTTTGAAAATACATACACTTATGCAATTTAGACCAAAAAGTAAAAATAAAAATATTGCACAAAACCAAATTATAATAACCTAAAAATGCCAAAAAAATTGATTTAAGCCCTTTTTCCTTGGGTACCAAAGATATGGATTATACATTAAGATATATTATACAAACAAAATTGAATAAGATAGTATTATAATGGCGTGTTAAATTATGTTTACCGTGATTTTGATATACCAACAACGCCCAGCTCATTTTATTCGAATACATCTACCGAAACCTAACGAAATCTATATCTAATTTTTATAGGTACCTACCTACGACTATTATTATTATGAACTAAAATTACGTTTTCAACGAACTCAATCGAACTCTTAGTAATAATCGATTATTCTTCAAGTACAAAATATTGCATTACTATTGAAAATTACGGGTATTCGTTTCGTCTTACTCACCTACCAAAATTCCATGCAGTCGTGGCTCCTCAAAAACCCAGTCAGCACGCCACCACGGCACGTAATGTCAAACAAAAATCTATGCGCTCTGCATTAGGTTTTCGGGTGGAGACCTATACAAATTATTATAATAATACTAAACGTCATTTTTGTCCGATGGACCAGTATAATATATATTATTTTAATACGAACATTCTCTTTTTATAATATTATTATTATGATCGACGGTCACGCAACTTTTAAAATATATTTAAAAAAAAAAAAAAAATGTTAATTGCCGGTCTGTAGGGAGGTATACAACATCTGCGTATATAGCTATATATAATAGTGATACTCTCATCGTGCCAACCGTCTATATTATAATAATATAGCTATGTAATAATTACAATCCCATGGAAAACTTGTACCTCTATAATATAATATATACCTATATACATTTGTTGAGGCTTTGCAATTATGCAACGGTTAGGTTGCACACAATGTGTTATCGAGAGTTTGAGACTGCAGCAATTCGCAAAGAACAACAATAATAATAATATACAATGTTATGGGAACGTAATTAAAAAAAAAAAAAATTGTCAGAATTTCGAAAGCTATAAATAACTAGAATAGCAGCAGTATTATAGTTGTTGCAAAGCAGTTGTGAAGGCGTTTTACTTTTTTGGGGTATGGATGTTTTACGTATTTATATTATACAGGTAGGTGCCAATATATAATATATATATTATCTACAAGATTATAACGAATTTTTTTTCTTTAAAAAAATAATAATAATCAAACGAAAGGAGAAAGTCTACACACGTTATAATATTTGATAATATTCTTGTTATTATTATAAGTAGGTACCTATTTTTTGTACGTGGGTATGTGTAGTACCGTTAAAATTGATTTTTATTTTTAACAAATATTAATGCCGTAATAAATTTTGTTTACTTGAAAAAAAAAATTTCGTAAATATCATATTATGCAGATACGATTTGACTACATGACGACAGGCTGTACGATTTAAAAAAAAAAAAACGTAGGTATCTCGTTAAATATCATGTTAACAACAATATTAACAGATTATATCTATATTCTCTACAGTATACAGACATCAAGCGGGATATACCTATAATATTATAAGGATTATTTGTCCAGTTATACGTAATAATTTAGCGTTTATGAATTTCAGAAAAAAAGTAATGGCATTTGGCATAATATAGCTAAATATAAATACATATGTTCTTTTAGACTCTGATTAGAGCAAAAAAGCTAATTGTTTAATGCTAATGATGTTTATTTTATTTTTCAATTTTTTTTTATTTGTGAACAACTTTTCTACAAGAAATTTAACTTCGATTTACAATGATAGTACTTTTTCTGAAAGGAAATTTAACTGGGGAGGTACTTTAAGGAGGTAATATTTTAATTATCCCAGGAGTTTTCTCAACAAATGTGAAAAACCGAAAAAAACGGAAAAATCAGATCAATATTAAACAAATAATATTAAAGAAAATATTTAATGCCTATTTAATTATTTTACCACAATATGACAATATTATGTCACATTGTTGACAAAGCATCACTATCAACTTAACTCCTCTCGCTCGTTAGCAATTGTTTATCGTTGCTTACATATATATATATATATATTTATATTAAATTCCTTTTTGTATCCCTTCTATGTTCTACCTTCTCAACTTTCCAACAGTGCCTACACCCGTCCTTATTATCCTAGGACAGCTTTTTTTTAATACACACACATAATTAAATATTTTCAAGGTTCATAATATTATTGATTCGTTAAATAAAACATAAAATATATCCATTAAAACCCTGTTCACTGTACTACACATTATATACATATATATTTAAACCTATGCTAACAATACAAGTTTATTATATAGATTTACGTATTCTAAAATAATCATATGTCACCATTATTAAAATTAAAATAACTATAATACATAAATATATAACCATAATTATGGTTAACCTATACATTATTTTAATGTATACAATATTTCTCTTGTTAAATATAATTTTATGCCTTACAATATATCCATGGCATTTATTTTTGTTTTGTTTTTTGTCACTTGTCTTTTTAATTATTATGTCAGTTCATACAATTGAAATTATTTACGAAAATACCTAATGATATATAATCAAAAATATGATTTACGGATATATACGGAGTCCAATGTTATGGCAGAGAGCAAAAATTAAAAATAACCAAAAATGAAAACTTATAAATCAAAAATGTTTTTTTGTCCGTCCTTAATACGAGTATTAACCAGTAACATAATAATTATGATGTGTGCTTATTATTTTTCACATGAGTCCTAATGTTTCGTTCTTATAGTGTTGAATCTTTTATGGAATAATCAATATTCTCATCTAGGGAAACAATAAATTATAATATAAGTAAAATATTGTTAAATTTTATTTAACATTTAACTAGCAACCTATCTGTATTATGTAAAAATAATATTGTAGCAGCACTTAAGTTATGTATCCACCTAATTACTATTGTTATTTAACACAATACAATTCAATACAAACAAATATTTGTGTAAAAACATACACATTATAAATACCTACCTTTTTAACAGAATAGTTGTAGGTGACTATATCTTTTAACAATGGAACAAATGGTTTTTTTTTTTTGTAAAGTGCTCAACACGAAAAATAGGTACACATACATATATATATATATATATATATTTATATCGCCTAAGTCATGTCTTATAATATATAGGCTCTTGTAAAAACGACACCGTCCAAGGAAAAGGGTTTTACTTCTATTGTGATTACTCATCACGATAGTTGTATAATGTGTTCTAAAGGGTTTTGTGAACCCTAAACACGCGTCCAGAGTGTTTCAGAGATTTATGGTGTGAATAATCATAAACCATGTTGGTAGGTACTGTACGAGTATAGTGTATACATATATACACAGCTAGATAGGTACGCTTAGAGGCTGTTCAATATTCATCGCTGACGAATGTTAGCGACAACAGTCGAGAATATTAAATATAAACGAACACCGTCTGCTTATTGCAGTTGGCATTGGACTCTTGTAGGTTCCTAACAAAAGAGCATTGTTCTGAACAAATATTAGTGAGTCGAAAATTGAATATTTTATAAGCCCCCAAACGTACGAAATATTGTATGAAAATAGCGGTAAAATTATGATATTATACCTAGGTATGTATAGTGTATAATACAGCGTTCCGTAGAATCGATACGTCTTACATATTAAACATAATTGACAGTTCAAACGCACAATTTAAATTATGATAAACAAATTGTTAATCGTACATAATGATGAAAAACATGTAAATATAAAAATCGTTACACATACATAGGTAGGTACATAAGTATACGTTACGTATTATTGAGATACATACCGTCTATAAGTATAATAAAATGCGTAAGTTTCACAACTCAGAATACTGGTTTGCAAGTAATTTGCGACCAAATCACGTACTATCTACTATATCTATACTGATTTTATGCGCACGTTGAAAAATTCCATGTAATAATATTTAACGAGAACTATATCTAGACATCGTGTAATTTCATGATCGCGATTGTAGGTTTTTTTTCCTTTTTTTTTTTTTTTTTTTTTGTACTGGCAATGATTATAGGTATAGGTACGTATAGGAACAGTGTATAAGTATGTATACAAAACGTATAACGTATACCCGCCTAGGTAAAAATATATTCCGAACATTGTAGTTATTAGTCACCCCATTCTTCTTGAATGGAAATAATGGCTTTGATAATATGCACGACGGATAACTGCTGCGGGAAACGGTTTATTCCCTCGGATATTAATTATATTATACGATACAGGTACAGGTCGACTTTAGTATGCCTGTACACTTGTTGCTTATCTTTCGCATATCTAAACCTTCATATTTATTGGATTTCATAAATCTACGCGCACATAGGTACGCACCTACGTCACAATATTATTAAACATATTACTTAATAATAAACAACACTCACCTTTATCTATGCGGCTACCCTCCAGTTTTGGACTGATCGGTAATCCGATTCAAGAACATAACAATAACGCGTAAAACATAAATGTATAATATGTGTGTGTAAATTTAGAAAAAAAATTAGTTTGTTTTTTTTTTATTATTATTATTATTATTATTTGAATACGATTACGTGCAACACGAAAACGGCGGTGTCCCGCCGGTGTTGTCGTTGGTCGCGGTATTATAGGGTACACGCCGACGGTGTAGGTAGGTATACAAACGATTGTCGGTTTCGAATCGTCGAAATCGCGCGGGTTCGGTCGGACAGCGAGAAAACAAGAAAATTTAAAAAAAAAAAATATGCGACGATAACAATATCACACCGAAACGAGTGTGCCGCGCGCGGGTAAACGGCGAAAAACGGAATTCGACTGGATACGCGTACGCGTTTACGTCGGGCACATCGAAACGCGCCGGGGACCCGGTGAACCGAACACTGTCCACCTGTTACACG
This sequence comes from Cinara cedri, assembly GCA_902439185.1. Lineage (NCBI taxonomy): Eukaryota > Metazoa > Arthropoda > Insecta > Hemiptera > Aphididae > Cinara > Cinara cedri. The sequence continues at coordinate 117,244 of CABPRJ010000032.1, forward strand.
CGACGGAACAACGACGCGTACGGGAGAGCCTCTTCGCTATCGGGCAGAGCGTCCGTAAAGATACTGATGCGGCGGCGGCGCAATCGTCCGGCGTGGGGGGAACGGTAAAAAAATAAAAAAAAAAATAAAAATATTACGACTATAATATATACGTATATATATTTTATTACGTGTATAATATTGTTACAGTACAACTCTCTCGCGGCCGTTTTACACAGAGGTATACCTGTCGACCGGCTCGCGCGCAAACGCACAGGTGTCTGACAACGTAATAATAATAACGACCCTGATCAACGGTTTCGTGTACCGAAAACGTAACAATACACCCCCCTTTTGTGCGAGGTTTTATTTTTTTTTTTCTGTTATTAACAGGTGGGTGGTACCTACACACGTCGCCGTATTATAATGTTTTTTGTACACTGACTGACGACTGACTGCAGTCCGCAGTCCACCCGCGGTCATGGGAGAACGGCCAAATGCGGCGCATTCTGTAATAGAATTTTCGTCGTTATAATAACCATGTATATTTTATACATACCGCTATGGTGAACGTTTATTATGCGGTTAATTTGTTTTTTTATTTTTTTATTTTTTTATTTTTTTATTTTTTAACGGTCAAATTGTTCAGCTGTACTTACGACCTATACAATAGATGTTAGGTAGGTTATAATATAGGTACCTAAAAAGCCCGCGCAGTTTTCAGTTTATCTCTACCGTACTGACATAGGCGCATCCAGACCAATAGTTTTGGGGGTGCACAAGTGATAAACACCTCATAGCCCCACGGGGGTTTTGTCCCCACATCTCCTACCCCCTCCCTTAGACTTCACGGTGTATTTTATAATAAAAATAATTGCAAATGCATATTTTTGTAGGTGTAACCGGGATTATTTACCCCCGTGAAATTTTACCGGGGTTAAAAATTTTAACCCATCCCCCCCCCCCGGTAAAATTTCACTAGAGATAGTTTAGAAATTCATTGACAAAATTGTACACTCCGAGGCCTACATACATTTAAGAGGCCTATAAGATTCTGTGCATAGCGAGGAATCTATTGGGTTTATACTATGAAGTGTTCTTTTTCTGTCGGTAATCAACTTTTATACCAGAATTCTTGTTCCGATTAAAAAATAACAAGAGCCCTTTATTAGTTATCTTTCGGGTTTAAATGGTAGGATATAAGAGAGGTCATTTTTTAATTTTCCAAGGAGTTTTCATAATAATTGGGAAAAACCGAAAACAAAATTATAGGAAAAACGGAAAAATATTTATAGTGCGCTGGACGCCGTGCCAGGGCGTTACCGATTTCATTATAAAAATTGTTTACAATTTATGTTTTATACCAGAAATCTTGCTTTAATCAAAAATAAATCACGAGTCAAGAGACTTATTTTTTGCATTTAAGATCTAGTTGTTTAGTTAGAAAATCGTATTTTAATTTACCAGCCAGTTTTCATAATAATTGGGAAAATCTAGAAAAAAAACATATAGGAAATACAGGCAAATTTACGACATTAATGGTTTATTTTCGAATTTGGTTTTTAAATTTTTTGTTAGTCAATAAGTCTACTCGTATACTAAATATCAACAAAACATGGTTTGAAAATAACCGCCTTGAGCTTAATTTAACAAAAACTTGTTTTATAAACTTTAGCATAAATAAATTGTCATGCGATGGAAATAATTATCTTAAAGCACACCAAAGTAATTGCAATGAATTTATTCTAAATACTCTGACTGCTACTAGTAATAATAGTAAATGTAATTGCACCTCTATTTCTTCAGTTCAAAAAGTAAAATATATAGGTATTGCTTTAGATACTGACTTTAAACGGCATAATCATATTATTAATACCACTGGAAAGATCAAATTATTATTCTATAAATTTAAAACCCTTAGTAAAATACTTTCAACAACTACAATTAGAATGGTTTTTATAGCTACGGCTCAATCAAAATATTCATATGGTATTGGGAGTTGGGGTGGTGCCTATAATATACACCTTAATACACTTGAAACCACCATAAATTCTCTTATCACAATATTATTTTTAAAAAAACACTATAGAATGAGCACTATATTGTTATACAGAGAATGTATTTTATAATTTAATTAATAGTAGGATAGGGTAGGGTAAGGTAGGCTACCTTAGCCTAGTGACAGCTAACGACAATAAGCGGTGAACGTAATAGGCGAGGTTGAGAGTTTTAAGTAGGTATCTACCTAGAATACAAAAGAACAGTGGCTTTGATGAGGATGCGAAATATAGTATTAAGTGTGGTTGGATAAAGTGAAGGGAAGTGTCAAGTGTTTTATGTGACCAAGAGAATTACAATGAGGCTTAAAGTTAAGTTATACAAAATTGTGTTCTTACAAAATGTAAGACTATGTTGTTTGGTTCGGAATGTTGGAATAGACAGAACAGTAGAACAGAGAATGAGTGTAACAGAGATAAGAATGCTTAGATGCATAAATGGAGTGACGAGAGAAGATAGGAAAGAGATGAGTACATAAGAGGAAGTTTAGCCGTAGCTTCGATAGTATAGACAAAATGAAAGAAAACAGACTGATATGGTTTGGGCATATCATGGGGAGAAAGGAATCTGAAGCAATAAGAACTGTAATCAAAATAAACGTAAGAGGAAACAGATGCAAAAGAAGACTAAAAAAGAGGTATTTGGACGCGATTGAGAATGATAAGAGGACGGTCGGTATATGCAAAGAGGGAGATCGGGTTAAGTGAAAGTTTAAAACTAGAGTGGTCGACCCCAAATAGTTGGGATGAAGGCAAAGGAGTTGAAGGCGTACAATAATATTATAATACATTGTGTACCTAGTTGCAATTAATAGTACCTGCATTTTATTTGTAATTTTTAATTATGTCACAGGCCACAGCGTCAATCAGACGCGACGACGACGGTTACAGACTACCGGGCATCGATAGTGGACGACAGATCGCGGTAGTATAAATGTAGTAGTACCGAACACTACCACCGCTTGGAATGAGCGCAGCACATGTCGGGCGTATTAAATAGGTAATTTGGTGTAAAACTTTTTCGCGAGATAACTACCAGTAACTATTATAATCGTTCTTTATTTATAGTAAAAGTACTAAAATTTCATTTGGAACATATTTTTCCGGTGATTAATATTTTATTTAATAAATTATTTAACTATTTTTAATCCATGTCATTACGAATAAAACTCTTTTTAATGTGCTATGCAATTTTGGTAACTCTACTATAATAATAATAAATACGGAAAGAGTATACTTAACCCGCGTAAAACAGTTTTTAGTTGTTTACAATCAAATTACTAAATTACTGCGGGTTACACATCCTCTTCATAGTATAATACTGTATAATGTATACCTAAATATTGATATTATTTAAATTTAAAACAGAAAAAAAAAATGTATAAATTACTATTTAATGCAATGATTAGATATTTTGGAATGGCGTAATTTATGGTATTCAGTAAGTTTGTACACCGAAATAATTATCAACGATAAACAATAGTTAATTCGTTTAACAACAAACAGTTTAGTTTATTTGTTTAGTTAACAAACTTAACTTAACTCAATTAACGCCTTATCCTACCTACCGAATTTTTGGGAAGGGGTGATTTTATGACTAAATAAATTATTAAATCAATTTTAAAATGTTATATACTTATACAGTGACATCTCAAAATTGCATTATTACCAAATATATAATAATATCCAAAATTACATATATGCATTAGATATTTTCTAAATAATATTGTACAATATTGTTTAATATTTTAGGTACCTATTTTCCCGGTTTTCCCGTGGTTTTTCCAGTTTTTAGTAATTCTTAGCAACATTGCTGATAGAAAAGTTATTCACAGGGAAAAAAATAAATATTGTAAAACCAATACATTCTTTGCTTTAATCAAAATCTAAACAATATTAACAAACAAATACTACCAATGAAAATATATAATGCATAATATATATAATTATTTTACCATAGTACGACAAAGCAACACTACTAACCGACCTTCGCTCAGAATTGTTTTTTCGTTAACAATAGTTAATCGTTGCGTACAGATATACATTAAATTTTCTCTCTACTACATTCCCAACTTCCAACCTACAATGCTAAAACAGTAGCTGCACCCGTTCTCATTATCTTACGAGTATAAAATAGATTTTATACTTACATTTTACATGAATATAAAGCAGGCATTTCTAATATTGTTAAAAGTAAAATTAAACGTTTTCTGTTCCTCTACTTAGGTATCTACCTACTTATATTATACAATTACTTTAATACCTACGTACGTATGTAGTAGTTACAGTTATGCAGTAGTTACACTTGCAACATTAATTTTAAAATAAAATCATACTATTGAGATCTCACTTGAATAAAAACATTTAATTTAATAATATATTGCAATTTGTATCTTTTTAAAATACAATCAATATAACTAGTATTCAAAAATTATGAATTCATATCATTTTTAAAAAATAATTTATCCATCTTCACTTAAAACAATTTCCCGGTTTTTTTTTACTTAACCTAAAATATTTTCGTAAACAATATGGTGGTTTGTTTTGTGCCTTCGGTATACAATTTATTAAAATTGAGATATTTATTTTATTATTTTAAGTTAAAATATAATTATAAAGTCAAACAATTTATATTAAATTACATTATACAATTTTATGAAATTGATTTATGAAAAAAGAAAAAAAGCTAACCTTACTACACGCCATTCACGGTTTATGTGATAACGTTTATCGAACAAGAGAAACGGCTTTTCTAGTTTGCTATTTTTTGTGATTAATACCCACTTTTTTTTTTTATTTGAGGAATCTTAATTTACCTTAGCTCACGGTGAGCAGTTTTTTTGTTTATTTTTCTTCCGTCGTCCGTCCCAAAAACCAGAGATCAATTTAGGTAAGAAATTATATTACCATTCTTTTATTTCATTTTCAACATTTCACACGCGCTTATGTCAAGGACGTCTGGCAACATGATCAACGAAGAAGTCGTTCAAATTACGAACCTTTTGGAGCGCACTATTTCCAACGACAAAGAAGAATTAAATCAAATACAGAAGTTCTTAGAACATGCAGCGCAAACAAATCTACCAGGTTTTCTCAAAACTTTATCTAATGTTCTACTGTATTCGGTTAACAACCCAGTCGCTCGTATTGCTGCTGGCCTTCAAATCAAAAATCACATTACATCGAAAGATGAAGCCGTTAAAATTCAAATGAAACAGCGATGGTTATCTTTCACCGAACAAGACCGTATATTTATTAAAGAAAATATATTTAAAGCGCTTGGTACAGAAAGTCGGCCTAGTTCCGCTGCGCAGTGTGTTGCTAATGTTGCTATCATTGAATTACCATTAAATCTTTGGCCTGGTCTTATTGCTTCATTAGCTACGAATGTTACCGACCCAAATTCTACTGATGTTCTCAGAGAAGCTTCTCTAGAATCTATTGGATATATATGTGCAGAGACCGATCGCGATGTTTTGAAAACTGAATCCAATACAGTGCTTACAGCCATTGTGCATGGAATGACACAACCAAATAGTCATGTTTGTTTAGCTGCCACTACTGCTCTTTATAATTCTTTGGAATTCACCAAAGGCAATTTTGAAAAGAAAAATGAACGTGATTACATCATGGAAGTCGTTTGTAAAGCTACACAGTCTACTGATACTCCGATTAAGGTTGCTTCACTCCAATGTCTTGTTAAAATTGTTTCTTTATATTATGAACACATGGAACTGTATATGACAACACTGTTTCCAATTACTCTACATGCAATTAAATCTGAATTAGATGAAGAAGCACTTCAAGGTATTGAATTTTGGTCTAGTATTGCTGAAGAAGAGGCAGAAATTGTATATGAACGACAATGTCAAGAACAGTCTGATAAAAAACTTATGTTGTACGCTGAAGGTGCATTGGAATTCATAATACCTGTTCTAATGGAAAAACTTACTAAACAAGAAGAAGGTGATGATGATGATGATTGGAATCCATGTAAATCAGCCGGTGTTTGTATAATGTTATTATCTACTTGTTGTCAGAGCAATATAGTTCCGCATGTAATTCCATTTATAAACGAAAATATTACCAATCCAGATTGGCGTTACAGAGATGCTTCAGTTATGACACTTGGTTCGATTCTTGGTGGACTAGATCCAAATGCACTAAAAAGTTTATTAGAACCCAATATTCCAGTTCTTATACATTTGATGTACGACGCTAGCATTGCTGTTCAAGATACATCGGCGTGGACATTTGGTCGTATATTTGAATTTGTACCAGATTTAATCATTAATTCACCTTGTTTGAGCGATGTATTAGGAGTTTTCATAAAAGGTCTTAAGTCAGAACCTCGTGTAGCCACAAATATTTGCTGGGCTTTTAGCAGTCTCGCCCAAGCTACAGGAGAAGATATGAATGTTTTAACTCCATATTTTGATTATATCATTCAAGGTCTGCTTGAAACCACAGAAAGAGGTGATGGTATGAGATCAAACTTAAGGTCTGCTGCATATGAAGCTCTTATGGATATGATTAAGTGTTCACCAGCTGATTGTTATGAAACTGTTAAAAATACAACATTAATCATACTCACTAGACTGAATCAAATAATCAATTTACAAACAATGAATGAAGATTGTATAGACATGCAAGGACTATTGTGTGCAACATTACAAAGTGTCATAAGAAAAATGAGTGGTCAAGATGTAGAAAAAATCGCCGATGCCATAATGAATGCTCTTTTAGTTATGCTGAGTACGAGTAAAGACAGTGGTTTACAAGAAGACGCATTAATGGCCATAAGTCCACTGGTCGAAAATCTTGGAAAAGGATTTAACAAATATATGGAATATTTCAAAACATATCTATTTATTGGTTTACAAAACAATATGGAATTCCAGGTGTGTTTAGCAGCTATAGGTTTAGTAGGTGACTTGTCCCGAGCCCTTCGCGAAGATTTGGCTCCACATTGTGATCAAATATTCGCTTTGCTCTTTGAAACTTTACGAAACAATACCGTTAATCGAAACTTGAAACCACAAATCTTATCCACATTTGGAGATATAGCACTTGGAATCGGATCAGAGTTTAAAAAGTACTTGGAACACGTATTGAATGCATTAGTTCAAGTAGCTCAACTTCAATTGGATCCTAATGATGCAGAAATCGTCGATTACTTAAATGAACTTCGTGAAGGAGTATTGGCTGCTTATGTTGGCATTGTTCAAGGCTTAAAAGGTGAAGGATACACACCAAATCAAGATGTTTATTTATTAGAAGCTCACTTACCATTTATGGTTCAATATATGATATCTATCTGCTCCGATCCCAACGCACATCCAGGTATATTAAAGAGTTGCTGTGGTCTTGTTGGAGACTTGTGCACTGCTTTTGGTGCAAAAGCATGCCCAGTACTAGACAACGGACAGGTGCATGAACTTTTATACAAAGGCCGTCAGTCCGCAGATGTATCTGCAAAAAGTCTAGCTCGCTGGTCAGCAAAAGAACTTCAAAAAATCAAGACCCTCGCAATGTAAAATTCATTTTGATTTTAAACGTGAGACTCTATCGATCGTTTGTCTTCTCGTATGATTGTCTTTATTTAGTGCCTATGTAATTAAATAGTATAAATGGAACCAAAACGTGTCTGTGATTTTGTATAACTGTATGAGTAAATGCGCTACTCTGTATTCGTATTCCTACTAGTGTACGGATTTTAAAGTTAAGTGAGAAATTTTTTTTTAATTTACATTAGTTTACAATGATTGAGCTCATTTACTCGGCTCGTATGACTGACTGATTATCAAATAATATTTGTTAAATATTTAACTTGTAAATAATATTTGTTTTATAAAATGAAAAAACTTAAAAGTTGTTTCTGAGTGTCTGTTTTGTTCCGAGTGCGTATTTTTGTATGAATGCAATATATTTATTTATTTTTAGGAATTTCGTATTTGTTTCCAATGCCTGTCCGTCTGTCATTGAATAATGATTAAACATTTAATTCATTGAATGGAATTTTTCATGAATAATAATTTAAAAAAAAAAAGTAAAAATGAAATACGTTTATATTATTTATTGTAGAATAAAAAATTATTATTTTCTACTGTAACTCAAAATTTAGTTGTTTTTCTTATATAAATAGTTTTTGTTTTTAACAATGATTCTAATTATTCAAAATTGTATTTTGATTATTAATGTTCATGTGTATCACATCAAATGTTTCTTTGGAATTAATTTGACTTCAAAATTTGTAATACTATATAAAAAAAATATTATTTTAATTTAACAAAACAGTTTTAAATTTTTTTTTTTTTATTTTTATTATTTTCAAACTAATAGTATAAAATATATAACCAATCAGTTATGTTTACTTAATTATCTATTTTATAATAAAAATATATGAAAAATTATTTGTCATTGTATGCACATCTAAAAATTAAAAATATAATGTAATTTGTATTTCTGTGTTATATTTGTCAGTATTATTTTTTTAATAAAAAAAATAATTAAAAGTAAAAAAACATTGTTCATAAAATTGTAGGAACAGTATTATAGTTTATATTTATGAAAACTGCAATCAATTAAAATTAAATTCAAATTTTATATAGACAATAATGTTAGTTGCTATAGTTATATTTAAATTAGTGTTTATTAAAATATTAAACAACAGTAAAAATGAGGTCATAAATTTTTAACAGGGCATGATGTCAGGTTTTACCATTTGTAATCCTGCCAAGTTCCAACCTTTTTTTTATGGATATATTTCTATTTTAATAACTTTTTATTTGTGATCCAAAGCTTTTTTTTTACAGATAACAAGTAAATAGAAAATATATTAGTAAGTTGTCCCTAATCGAAGTATTGTATCAGCATAGTCCAGGCAATAAATTACTATTTTTACATGCACAATTAAAGGCGGTTAAAAGTGGTTTAATCATGCATCAAGTAAACGCTTTAAAGCGACTTTAATAAAATAAACAGGTTTAAGATTTAAAGATGTTTGAATATGTGGTTTAACCAAATTAAAATCAGTTTTATAAATAAAATCAGTTATATTTTTATACATGTAAATAGAACAATCACTTTTATTTTTATACCTAAGTGATAACATAAATCTTTATACATATTCAGATTTCATTTTTAGAAATTATTACTTACCTCTTTATAGTGTTGGAAAGGAAAAAATTTCTTTCATAGGAGCAAAGCTTAGAATACATTCCTTTTCAAATATAGGAGTGGAAAATAGTTCCTATTTATGTTGAATGTGAACGTAAATTTCTGTTCCTTCTATTAAGAAAAAAAAATGAAACTCATATTTTAGTGATAATATTGTTTAGTGTTGGTATCATACTTCATGACTGTAAAAAGACAAGTTTAGTGATGCTTAGTTAGAAAAATTTGTGCTTTAACAAAACAAAATGTCAGTGTAATAATTTTTTATATTTATAAAATATTGTATTTTGAATTTTGAGTAAATTAATGATGAATTTTTTTATTTAAGTAATATGTTTTTTCATTTTTTAGAGTAGGAACTAGGAAATTAATTTAATTTAATTTATTAGGATTTTCAACATGTAGATTCTAAGAAGTAAGAATAGTTTCCAATTTTAGTTATCCTACCATCCCAACTACCCACCTACAATAGTAGCTTCACCTATCCCTGGTATCTTTTTTCTATGAATATGTAATATATACGTATTCATAAAAATAAAAAAGAATGAGTTCCTCTTTTTAGGGAATGGGAACAAGCTGGCACATAGCCAGAAAATGTCTACTAAGGGGGGGGGGCAATAATTTTTGGCTTTTTTATCATTTTCCTCCATAATTTTTCACATTAAAATACTTGTAGGGGGCTTCTCCCTCTCTTATCTCTAGGCGGTATGCCATACATGGAATCTTATTAATTTATTATTTAATTATGGTCTGTAGATAGTTAAAAAAATATTTTTTACAAATTTTACAATTATACCCATTACAGTAATAATAATAAAAAAAAATACAAAATTACCAATATTTTCACTTTTGGAATATATTTTTCATGCTATGAAAAATAAATCTACCTACATATTTAGAATATAAGCTGATTAAATTTCTCAACTTAATAAAAATAATAAAAATAAATTTATACCTGAATATTACCTAATCAAAAATAATATTGATAATTGATTTTTAAATTAACTATAATCTTTTAACAAATTCAAATTTTTTTAAAAAAAATTACATGTCACAAGTAAAAAATATTAATAACACAGTACTTTATTATAAGTATTTATATAAATATTAAACAATTTAATAGAAAATAATTTTTCTGTTTTTGTGATGTTCTGAAAACAATTGTACATACATTTCTAAATCTAGGTTCATAGAAATATTTTTTCTATGCTATTGAAGCCAAATTATTTAAACCATCATTTGTCATTCGATTCCTCATGTAATTTTTCAGTCATCTCAGACATGAAAAAGTTCTTTTGCATGTAGAACTGGATACTGGATTAGTTATTTTAGTAATAGCAAACTTATACTTTTTAAGTAATTCAATTAAATTCATCAAGTTTTTTAATTTAACATTATAATGAACTTGATACTTTTTAATAGTTTCTGGTAACATTTTTAGTTCTGCCCTTAGATAGTGCTAGTTTATTATTGTTTATAAAACAGGTAATTTTATGAAGACCCCATTATTTTTTTCAGATGACGTTTTCCATGAGTATAGAAATTAATTATTATGATAATTGTATTACCTAGTAGTAATCACAATAGATGTATTTCAATGTGCAAAATCACATTTTTGATAATTTGGTAAAAATAATTACATTATGAATTTAGGGGGGGGCCTAGGCCAGAGTAAATTTAAGGTGGGCCTAGCTAATTAGGCCCTCCATGCTACGTGCTTAGGAACTAATTAATTTTTTGCAGTAGAATTGTAGGAACAATAACAAAATAGTTATATTTATAATGGCCTATTTTGTCATTGTAAGAACGGGAACCGTGTTATTTATCACTTATCCTTTACCCAAACTTCATAATATTCTTTATTCTATGCCATAATTCATGCCTTTACCAAACAATTTCTCTACAATAATATAATCACTGAGTATGCATTATATTATGTTGGATACACTGTTTTTTTTTCTATCTGTTTGGTTACTGATAACAAACTTACTGGCCACCATTTATTATCTATGCTGGTCACTGCATGAAGTCATAAAATAAATGCTTAATGCTAAAATTAAAAATTGTAGTACTTATTAATATTATAAATATTTTGATTTAATTACTATCATGGTTTATGGTAAAAATATAATATAATATTATAGTTATTATACCTGTTTTTAAAGGTTTTTTTTTTTTTTAATTTTAATAAATTATATATTTTGTATTTTATTATGATTAATGTGTACGATACATTTGGTTCATTACAATTACATGTATACTGTAATAAATATTAGGAAAAATTATTTAGAATACAAAAGGTATTACTATACCTAAGTAGTACAGTTAATTAATTAATGTATTTTAATTGTATTATACCGATGTTTATTAAATTAGGTAAAAAAGTATCATTTGATCAGCAATAATGACAGAAATTGACACTCGGTATATAGCATTTGAAAATGATCATACCTATTTAAAAACTACGCCTGATAGCAAAAAAGATGTTCAAATTGTACAAACTAATATTTCTCCTGTTAGGTAAGTTTTAATGATATTTTAATATATTTTTATTTTTGATTACATGATACCTAATTGTTTTTTATTTGTTTAAATTAAACAATTACAAAGTATACTTAATTTTAGATTTTTCATATTTTTTAGTTCCAACAAAAATGCATTTCGCGTTTTATCGGATCCTCCACCAACAGATTGTCAACAAAAGACAGTCCATGCAACTCAAAATAAAACTATTCTTTCAAAAACTCTAAGTGCAGTGAAAGTACCAAATCCAAATGTAATTTTCATTGCAGATCCTTTACATTTTTCAATACCTTTAAAAATGAATATGTAAGTATAAGATTTATAAGAAAGTTTTTATTGATATTTTTTTAATATTTAATTATTTTCAGATCACCCAATAACTCTTCTGTACAAAAAGTTAATACAGGAAATAAATCTACTATGCGACCTATACAACCAAAAATAACAAATGATTTGAAAATGATTAATACTGCACAGGCTCATTCTAATTCCTTCCTTCTTCCTTCTACAAATACTTCTTTAAATCCAAAATTACCAATTATGTAAGTACTTAATACAGCAATTATTGTTAGCATTTAAAATATTAATTGTATTTAATGACGTCAGATAGGTATACTTTTTCTTGTATCTAATTATATAATAATATGGTGCATATTTAGTATTATTGATTATAAATACTATGGATCGCTTACTGGTTCAAGATGCGACTTTTAGGGGAGGGGTATAGATGCCAAGCCCCTACCTAGACATTTTATTGAACTTTACACATAAATACTTTTTTCTAAAAGTATATAATAACACAATACAGACATAGTGTATGCACAATATACTATTTATTTATTAATTTATTTTATAATTCATCCAAAAGCCAATTTAATAATAATATCAGTAAATAAAGTACAGTGAACACAACTTGTAGTATAACGACAAAGATGAGACTAAGAGTAAAAATTAAAATTTAAGTTTAATAATATTAGTACTTGATATTTTTATATTTTTTATTTACATTGATAATAAACAAAAAATTTATTTCGAAGTTATGAAGGAAAACTTCAAAAAGTTTGGGTTTTCCATTATGTGCATTTTTTAGTTAAATTTAATATTTTCAAAAAAAAAAAAAACTGATAATGTATAGTTTTCAGTGCTTAATCTATTATTTAAAGCAATCAATAAAAACTTCTCTATCATACTTACTATTAAAGTTTTCGTATATAACCTTGGAAAATGTCTTTGAGAATTTTGTTTTTATCATTTTCTTGAATTCATTAAAGAAGTTACAGGGATGTGGGGATAACTTGCTATTTATTCCTACTCACCAACTTGATTGCAGCTACATGGCTCACTTCAACCCTTCTAACAGGAAAGCGAAAGAATAATCACTTAGTTAAACTAAATTTCCTACCTAATACTATGTTGAGGAAAATAATGTCTTTACATAATCTAGAACTCTAGACACGTTCTTTGACCGTCTTCTTTCAATTAGTATTATGTACAATTAAAATAACTAAATTTTTTAATAATGATTTTCAAAAAATAATAATAAGATTTTTATGTTTATATGTAAGAATTTTAATCAAGCTTTTTTATATTTTTCATCTATACAAAGTCAATAGAAAAATAAATTTTAAAATTGCTTGTATACTAAAGTAGAATTATGCCAACAATAAAAAATATTAATAAATTTATATTTATTATTTATTAAACATTTTTTAATAAAACTACATTTGAGATAAAATAGTATCAAGTGTTTTGACAATTAGTTTTTAAATATGAAAATTCATTATTTTTCTTGAAACAAAAAATAATAATATATAAGCACAAGCAAGTTGACTTGGTTTATCCATAATAGTCCTACCTGGAACTTTTTCCATGCAATTATTTGCAACCTATTTAATTACAGAAAAAGTAATACAACATTTTATGACGTTGCATGGAAAATTCAAATTACTAAATGGATTATAAAGGCATAATTCCGATAAACTAATGTCTAATTTAGGTACTTTCTAAATATTTATTAGAATCAGTATTTTATATTGTTTTTATTAAATCATAAAAATTTTGTTTCTTATAAGTTATTAGAAACATATACATTTATTTATAACTAAACAAACAAAGAGAAGCATTTAAAATAAAAATATCCAGATCCTATTACTTATATTTAAATATAAAACCCTTTTTATTCAGTTTTAGGTTTTTATTTTTTATAAATCAAAAATTAAATGTATACAAATTGTAAACAAATTCAAATACTAATTATTAGGTATTTATTTTTTAATAATAAAAGTACTGATATTTTAAGTTATTAAATAATTTTAAAGAAAGCAAATAAAGTTATATTTTGTGGATAATATGTAGGATTAGTATTTTAATTAGCTATTATGATTAGTTATGAATGATGTTTATTAATAATTGAATTTAATATTGTACTTTGATTGTAATTTCAGAACACAAAAAAAATCATCTAAGAAATCAAAACCTATTGTACCAAATATACTACCAGAGAAACCTGTTGTCAAACCTATTAAACCAAATACAATAAAAACCAAACCTGTTATTAGACATAATATTAAAGCATTGAAAAATAAAATAGCCAATAATTATGAAAATGGAGTATGCACAATAAAGTTATCTTCTAGTTTACTTAAGCGTATACAAAATGGAGAAAAGTTGTTTATGTGTATGGAATGTGATAAAATCTTTACAGAACATAAAGATTTATTAGATCACCAAATAATTCATAATAAATCTGATGAAAAAACAATTGAACCAGAAACAGAAATAAGGTAATGTCAAATAACTTGTCATTAAAGGTGAATTTTATTAGTTAACAATAATTGTATTTTTCAGAGAAAACCCAAGTGAAAACTCATTGGACACTAATTTAATACAATTTACAGCAATTGAAAGTGAAAGGAAAAAAAATAATGATAACAACAAAATCAGCAAACAAATTAAACCCACAACAAAAACTACAATTAATCCTAAAAGGCGAAAAATTGTTTTTCAAGGTGAATGTATTATATGCCATTTAGTATTCCCAGATCTTGGAAAACATATAAGAACTGTTCATCAAACTCATCCAAGAGACTTCAATAAAAATAATATTAATCAATTAAACTTCAATTGTTACTCATGTGATATGGAATTTGATGATCAACAACAGCTACGTGCTCATGAATTGGCTGCACATAAGTCAATTAATTATGTTTACAATTGTGAACAATGTTGTCAAGATTTTCTTTATAAAGAAGAATTGGAAGCTCACATTGAAACACATTATAATGAAAATAAAAAATATTTATGTCCATATTGTGATGCTGGTTTTCCTTATTCTAATGGATTGAAAAACCACCTAGTTAAACATATTGACTTAAATGGTTCTGAAAACTCAACCTCTGATGTAGCGACCAATCAAATAGAACATAGTCCTATTAGGCCTATTAAATCTGAACAATTGGATCAATTATTTGCAGATTTAGAACATATTTCAGATGATTGTGATGAAGTTTATGTTGAACAAGATGTTGATGATAAATATCAAGTTAGGTTTGCTACAAATGATGTTGTAAAAAGTGAATTAGATTCACTTGTTGATGAAGATACTAATGTTGATATAGAATTTAACAAGTGAATGCTTATATTATTTTAATATTATACTTCAAATTTCTTTTTAAATAAATGTAATATGTTTTTAGTAAGATACCCAACTTATATTAATATAATACATATTAATTTGTATTTTGTTGTAGCGTGCCATTAGAAGATAATAACAAAACTATTATTAACCAACAGCAAATTACTACTGTATCAAAAAAACGAGTAAGTTATACAGTATGCCGTTTATGCTTGATGATTGTAAGTTATTCAAGAATTGGAAAACATATGAAGAAAAAACATAATAATGCTGCACCTTATCAATGTGAGTTATGTCATGCTGAATTTAATCGCAAACACATTATGGATGATCACCGAAGAAAACATACAAATACTAAACCGCATAAGTAATAACTTCTTACTGTTAGTAAGAACTATACTAACATCATTCATTTATATTTTATGAATTTTAATTTTATCATTGTGTCTTAAAGTATGAACTTTAAGATGAATAGGACGAACATTTTATTTACTTCTTAAAATAAAAATATACACAGTACTATACAAGGTGTAACAAAGCACAGTTATTAATATTACTTAATTTGGTTGTCATGGGCGAGCTATATAATATATAAACTTTATTTATATTAATTTAGTATTATGGGTAACATTGTGATCTTGCTCCGCTAACAACTAATAATTGCTGAAATTACTCAATATTTATTATTAAAATTATACAATTTTGTCACTAAATGGTTCATATTATATTTCAAGATACAATAAAATAATTTTTTGTTTTCATAAAGTTGATGAACCATGAATTTAAAAACAGAATATTATTTTCAGCTTATAAAATTATTAATTAATATGTGTTGATTTATTTAAACTCTTGATAATTTATTATGTGGCAAATACTTAAACATTTTTATTTTATTTTTTTTATTCATTTGTAAAATTATAATTTTATTAGATGTATTGAGTGTTCCAAATGTTTTACTTACAAACACCACCTTAGTCGGCACATAATGATAGTTCATAATTCTGATTCATTGGAAAAATTATTCAAATGTCCTGTCTGTGATAAGGCGTTTTCATTTAAGGAGTATTTGACACTACACATTAAGTATGATTATTAATTTAAAAAAAAAAAATTATTGAACTTGTGCATAAATTATTATGATTAATTGATTTTATTTAATTTTTTAGTAGCCGACACAAGGGCAAACATTATATGTGTCAGATTTGTGAAAAAAGTTTTTCTACAAATGCAGCACTGAATAAACATCAACTATGTCACACTGATGAACGACCATACATGTGTGAACATTGTGGACGGACATTTAAGTGTAAAACTCATTGTGATACACATACAAAAAATATGCATCCAGGAGATCCTCAACATGTACTACCACCACAAAAATTTGAATGTAGTTTGTGCAATAAAAAATTTAGCACAAAAATTTACCGTGATATGCATTTTAAAAGGCATAATGGTCAAGGTCATCACTGTGATATATGCTTCAAATTATTTGTTTCCAAAGCACATATGCAAAGGCATATTAAAATAATGCATGCAAATTAGTTTAGATAATAATGATTACAATTTTATTTTTATCTGTTTATTATTTTGTAAACATTTTTTAATACTGAAACAAAAATTATATTTTTAGTCCTATGAAACATATTTGTAATATAAACAAACAAGTAAAATTAATAAGTATTCACGTAAAAATACGTGGTAAAAAGGTAGGTACTGAAAGTTTTATTAATATTTTTTTCTTTTTTTTTAAAACCAATTTATTGAAAGAAATGTACTATTTTTTGAAACTAATATTTATTGTATACCCTGTTAGATGATAGTGAGTAAAAATAAATATTTTAAAATATGTTGCAACCATAGACATATAATATTCTATTATATGTCTGGTTGCAGCATAGTCAATGAATACTGCTTATCATTTTGAACTATTCCATGTTTTGTGGGAGATATATTTGTATTTATATATGTACACATCCAGATTGGGTTAGTGTGTGGTCAACAAACTTTTGGAAGAGTTTATTTTGTTCATATAACAGATATAAGTTTATGCTTGTATTAGGCTAAGTATTAAATTTACACTTATACAGTTATTAATTATAGTACTGGTTAAAGTCTGAGCTGAACTTGCTGAGAAACTCATCAAAGGTTTATTTCAGTGTTGGAATACCTTGAAAAAATACCAAGGTATTTAAATATCTAGTTGTCTAGACCATCCCACCATAGAATAGTTGAACTATCTGGACATCAATAACAGTTAACAAATTAATTCATACTTATAAATAACAACTATTTAGTTATTCAGCGACTTTAATTGTTTTTAAACTAAAGTAAAGAAAAAAATATTTTTATATTAGTTAAGTAATTTGTTCCAATTACCAGTAAATTTGGTACACAAAAAAAAATATCCAAATACAACACACAAAGACACTGACAACACTAAGTGAAGAATGCTATAAATATAGCATTACTATTTATATGTATAAATAGTATAAAATTCATATTGATAAATTATATTGAATGAACTCAATATTTAATTATAACTACAACTAGTTAACATTGATATCCGAACATTATTTAATAAATATGTACTTAACAAATATGATACATATAATATAATTATAAAATAATTTGTAAATTGTATTAATTATTATTTAAAACAATTATTAATTAAGTAATAATATTTAGTTTTCTCTGTGCATTTCTGTCTTAAATGTTAATTAGTTTAATTAGTAGTAAATTCCAGTACACTGTACTAAATACCCAGACAGTCTCATAAGTATCCTAACACCAGATTAACTAATGAGACTTTGGACATGATCAGGAACCAAATAGTGTCTTATTAGAATGTCACACTGAACTCTAAATTTCTCGTGGGACTCTTAGAAAGGTAACCAATGAGACACTAAAACATATTATGTGCGCACCTTGGTAAACATTTTTACAACCCTATCTCTGTAAAATAAATCTAGATTGAACCATCTCTGGCAGGAACAATAATAGTATAATGCAATATTTGTTTAAATAAGTAAGTGTAATTACATGTCTAGCTATAAGTATCTATGCATTTTTTCAATAGTTACCTACAGGTGTAGGTATGATTATGTATATTTTTAGGAAATCTAGAAAAAAAAATGTGTGGGAAATCTGTTTAGGAATTAAAATAGAATTTAGTTTTTGTATGTCCATTTATTCAATATATTAGCATTGATAATGTTTGCTGTAGTATGGAGATCTACTTTTATTTGGAACTTACCCAAATGTCTTCAAAATTTTGTTTCAACATACATATTTGTATTTATAGTTAGTTTCATTTTATAACTCAAAACTTAATAAAAACTCCCAAAAAGTAGTCTCTACCCAATGAATTTTGTTTTTCAATTAGATAAGAAAATTGTATTAATTTTTGTTGATTTCTGATTTTCATTGGTTACTTTAAATGAAAAATCGTTATTATTAAGTATTTAATTTGGTTGTCATTAAAATTAAATCCTTGATTTTGATATTATAAATTTGATTACCACCTACAATATAAGAAAACTTAACATTAGGAAACCATTGTTTTTAAGTAGGTATACTTAGCTACCCATGGAATTGAACACAGAGAGAGAAAGGACACCGCAAACTATAATAGAAACTCAAATTTAACCAAATATTTTCAGAATAATATATTTATATATATAGATAGATTTTTAACTTATGATCATTTATCAACAAGACAACATTGTTGTTTATTTTTATAAGAATGTAATCGATTAAGTTAGTAGTATTAGTAATTTTGCCTGTTATTTTTAAAAAACATACCTAGTAATGACCTCTGACATTTATTTTTTCTTTAAGCAATCTGGTATAAATTTAACTCTAAATTCAATTTAACCGTTAGGTATAACAATTCAAATTCTTAGTAAATTAGTGGGTAAGCACTTGGCAGTTAATATAAATGTATTAAATTTTCTGTATGACAAAAAGAGATGGTAAATTCTACTACCGCGTCTTCTTGAGATATCAGAGTAGATGTTTAATATCTTTGAAATCAATTGAAGTAAATAATACTTAGTCAGTGGCATAACCAGAATTTCTAATACCAATGGCAAAATAACCAAATGCACAATCTGAGTTGAAAATCAATTTACAAAGATTGGAGAAAAACAAAAGGCCATTGCCTATTTTCATGCGCCTCATATTACTTAATAAATAAACAGTAAGTCATCACCTGTACCCACTCAAAATAATGCTTTAGACCTTGATTTGAGGTCCTTAAATTCCGGGAATCTGTGGCTCATCTATTAGTACACCACTGTACTTAATATGCACTTTTACATTTTAATAGGCATTTAAAAGCATTTACAAATATAAACCTGAACTAAGCTGGTAGGTACCTAATTCATAAACGAATTCATACTTTTAATGAACTTTCCAAGATCTGAATAGATACCTACATATTTATAGATAAAAAAAAAATCTTAATTTTCTCTGGTAATATAATATGTTATTTATAGAAAATATAATGTACCTATGGTTTATTCTCAATTTCATTAATATTGTGTACCTATAGTTTTACTTTTACAGTTGTATTTACTTATGTATTAAGTAGGCAGGTACTATGTTATTGCAGTAGGTATGATAATAATTAGTGACTTATAAAAAACGTGTTTTTCATAATATGACAGAACATTGAGTTGAATTAATTGATCACAACCTACAGTGGCGATGCAAACTTTATCATGAGCGAGACAACAAACAAATAGTTAGGTATTTAATCCATCTGGATATTTATTAATAAAATAAATCAAACTTAACTATCATTTTAATATTTTCAAAAAAACGCAATTCATTATATTTCCTATAAAAAAAAAATAGTTATCTTACTAATAAAGTAGGTACCCTTCGCACTACCACTGATCACCATTCTTCCTGTAGGTAAACTATATTTTGAGAATCGTGATCTTATGGGATATTTTACTTTTAGGTACATATCTTCATAAGGCATAAATCGTTTTTGTATGGATCATCAAAGTTGTTGCTATAATCAACAATTCGGTGAGAAAACTATGATTTTTCCAGTAGGTATCTTATACCTATCTTGTAGGCTCTCGGACTCCATTCAACCGATTAAAGAATTGTGCCTTATCTTGCATTATTTTCTAGTTAATAAACATATAAGATTAAGCCCATTAAACTTATTGAAAATAAATAAATAATTATTTTAGTCCCCCCCTCCAAAAAAAAAAAAAATGACGTACGAGAAGTTAGGGTGAGATAGCGGGTCCGAAAGTAATATACCTATATCGCCACAGCTTTTTATTCTCGGTTGCCCTTAATATGCAATTATACTGCGGCTGTATACTGACGCGGAGTAAATTTGTCTTGAGCATCTCATCGAGATGATGGACGTGGCTTTATAGGTCTATGGTTATAATTCCTTTTGTGTGCAATAAACGTTGGAAGTTCGCAGCAATAATTATAGTTGCAGATATTTCAAATAAACCGTGAAGATACAGATAGAGTACACCGTTACTACTTGGCAAATCACAATATAATCTTTTTTACTAGGTAAGTAATCAAGTCTTACACGCGTTACCTAACGTCCTGCAACTACAACAATAATTAGTTGTATATTTTATCAAATTGTTTTGTAATCCAAACACCGCTTTTTGTATATATGGCAATACAATTTTGATATTTTTGCAATAATCATTTCAAACACACTGATAAATTCAACAAACAATTAAATTAGAATAACCAGTATCATTTATTCATTTTATAACCTCTACAATGTATTATGCTACAGTACCAGATTTCATTTTACTCCAACGTCTCCAACTACATATAGTTTAATATTTATTACAATTGTCTAATACCTACATACCTACTGTTATTGATAAATTACCATTTTTTAATTTACACTGTTTATATAAGCAGAGATCGGGATAGAATTAAAAGGATAATAATTACTCTAAATATTTAAATCAATTTAAATTTGTTATATTAGTTGTGATCTCATAAAATATGTGTTTCAATTATTGCAAATAATTAAAAATTATTGACCCATAAAATATTTTTCCATTTTATCTGTATTGAAATTTAATAATTTATACATTTTTTTACAGTGATATTTCAACTAACACAAAGTATTAGAAGTGCATGATTGTACATTATTCTGTATGGGAAACACTGTTGGATAGGGCAACGCGTGTGTACTTGTTTTTCCTAAAAAATATTTTTCCAGTTTTAAGCCCATTATAATTATGCTACTCTTTTTTTATGGGTCCACAAGCGCGAAGCCCTGTACGCAAGCCCCGCTTGTCCTATCCTAACTTTGACCTTGCTTGGTGCACCAGTGTCCCGAAAATAAATGCCAGTACGTCAAAATGTCCTGGTTTTGAGAACAAATTAATATTTTTAATTTTGACATTTTTTTTTTTCAAATAATAACTGTAGAGATAGATTTTTATTGAGAGAGAGATAGATTAAGATTGTTAACAAATACTATAGGATACTATAGGATAAAATAAAGATGACAAAACTCGTAAGTTTTATAACAATTTTTTTGATGATTTAAAAAAAAAAAAAATGTGTTCTTTTTGTAATAAATTTATAATTTATGAAAAAATAAATACACATTTTGGTGTATTGAATATTGGTATGTTTTTAAAACTTTAATGTTTTATTTTTTTAAGCAATAATTTATTTAATTGTATAAATAATAATAATAATCTCAATAACTTAAATCATAGTAAAATCATTTGATTCTTCCCTATCCACCGATTCGAAAAATAGGTTAAGTAGGTATCTAATAACTCTTGACTTCGATGTTTTTACATCAAATACATACAATTCACGAGGTATATCGTAATATATAGGATTTCTTATCTGATTGATTATTGTGTTGAGTATGGTTTTTAACAACCGATTATCTAATCTAATGAGGATAATGAGGAACGCACGAATACCGTATTACCTCGGTTAAATTGTTATGAAGTTGAAATTTTAGATAATACCAAGAGTTGTTGGAACTCAAAAACATGAAGACAATTTTCGGTATTAATTCATCATAATGTTTGGAATTATGAGGCAAATTGTGAGAAGTGATGATACTTCACAAGTTAAATCGAATAGCTCACAGTTATCATCATTGAACTTATCACATAATAAATTTAGCTCCATACCTCCTGTACTATCAATTAACGATACTTTGCATTAGGTGGGTCAACATTGCACCAAAATAATTCTTTGTTATTATTTCGTAAACTCTGAAACTAATTAAGTATGAAACGATTTAAAAATAATCTCGTTCCTAACTTCTAATTAATGTTTAAAACCATTTTATTATCACTATTAAGATTTCGCTCCAAAATATATGTCTGTTATAAGAAACATAGTAACCAACAACAAACTGTGTATGATAAAAATTTGCCAAGTTTACACAATAAAAATTTATTTTAATATGTAAGTTATTTATTTTTGCATTATAAATGTTGTGAGGATAAAGAAAAATGTTTTCTTGTTTACTATGCTGGTACTGAATTTGTAAAAAAAACAATCAAAAATGCTGTATTTTTCAATAACTGCACCAGAAGTCTGATGTAATACATTATTTTTCTCATGAAAGAAGTACTGCATCATAATTTTCCATTAATTATAGATACCTGAGATTTCAATTGTATCAGGAAAATGCTTGGTTTGATGTGCCAATGAAAACATCTTCCATTCTCAAAACTTATTTACCCTTAGATACAGTAATTATAAAAAGACCAATAAAAATAAAGATAAAGAAGACAGGGTTCAGCGCTATTGTGCTAGACCCTTCTTCTGTACATGCAGCTAAATTATTAGCCTTTGTAGTAGATCACACTCTGTGCTTGTTTGGTCTATCCCAGTACCATTACAAGATCCTTACGCAATAAACACACATATTAAAATGGCAGATTATGGTAAGCATATTATTTTATATTATACAATATTAACATATAATGGTTATTTTGTTTTATTAAAAAATTATTTTACAGGAATTAGTCCCCTGTCTTTACCATCTGGCACTAATGAATTTGGAGGTACAGAAGGTTTTATGGCTCCAGAAATAATAAAATACAACTGTGAAGAAGAGTATACTGAAAAAGTTGACTGTTTTTCATTTGGAATGTTTATTTATGAATTGATCACAATGCATCAACCATTTAAAAATCATAAATCTGTAAAAGAAAGTATTTTAGAAGGACACTGACCTGCATTGACTTATAAAGTAAGAAAGTCTTGAATAATAGTGTGAATAATTATTTTTAAACGTTCTACACTGAATTATTATAACATTTTACCGTTATCATTCTTATAGGAAACAACATATCCAAGTTATTTATTTGATTTAATGGCAGTATGCTGGTCACAAAGTCCAAAAGATTACTCTTCGGCAAGTCAAATTGTATTTACATTATCAGATCCTGGGTTTACTCATCTTTATGATGTTATATTACTTAGTCATTTAGCTGATGTAATATATTTTACTCGAGTACCATTGCCACTTAGTATACTAAGTGTAGTATACATATTATACTTAGCATACATTATTTTCACAAACAATTTATCAAATAATTGTTATTGAATTTCCAAATTTCATCTAATGTGAAATGTATGTAGTTAATATTTACTAAAATAATTTTTGAATAGAAAATGATACTGCTGTTGTATGCTACTCTTGGAGATGGAATGTTGGGAAAATAGGATGCATAATTATTTAATTTATATCTGAAAATAATGATAAACCAAAGCTAACGAAAAATAATTCTGAACCAAGTCTAAAGAATTTTCTATAGACCCTTTCAACCATCATCCTTAGAAAAAGATTGATAGGTTCCTAAAAACCAAAGCATATTTAATTTTAAGTTGAACCATAAAGTATCTTGAGGGGGTTGATGTGTTTATCCAAATAAAAAACAACTTATTCATTAAATATATTCGCATATCATATGGTCTCAAAAGACGTATTTGTAGATACATTCTACAATAAGGGTAAACAAAGGATCAACATTTTAATTTGTATTTACAGGTGAAAATAATGAGAATAGTGGCGATAAAATATGGTTACCTTGTTCTAACAGAAAACTGGATAGATTAGTATTAGGCAATACCAATTAGTTTAATTATAGAAGTACTTATGTTACACATAAAATTACAGCTATTCGTACTGTAGACGATCACAGTTGGTTAGTAGATGCTGAAGGACAAATTCATGCTTACTCGTAAACTACAATATTTTTTTTAGTTAATAATTATTTAATTGATACTATATTTCAATTATAGGAGCAATGATAATGAATGCGTGTTTAGCCACTATTTGATACCAGAAGATCAAAATGTTGGAGTGAAGTGTATAGTGACTCTAAAAGACAGATATATGGTTGCAATAGGTTAAGAAAATAGAAAAATATTTCTTGTGCGGAGTGATGTTTCACGCCTAGCTCCGACCATGGGAGAAGGAAGTTTTGTTATGAGTGAACTTGAAAGTTCCACTGTTTTGTTTAATTCTATAACTGTTGACAGTAATAAATATGTTTATACTCAAATTAAATTCTTTAGTTATAATATATATATATACAATTTATATTAGAATTTGTGAACTGTAGTGTGGAGAAAATCAAAGTCAAATATCTGTATACACTATAAAACGAAACGTGGCCATAAATCTTTAAGCACGTCTCATGGTCATAATTTAGTATGATCTTATGTACATCCAGGTTAGTTAAAATACTATTAAAGTATTAAATAATGGTAGTAATTTTATTATTTCTTCACATTGTAATTATTCTTTGCAGGTTGGATTGTTAGTAATGGGATGTAGTTAATAGGACAATGTTGAACAAATTGGATTGCTCAAAACTAGAAACTAAAAAACTAGAACTAAGAAAGTCTTAAATCTATTAGTATAGAGGAACGATTAGGTAGGCCCAGAAAAATGTCAGGTATTATTTTTAGAAGTTTAATTTCAATTTGAACTCACTATAATAGAATTCTTGGAATTTCAGATAACTAGCTATATGTATAGTAGGCGACGAACTTCACCTATATACAGCCTAGGGCTGCATATTAGTTGTTGAACAAGATACAGCTAGATCTATTACTGTGTTTAGACTGTATGAACAAGAGGTAACGTGTATGGCTGCTGCTGCTAAAGGTAATGCAATTATAAGTATCGTCATGGGTACAGAAGTTTATTGAAAAAGTACTTATCTCATTGTAATAATATGGTCAACATAACTGGTACATTTGCAATTCTCTGGTCAACTTGTAACTGGAATGCTTATTAATAAATATGTCTCATATCTTAATAATTATTTGTAAATTATAACCTTTTTCTCTTTCCAATACCAAAACAAATAACTACCAATTATTAATGTTGTTAAACCGCTCATATTTATGTTAAAGAATTTTAAAAATGTACAACAAAAAGATAAGTTATAATAAAATTACTCTACCTAATTTGTGATCATTATTTAAAGTATCATCGAAACCACAGCCTTATTATAAATTAACAATTCTAAAGTAGAGTAAAAATGCTGCTGCATAACGATTGTTGTTTATATCAATAACAACAAAAAGAATTGTAAATAATAAAATTACTCACTCTATATTTTTAAAACAAAAATATGTACAATAAATTCTACAAAAATATTTTTTTTAAGTTAGTAAATTGAAAATTATTTACAAATTATTATATTTATATTGGTCTCTTAAGATAACTTAATATGTGATTAACTAAATGTTTAACTAAATTAAAACATGAATATAATACTAGGTACAAATGAGCTTAGTAAAGTTTTATATTTGTTTTTTTTTTTTTTATATTAACTATTAGTACTTATATTTATGTGTTTTATTATTAAAAAAAATTATAGTTATAAAATGGAGGTTTTTTGTGTATTTTTTTTAAATCCCCTTCCGTCAAATCAAGATCGAATGTACTCTATTCAGGTATATAATATTATCATATAAGACAACCTAATTTATCTTAAGCATAGGTAGTGTTTATACTTGATTAAAATATAAAAATAATTAATTTTGTGTTATATTAATTTACATTTTAAATATTTTCAGTTGTTTATGGATTACTTGAAAAATAATTAAAGACAATCGTGTTTATATTTATTAAATTGGATATTTCAATAATATTATACTGTTGAAAATTATATGAATTATATGAAAAGAATTACCAGAAGGTATTGATATATTATTTAGTTGTTTCCCTAAAATGCTTATATTATATAAAATACATTTTTGTTAAAGGTGTGAAATGTTTAGAAATGCTCTAGAAGTACTATGTGTTATGTTACCAAAAGTACAGTGGGCCTAAAAACCTGAGAACCTGTCCCTAAAATTCAAGAAGATACTCAAACGGATGGCTCTAAGATGAAAGAAGACTCTCAAACTGAAAATTAAAATAATTTCAGTTTGAATATTATATTAAGCAGCTGATGGAGGACTTATATACATATAGTATGTATTTGTATTTTCATCTTCTGTTTCAGTTTAACAATCAACACAGTAAATTTCATTACTCAGAAAATAAATTGTGGAATTTAAATTTAAGAAATTAAAATTTAAATACAAATAACAAAATTTAACTAGAAGAATACATTTGCGAGCTTTACATTGCTTTTATTTTTAAAAAAATTAAATATAAAAGTTATACTCGTATTAATTTTTTTCTCTTCAAATGATTAATAGTTTTTTTACAAAAAAGTTATGTAAAGCCCTCAAAAATTTGTCCTTTTAAAATTTTCTTATTTGTATTCAAACTCTAATTTTAAACTAAACAATCTACATACTAAATAACATCATTTTGTCACTATGTCATCTATTAATTAAACTGAGAAAACTCATTTTAACTAGTATATGTGTTTGGCACCTTCTTAAACTACCTTTGATAAAATCTATCTTCAAATAAATAATTAAAATAAACATGACCAATAACAATTTATAAATTACTTGCTGTTTGTCAAGTGCATACCTACATATCTTATTCCAAGATATTGTTGTAAAATTATTGTATTATTGGGTAAAAAATAGTTCCTTTTGTAATATTGAATAAACATTGGCTGATTCAGAATGTTTCTGGTCATTTAACTATTAGTTTAATTATTCAATTACTAATTACTTAATGGGGATTTAGGTTTCAACTATGTTGAAATAAAAATGAAATTACAAATCATGTAGTTTAATATTATTTAATATATATATATATATATTTTTTTTTAATTGATAACCTTTATATACGTATCTGTTGTAAATATACAAAGTTCATGAGTACATATTTCTATTTATAATAAATTATGTTTGATTTATTTACCCATTGATACTTATGCTGATAAAAAAAATTCCATTCACCTTTAAGTAAATTCCATTTACGTTTAACTAAATATAAAAAAGGGACAAATTATATTGTCCATCTCTTGTATTATTATAAATTATTAATATTATATATTTTTAACAAGTCAAATTGAAGGATAAACACATAATAAAATGTTAGTAAATTATTTTGCTAAAATAAATAAATACAGATTTGAAACACTAAATTTGGTCCCATTTTACACAGACGTCAGACTGTTAGTAAATATTTTCATGTTAAACTGGTATGGTTAAAAATTGTGTTTCTAATTAATATAATAAACTAACTACATTGCCTTGTTAATATTAATTTATAGACTGGATTATGCAAAATGAATTATAAACCTGCTGTGGTGTATTTAGAAACTTTCAATGAGGAGAGGAGTTAATATAAGTTTTCACAGTAAAAAAAAATCATTGATCTAAATTATTGCTAAAATGTTTTTTTTTACTTTTACTTTTATCACTATAGAATCTTGTAGGACCTACACATTTAAAACTTTATGTAAAAAACTTAAATGTTTAGGACATAGTACTAGTTTGGTTATTATTTCTTCCTATCAACATGTACCTGTGAACAGATAAAAACGGCAGACAAAAATCACTTGTTATTATATACTGAATTCATTATATTATACCTTTACAAACTAAATTTAATGATAACCACAAAACAAGTATTTCTGTTAAAAAATAAATAAGAATTCAAAATACAATTTTTCGTCCCATTTTACACAGCTTGCGGATTGTCAATTTAACATTTTTCAAAATGCTAAAACTGTTATGGTTAAAATTTGTGTTTCTAACTAACATAATAGACCAACTATATTCAATCTTTTTGAATATTACTATTAATTTATATAGAATGTAATATGAAAAATAAATTATAAACATAATAATATCTTATTTGTGAAGTACATTTCTTATATTTATATATTTATTTAGATAAATATATCACATTTGGTCATAATAATTTTAAATTTATTTTTAGTAAACATATAATTTATATTGTTATATTATTCATATTAGGAAAGAATAATAAGTTTATAATTATTACAAAAATTAGCAATTATACTGGTCCCTAGATTCTATTACATTTACTTACTACATAAAAAACAGAAGTAGTCATTGTTGCTATAATCATTTATTCTCTTTTGTTTAGGAATACAGTTCAGGGACATCCACCGACTACACAACGAACATGCCATCCACTGAACATAATCATCATCTATCTGAGGCCTGTGTTTTCTAGAATGTTTTTCACAATACAAATATACCTATGTCATGTTTTCAGAATTCTCTAAGAGGTATCTATTTAGAGGTATCTCTGAAATAATCCGGATTATATTTTTTATTAAAATTTGATTTGTTCATAATTGTTAATGTGTAGTATATTAAGTAAACCTTACAGTTATATGAACCTGTTTGTTTCGAAATATTGACAAATGGACACTGAATAAATTTTATTAATAGGAATCCGCCTCTGAAGTTAAAATTTAATTATATTCTTTTCCATAATAATTTAAAATTTGTTTTTGAAATTCGACCTTTGATGTTGTATGGTTTATGTGAGTCCATTATGTAACCTTCTTTTTCACACAAATTTAGAAAAACAATAATCCAATGATTGTCATTAATATGCAATGGTGCAATAACAATACTGTTCTGTTTTAAAGTAATTTTTTTTCAATTTGTTCGTCAAAGTATTTTATGTTCATTATGTTTTGTACTGTGACACTTGTCAAAATATGCATGGTGTTTATTTTAGTAAGTTTTCTGGCAAATGTCCCCAAACAAAATGTCAATAACAAAGTCATTCAGCCACCTTATCCCAATAATATAAATTTTTAAAAAGGATTTTGTGTACATAAAATATTCCATTATCTAGGGACTCTCTCCATCTAACTAAAGATTATACTGGCCTTGTTCCCCTTTTACTTAGGCACAAATTAACTGATATAATGTTTGTCTTTGATTATATTAATTATAATATTGTGTATCCCGAGTTGTTATTGGTTTTCGTATTCCATATCTAATTACATGTAATTCAGATTTATTTTTAGTCCCTAATTATAAAAGTAATAGAGGTGTTCTTTTCTGACTCTAGCGTTAATTTTAGCTTGTAAAATTTGTATGCATTTAGGTATATATCTTCTTTCTTGTAATTGTTTTAAAACAAAATCAATGTTGCTATTATAAGATATTCATTAATTTGAAGCATAAAAAAAAATATTTATATTTTATATGTACTTATTAGTCTGAATTATTTATATATTACTAGAATTATTATATCTTATTATTATTGTTATTATTTTTTATAACTAGAGTTAATTAATTCGTTTTTAGTCTGAGTATGTTTTCTTTATATACTTTGTAAAAGGGTAGATACCCATTAATACATAACATAAATAAATAATATGCTGATGAATGAAATGTCAAAATCTAACAGGATATTTGAATTTTGGTTGTTACGTATGTAATTTACATTTTTGAATTACGTTTCTTTTAAGTGTACTATCAAAATTGAGCACTTTTGTAAATAGTTTTCCTTATTTTGTGAGTCAACTGTTTATGAAATCTTAGTATACGCTCTCTAGTTGATATTAAAAACCTGCTGAAATGTAATTTCAACCTGCGATCATCGTGTAACATTAATTTTCACTGTTTTGAACCACGATTCGAACGTAGTGTTTTGACGATTTTCAATATCATTATTTGGCCTATTATTCATAATAGACGTCCATAATTTAACATATTCGGTAAAATTGGGTCGTATAGTTCTCGTAAAACTATATGTATCGGCACCGATTACCGTAATTAGTACTTTAGTATTTTAGTACTAATTAGTACCTTACGACTTTCTTCAAACAAAATTGGCGATAAAAACTGATCGAGCCGTTCGGTGTACCGGTTCCAATCTTCACCGGGTTTGTATTCTAGTGCCGTGTCTACGCTTGACATTATGTGCGGATAGTTAACGTTTTCTGACTCAGTGCTTATATCGTTTTGGTTACAAGTACCAGGGTTGTTTTTGGGTGTCTTTGTCTTTCGCAATGAATTGCGAACTACAACCGTAAGTTAACTTCAATTTTTATCCGTTTAAATCTACGTCACCACTGTAATGTAATAGCACGGTAGTAAGTAAAGGGCTGAGATGGCAACCCTGTGGGACACTGGATGATACATCCATCATGGTAGATACCGAATCGTGTAATTTGACGTATTGTTTTCAACATGTTAGGTACGAGGTTAGCCAAGAACGTAGTGGGTCACCCACGCCTAGTGATTTGAGTTCTCTAATTAATAAACCGTGATGCAAAATATCTTTTTTTTTTTTAAAAATCAGTTATAATCACATCAATAATATTATGCAGTGGTTGGGCGACACTGTCGACCATGTTTACTGAAATTTAAAATGCTGAAATGCGGTCGAAACTGAACTACTGAACAGTGAACAATTGTAAATTGTAATTCAACCCTATAAAAACGTTTGTACCTATCAAAAAGAGTTGAGTTTTGTATTTAATTTTTGTAGATTTTAGAAATTCAATTCAGTTGTTAATTAATTTTGGAACAGTGAACACTGATAGATGATAGTGCACATTCTATTATCAATGGTGACATGGTGTACTGCTCACTAGTCGTCCATGTTTAGGAGTTTCAACGGGCAATCCAGACTGCTGACTTCTACAATTTTGAACACGTTATTTAAAGAATCGGGACCTTTGAGGTTTCGTGAGAAAAATAATCAATTTGTTTGTCTACATTTTTCGGATATGACATCGCTAACGACCAAGGTAATTGTAGCGTAGTGAATGGCGTAGCTAGGATGGATTTAGGTTGTAACCCCCTCATGGCTATTTTTTAAACTATAGTTAAATTTAAGAAGGTTTTTAACCTCTAAACCCATTTCACCATTGATAAATCCTGGCTACGCCATTGAATACTATAGTGCAGTAGTTAATAGCCGGTATTTTTATTTTTAGACAAGTCGTAAGTGCAAACTATTTTTTTGACCCATTTTTCTTTGGAATGCCTATCTACATGTACGTTTTTAAGTAATCATAATGATTTCTCCTTTCTCTTAATATTCTTCAATGGATGTTTTTTTTCATAGATCTTATGATAGGTGACGGATTAGGCTGACTGTAAACACAGCAGTTCTTTGACTTGTTAAATATACGTATATGGTAAGATATACATCATGGTAATATTAGAACGAAAATCTCTCGTTTGTTTTAAACTGACAATTGTTTTCCGCAAAGATTCGTTATATAAAATCAGTTTTATTTGTTATGTCCTTTTATTGTCAGTTTAATAATCAAAATTCTTATGTTACTATAAATAAGGTGTAATATATTAGTTATATACACATGTAGATTTGCATATTTCCATTTTCAACCAATTTGTATTGTTGTTATACTTATGAAAACCTAATGATTTTTTTGTGACATTTTTGTTATTTTATTATCTTATTATTCGACACAACCTGCATAACTCGATATATTGATACTGTGTTGTTTGTTTAGTGTTTATTATTATAATTTCTTTTATCTACTCTAGTATTTATACAAAGTCCGAAACGATTAAAACAGAAATTCATAGATCAGTATTGTGTTCTACCGTAGTCTTGTGACATGAAAATGAAGTATAATATATATTTTAAAACAATTTTCTCGGATGTTTCAAGTTTTTAAGTATATTGTTTTAGTTTTCACTGTTTAATATGACTAAGTGATTCGTGCAAACATTTTTCTTTTTTGTGAACTCATAGTCATAAAGCAGTTTCAATAATTTATTATGCATTCAATAATAGGATGTACTAGATATAAATTCAGAGCACAATTGTTATAATTATAATATTTACCCTATAAATTAGACGTTATTAATTAATTATTAATCACTAGTTTGGTAAATTGAAATTTGTTCCAAATTTTAAAATATCTAATTTTTCCAAAAATCTCATAGTACTGAGTCCTGTACATGTCAGATTATCAATATATAGGCCTATCTTACACGGTGCGACCATTTCTCACCGGGAATAGGAAACCAGTTGCACAAGCGATTGTTTTATGACTTCACACTTGTAACAAAACAAAGAGCTGCATACTTGTCGACTGAAACAAGACTGATCATAATTAGTTTCCAACCAGTCACGTGTGACTGCTTACTGATTACATTTTATCTTCACTTCTATGGTTGTATAGTCTTATTTTTGAAATAATTATAATAACGACTGATCATATAAATAACATTAAACTTGTTGAAGAGGTGGACAAACATGCTTATTAATATTTTTCTTTCTGCAGAAACACTACAGTATGTAGGTTAAATGTTAGGAGCAACCTACCTTACAGATTTTTGATAAGAATCTTTGAACATCATGTAAAATGCAATACATTTTTCCATCAGATTGATTTAATTGTTCTGCTGCTGTAAACATTCTGCAATTGATATTTTTCTCTATTTATGGATGGTGCCAATATTTTCTTCTTACTGCTCTTCATTGTCTACGGTATTGATAGTAGTCATTAAAATTATCTTTATTAGAATTATTTGACTTGTTGCAAAACAATCTGCACCCTCTTATCACACAAATTCCCATAAAAATGATTAAAATTCTATCGTGTGCAGGGAGAAGATACAAATTGATTGCAAACTAGTTGCCATGTGAATATTGTACAAATAGTTTGAGATTTCTGTTGCAAAATGGTCGCATAGTGTGTGGAGGTCTTTATATATACTCAATAAGAATTTTAATTGGTAACTTGCGAGTTTGTATTTGTAGTGGGTTGATTAAATTCATGACAAAAAAATCCGGAATCATCTTTAATTCAAACTAGTTTTAATCTCATTCTTACATACATATTTTAAACTTGAGCTATCTATCATTCTTGATTCTTAACTATTACAAAATTTGTATTCAAATAGTAAATGTGGACCATTGATGAGACCATTATATATTTGATTGATTTCTTTTTTACTTATTATTTAAAAAAAAAAAAAAACAATTTTCGTTTGATAGAATTTCAAATTAAAATTAAATTATTAGTTATATATTACTTATATTTAAAAACTGTTTTTCATTAAATATATAAAAATTTATTATTAAACAGGTAACTGTATTTTTAGATTATTAACGACTTCAATGAAAAAGCTATTTCAAATTAAAAGTTACTGAATATACTACTATAATCATTTCTACTTTCATATTATTTTAATTTAAATTAATTTTAATAATATTATTTTAGCAAATTGTAAGTTGAAGAAAACACAATGGCAAACTCCAGAGATAATTCTGCATGTTATGGAGCTGAAGATAATAATGTATCTTCCATTGCTGAAATTACAGATAAAGTGATTAAACTTGAAGCTGACCTATTGAATGATAGTATTATTGAAATCCCAAAAACTGCTGAGAACAAAACCTTGTCCTCAGAACATCAGGTATATATCTATCATTGTCTTATATGAAAATCCTAATATACATGGATTAAAAAAAAAAATAGAAAGGTCTAAAAAATGTCTTTGTTTGTTTTTTTACAGAATGTATCTGATAGCAATATTCATTTAAATAGTGAAGATATAAATAGTAAAGAAACATTTTGTTGTAATATCTGTAAAAAGGACTTTGCATTTGAATTTCATCTCGAAAACCACATGGCAGAACATACAGAACAAACCCATTTAATAGATACATCTCTGAATCAAACACCGTTAATGGATACTAATCTAGATCAAACACAGTTAACAGATACTACTCTAGATCAAACACAGTTAACAGATACATCTTTGGATCAAACACAGTTAACAGATACATCTTTGGATCAAACACAGTTAACAGGTACTACTCTAGATCAAACACAGTTAACAGATACATCTTTGGATCAAACACAGTCAATGGATATACCTATTTTTAAATGCAATTTTTGTGATAAATCATTTAAGTTAAATTTTAGCTTCAATCGACATATGCAAAAGTATCACCCATGTGAAAATAGTGTTAGTTTACATAATATGTATGAGTGTAATACAAAATCTGATAACAAATCTGAATATGCTTTGAGTTTAAAACTTTCCAAATTTAATGGTATTTGGAAAAGTAAAACAAATAGTACTTATAAGTGTAAGATTTGTTTTGAACAATTTGATACTGAAGCTATTTTGGTAGAACATATGAACATACAGCATAATGAAGATCAAACACAGTGTCAAGATTCTTTAAATAAAAATTCATTTAAATGTCAAAAGTGTAACGTAACATTTCTTGAACAAGAGAATTTAAATTGTCATTTACTTCATTGCACGAATAGTTCTCGTAATTTATGGAACAATTTTTTTGGTAGTGCTAAGATTAATGAAACAAAATCCTATGTTTGTACAGCTTGTGGGGTTGCTTTCAGTAATTTATTGTTATTAAAAAACCATATGTCATCAGATTGCAAGTCTCATACTTGTAGTTGTTGCGAAAAAACATTTATTACAAAAGATTTATGGTTTAATCATATAACAGATAATAAAAAATTTGAAAAGTGTGTACAATTTTATGCAGTTAATAACAAAACGCCTGACAAAAACATAAATTTGGTTCATAATGATTGCAGACTAAAAATAAAGAAAGAAAAACTTTCAAACACTAATGTCTCAAATTGTAGTTCAGACAGTGCAGAAAGTAACAATGATTTGTTCATACAAAGTGTATCTCATAAATTAACAGTAAATGCTTGTAACACAGATAAAAATTATGAAAAAATCTCAAACACTACTACAAAAATACATTCAAATTCTACAGATGCAGAAAATCAAAGTAATTCATTTGTACATGATGTATCAGGTGTATCTAATATTTTAACTGTAAGCGATTTTAGCAGAAATATGAAAAGTGATAATATCTTGCCCATAACTGTTACAAGCAGAAATATTTCAATTTGTACGAACACAGAAAACAGTGATTCATCTGCACAAAATTTAGATGTGAACAATTATTCTGTTTTAAATATAAAGAAAGAAAAAAATGTATGTGCCACTTTAACGAAACAAACTATTTCAGTTTGTATGGACACAGAAAACAGCAGTGATTCAAGTTCACACAATTTATCTGAGAATTCAGGAGTGAACGATTTTTCTGATTTAATTATAAAGAACGAACATAATATATGCCCTTCTTTATTACCTCCAGGAACTAGTAATGATTTTTTGGTAGACGCAGAACATGTTCATAATTCAACGCATATGACTCACTCATGTAATATAATAGTGAAAAGAGAACCAGAGTATTTAAGTGGTGGTATTATTGAAAAAACTACTAAATATTTTTCAGTTAAACAATTGCCAAATAAACATTTTTCTCCTATAGCCAATGATGTTAATCGTAGACAAAGATCACAGACTAATATTTATTTATTTATCTGTAATGTATGTGAAATGTCAACATCTACAGATAGAGACACATTTGCAATGCACATGTCAACTCACAGTGAATGCGGTACCCGTGAATGTGTTGTATGCAATCAAGTATTTAGTTCCGTAAACCAATGGAAAAATCATATGACCTTTCATCAAAAACTCATCAATTTGCGTATGTCAAAATTATTACAACGTAGGACAGAATCTAGAAAAAGAATGCACTCTAATAATTCAGACACATCAATGGAGCCTCAAGAACTTTTAAGAAAAAGAAAAAGTCAGTTTCAAAATTCATCTATGAATTTAGTAATAAAAAAAAAGAACAATAAAAAAATTAAACGCATGTATACCTGTAATATTTGTTTTAAAATGATGCCTTCCGAGCTCACTTTAATGGCTCATCAAACACTCCATTCTGAATCACTTAATACTGGACCACTTCATTCTGAACCTCTTCATACTGAACCTGTTCATAGTGAACCTGTTCATAGTGAACCTCTTCATACTGAACCTCTTCATACTGAACCACTAAATACTAAACCATTGCAATTTTCTTGTAAATTCTGTGGTCGGACATTTACAACTAAGGGGGCATGTACAAACCACGAAAAAATACATAACCACTTAGGTAAACCACACCATAGCACAGTTGAAAAACCTAAACCAATATCAGATGACTTGATTGTTGAAAGCACTGAAGATAATATTGCATTTTGCAACTTATGCAATAAACAATTTGGACATAAAGGTGCACTAACCAATCATATGAGAATTCATTACAATTGCAAGTACAAATGTAATGTATGCGGTAAAAAATTCCGTACAAAAGAAATTTTAATGCAACATAATAAAAATCATTTAAGCAACGTTTTGGGTAATACTAATATTGAGAACAACGATCAAATACAAAATAATGAGGAACACCAAAATCAAAATGATGATTGTGCTCAATTTACTAAAAATTCATTAAAAAAGAAATTAAATAGTAAAATATTATTAAAGAAAACCAATATGAGGTTTGTTTGTGATGTGTGTGAGAAGAAATTCTCTAATGCAGCTCGACTAATAGTTCATAGAAAGTTCCACGGAAATAAACCATATTTGTGTAAAATTTGTGGTAGATTATATGCTTACAAATTTCGTTGGAATACACATTTAAAAAGCCATCATTTAAAGAGGAAAAATATTAAGAATCCAAAAAGTAACCATCAGAATCAATTTAAATGTGGAAATTGTAAAAGAGAATATAACATAAAATCCCAATGGAAAAGACATTTATCACTGAGTAAAGAATGTCGTAATTATGATTATAACAAATCAATGGAACGATTTGAATGTAATATTTGTCAGAAATCGTACAGTACCTTTTATAATCGAAAAGTTCATTTAATAAATGTTCACAAACAAATAAATCCTCAAACTCATAAGAATCATAATGATAATGATAATGATAATGCAGACATTGAAAATAAAACTATTAAAGGAAAACCAAAAAAGTTATTCCAATGTAAGTTGTGTGGTAAAAGTTACTACAATTCTGCAAATTTAAGGCGTCATCATGAATGTATACATTTAAATTCAAATATATATTGCAATATTTGTAAAAAAGTTTATAAACACAAATATTCTTATCAATTGCATTTAAGACAATCTAAAGAACACAAAGCACTCGAAAAAGCAAAACATCCAAAACAGCATATTGTATCAAACAACGGAAAGATAACTTCACAAAATGTTGAGAAGGATATAGTTCAAAGTACATCAAACAAATACAATGTAACTACCAAGCATCCTGAAAATGTTACTCAAAGTACTTCAAAATCGAATAATAGTAATGATTTGCCAGCCGAGTGTACAATTTGTTTCAAAATCCTAAAATCTCAATCATACTTACCTGCCCACATGAGACTGCACTCGGGTGTTAGACCATTTAAATGTATTTACTGTAATACATGTTTTAGATTCAAATCAAATTTAAGAATGCATTATAAAAAATTACATCCTAATAAAGAAATATTTATAAATTAATATAATATTCATAAATGTATATATTAATAATAAAACTACTGTAATTTAAATCTAAAAAAAAAAAACAATATCAATTTTACCCTAAAATGAATTTTTTAATTTTATTTTGTTGACTTAATAAATCATGTAAGCATATAAGCGATAAATCATTACATATAATTAATAATTTTACTACAAACAATTACCTAAATATATATAAAAAAAAAAAGGGGGTTTATTGAATAACGGCTTATAATGTATTGTACAAAAATATTTCATTAATTTTAGATATTTAATATTGTCCTTGATATTGTTGATAAATATTTCGGTATTATTAAATAAATACTAAAACATACTTTATCAAATGAGTATGATCAGTATCATAGAGATCAAATCTATATATTAATTTGCCTATTTGCCATTTCTATTATATATTATATTATATTAAGTATATCTTGTGTCTCTCGTAACAAGTTTAAATTTGTATGTATATTATTTAAAACAGATATAATTTAAAATTTTTAAAATACAATAACATACTCTATGCTATTAGTTTATATTAAGTTGATACATAAACATTTTTTAATTTAAAGTACCTCCCTATTGTATTAAAATATGATTGGTTAAGAATAATTATTAATTATTTTGTCTAATTTTAATATATTTAAAACCAATAATATTAGATATGTAATGTGTGTTTTAACAATAATTATGAATTTAAGATTCTTATTTTTAGTTGTCTAGTTTAATATTTAATCATTAGTTAATGTAACTTTTAATAATTGTTTTAAACAAATTATTTTATAACTTTAATCATAACTAATGTATTTTCAACATTTTCAAATAAAAGAACTAAATGGTATTGTTTTTTGTGTTCATTAATGATTTTTATATTCAGTTAAATTTAATTTTTAGATTCTGAGTGGAGTGAGAAATGTATTGGTTTTATAATAATGTTTTTTTTTTATGTGAACACTTTCTACCAGAAAGCATACTCCGATTATCAAGTATAGCACCTTTTCTGAAAGGAAATATTCTCTGTGTGGTACTTTAGCGAGGTTATTTTTAGAAATTCTCGTTAATATTCGAGATAATGAGGAAAATCTCGGTCTTTAGGTTAAAAAAAGATTGAAAGATTAAAAATGAGGTTGTCATTGGCAACCATTTTATTTATTTTTTGTTATTAGGTTTTTATTATTTTAATCTTTTTCAAACAATAATTTTTCTCATGGAAATGCACATTGTAATCATTTTACCGTAGTATGATATTTACCATTTTGTAATCATATTGTATTGTTGACAAAGCGACACTATCAACTGAACTCTGCTCAAAATTGTATTTTCGTTAGCAATGGTTTATCGTTACCTACAGAAATCAAATCTTACATTAAATTCCCGTCTTTGTCTTATCTTCCCAACTTAACACAGTGGTTGCACCCATGTGCAAAGTATGTTAGTCCTTTTTCACCTTTGTTTTACAAATATCTAGTAATGAATGAAAGGCTAAATTTTTCTTTATATTTTTTCATTTTATAGATATATTATAAACATTGTTATAATTATATAGATTGACTTAGGAGATATATTTTTTAATCATTTGTAGATTGTATTGCATAATTGTTGAGGTAAATATAAATATCAACATATTACACATTATGATTACATACGTATATATAGCAGCGCCATTGGGAGGGCAAGAGCTAAGGGGGGACATGTCCCCCTCAGAAAATAATAAAGTATGCAAAACAAAATAAAAGTGTTCATAATTGAAGATAAACAAACTTAATTTATTAACAATGTAATAAAAAATGTTGATCTTATAAAAATAAATTTGTAATTTTATTTTTGCATTGGTAGGTATTTTATATGATTTTTATACAATAATATTTGTAGTGTTATTATTTTAAAAATAATATTAATCTAATTGTCTACTCAAATGTATAATGTAAACTATAAGCAATAGAATATTATATTGTCTTGATTTCAGCTTTTAGTTTTAGATTTTGAGCGGAATGTATTGGTTTTACAATGATGTTAATTTTTTTTCACTGTGTACAAAAATTCTACCAAAAATCTTGTTCCGAAGTATCAAGTGTATCGTTACTTACTGATACAAATTAATTACCCCTCTATATCCTACATTCTCAACTTCTCACCAACAGTGGCTGCACCCATCGTGCGAAGTATGTCAGTCTTTTTTTATATACATTTTTGTTAAAAATGGTTTAAAACTTCTTATATTTATTTATTTCATTTGGACTGCCGAATTGAATATTTGTTATTTTTTTTTAATAAGCAATTACAAATTCGTAAAAAAAAATATTATTAAATTAAAATGAAATTGTTATGTTTGCAAATAAAAAAAGAGCAATCAAAATGATTTTACTTTTTTTTTTTGTTCCTAGATAGGTTTGATAAATAACCAACTTAGGATGGTGTTACATAGTTAATGAATTTCCCCTCCTTACAAATGTATTTAAGGGGCTTTATAAATATACTTTTATAGTACTGCACACAAAGAACAAGAATACCACAATAGATATTACTGTATTCTGTTGGTGTAAAATAAACTATAAGTTCCATAAGTATCCACTAAGACGGCGCTAGTAATGCTAGAAGGGAAATATCCCCTGCACTCCGCCTATTCTATTACATTTCGTAACCGTAGTATTCATCTCGTGTCCAGTGCTGTATATCTTAGTCCGTGATTTTTGATTGTAACGGGCCAAAAGCAGTTCTCTTAAAACGGATAAGAAAAAACAAAAAATAATATCTCACACCAATCAAAAAATGTAAATTATTCCAAATAATAATTTAATATCAGGTTTGTGTGTCAGCCTGTATCGTGAACTAAGATATACAGGACTGAAAAGAGCTTTTTAGCTTGTTTATTTTATACCAAAATATAAAAATTGAATTTAAATTTAAATATTTGTAGTCCTTATCCCTGCAATTAATGTCAAAATTTGAATTTTAGAGCGCCGAAAGCTTCGCCCTCACTCCTTCCAATTATATACCTTGGAATTAACGTTATCGTGAGCCAACAAACGATCAAGACATAAGATAACAAGACGAAATAGAACAATATAGGTACAACATAAAACAAATATTATTAAAGAAAATATATAATGCATATGTAATTATTTTACTATAATATGATATATATATTGTTGACAAAGCAACGCTATTAACGAAACTCCGCTCAGAATCGTTTTTCAATGGTCAATCGTTGATTACAGATTTATATTAAAGTTTCCTTCTACTTTTCCAACTTCTCACCTATAACAGTTGTCTACCCATGATCGTGTGAAGTATGTCCGTTTTTTTTTATGACCTTATTGCATGACCCGGCGTAGGTAGGGGGCTATTGGTTTTACTATGAAGTTTATCTTTTTTCCTTCTAGTCTGTGGACGCGTCTTTTCTAGTAAACTTGTTTCGATTTTTATACGTGTAGCAACTTTTCTGAAATCTCAAGGTGTCTAGATGGTATTTTAAAGAGGACTTTTTTTGATTTTCGACGCCATTCTTTAAATAAATGCACTTAAGCGAGAAAAAAAGTAGTAAAACGTACAATTTCACGATTTTATTATTTTATAAAAACACGGACGACGTTTTCTACCAGAAAAAAATGATTTAATTGAAGATACCTTTTTTGTTGCCTTTTTGATTCAATTTATTACGGTATCATTGCTTAAAATTTTGAGTCACTTTTGAGCTTTTAAGGAATTTTAATTTTTGGGAGTTTTTTGCTGTGATTCAGTTATAAATGTACGTAGAGACTTGAAACTTGGTAATAATACTTATATTAGACTGACCTAGACGTGATAACATTTCTAAAATCATCAGATGATTTTTTTTTTTTTT
Organism: Cinara cedri; assembly: GCA_902439185.1. Lineage (NCBI taxonomy): Eukaryota > Metazoa > Arthropoda > Insecta > Hemiptera > Aphididae > Cinara > Cinara cedri. Next base: position 159,263 of record CABPRJ010000032.1, read on the forward strand.
AATATTGTTTTTTAAATCAGATTTGATTGAATGAAAATCCCCAAAAAAATTACGGCGCTTCAGATTATGTATTATTGAACTGCACTCGAAATCGTCTTTTGTCAAGCAATGGTTTATCGTTGCTAACAGATACAAATGAAATAACCTTATGTATCCTACATTCCCAACTTTTCACCTACAACAGTGGTCGCTCTCAACTCTTTTTACTTATATGTGTACTAACATTTTGTTTATTTTTATTGCATTGATGTTGTGAGTTTAATATTTGTTAAACATTTGTTTTTAAACTATTGTGAGTAGCCATACAGTAAATAAATAAAATAACCACACTAATAATGTTGCACAATTTTTTGTCCATGTTAATATAGCCATGCAGTCCTTATGATAGAAACTACCGGCTAGAAACCCATGATACAGATATCCCCACAACTTATAGTGGCCACCACTTCTTAAACACCTTGATTGTTCATTTTTTTACGTAAATGTATTACTTTATAAAAAAAAAAAAAAACTCCTAAAATTCATTCAGGATACTACCCGTTTACACTATCTACAGTATTATAAAGTAAATTGTTTCGATGATCTATAAAAACAAAAACCATTTAAAGTAAAATACTTTACTATTTTCATTAATAATTTTCTAGGTCTTATTGGATACTATTATTTAACCTATTAAATTATATTTAATTGAGGTTAACTGTTAGTTTTTCACTCCGTTTTAACGTCTTAGAAATATCGGCGGAAGTGTTATTTAATATATATTAATGATCAAGGTTATTTATTTTATTATTATTTCAATACACGTCAAACTTAAATTATTTTTCGGTACCCACGAGTCTATATAACTAATAAGAAAATGATAGGAAAATAAATTTCATATTTTTGTACTTGACAAAATATTTTATTGGTACGCTCATGATATAAACCTACTTGATGTGTATTGCAATACTAGGTAGTTATAATTTTCAAAAATATTACAAAGTAAGTATATACTATATAAATTCAATTGAATAGTGTAAACGTTGATTGGGGTTTCAAGGGTATCATATAATTATAAAATTTGTATAGTGTAATAATAATGTTCGTCTTAGACGTCTATCATTTTATTAACATCGTGGAACCCATTATCAATTATTGATTAATATGAACAATATTCATTAGAAATTCATTGTAGATTTTATTATTAATTTGGGTAAAAACAATTAATTAGTATCCCTGCAATTAACAATTTAAATATTTATGGAAAATAAAAAAAAAATAACGAAATCTATACTAACAAAGACGGTCAAATGACCCAAATATATTTCACTTATTCTAAAAAAATTTCTTCGGTTATAATAAATATATTAGTTTAATTTTTGATTATATACAAACAAATAATTGCAAAATATTATTTAAAATGCAAAACAAATAAATATGATACTAATAAAACTATAAAGATTAAAAAGACGTCCTAAGATAATGGAGTCGGGTGCAGTCACTGTAATAAGTAATATATTGTATACCTATAAGCAACGATAAACCATCGCTAACGCAAAAACGATTCTGAGAGGAATTCAGTTGATAGTGATGCTTTGTTAACAATACATATGACAATATTATGGTAAAATAATTAAATAGGGATTTTATATTTTCTTTAATAATATTTGTTTAATGTACCGATTTTCCCGATTTTCCTACGTTTTTCCCAGTTTTCCCATGTTTTTTCCTGGTTTTTCACACTTGCTGGAAAAACTCTTGAAAATCTAAAAATAGCCTCCTAAAGTACCTACCCAATCAGATTTCTTTTCAGAAAAATTGTTATTGTAAACCAATGTAAGATTGCTCGTAGAAAAGTTGTTCACGAAAAATAAAAGGCCGAAATATTGTTCAACTAATACCTAAATTTCGTAATTTTCCTGTTTTTCTTATTTGATGAGAACATTTCTAAGAAAAACGAAAAATTACCTCTCTAAAGTACTTCCCCAGCATGGAAGTAAAAAGGGGAGGCTTAGGAGAGCTTAGCCCTTCTTGAGCCATCTTAAGCCCTCTCTAAGATATTTTAATGTTTATAGGTAGTTTCTATTAGAATAAATTATATAATTTATAATCTATGATAAAAGTTATAAATATAATAATAGTAATTCACTGAATTTTTATTTTAACGTTCCAATATTAGTGATAGATGGAAACGACTAGTTTTGACTTCGATTATCAATCGATAGTTTAAAAAAACAACCGAGAGATTTATCGATTGAATTTATATTTTTATTCATCGATTGCTTTGGACGATAGTTTTCATTCAATAGTACCACTGAATAATTTTAGATTCTGAGCGGAGTGAATAATGTATTTGTTTTACAATGGTGTTTATTTTACATTTTTTCTGTGGACAACCTTTCTTCCAGCGATTTTTCTCCGATTTACAATGATAGCACTTTTTATAAAATGAAATTTAATGGGGGGAGGGGGGTACTTTAGGGAAGTCATTTTATGATTTTGCCAGTAGTTTTCTCTATAAATGGGAAAAATCAGGAAAAACGTAGGAAAATCGGGCTAATAGATACAATATTAAACAAATATTATTAAAAAAAATATTTAATGCAATGTAATTATTTTAAAATAATATGATATATACATATTGTTCACAAAGCAACACTATCAACCAAATTTCGCTCCAAATCGTTTTTTTGTTAGCAATGGTTAATTGTTGCTTACAGATAAACATTAAATTACCTTTAACAGTGGCTGTACCCATCTTTATTATCCTAGGAAAACTGTTTACTGTCGATAGTTTAAAAAACAACCTATTTTTTTTTTTTTTTTGGACAGGACCCGTTTGGACCAATTTTGAAGACCCGTTTGGGCTATAAAATACTACTTTTATACAGCCCATTTGGAACATAATTTTCTTTATATTAGTTTAAATGAACGTTTATTTAACGAGCCTCTATGTAGTAGTGTTTTATCTGTGTTGTTTTACCATGTATAAGACCTTGATACACAGATATCTTATACATAAAAATAATAGATATAGGTATATATTTATTATTTAATATAACTGGATTTTTGGTATGTTTTAAAACTAATTTGATACACAGAAATTGTATGTAAACCTAAATAATTTGCTTTAAAAATTAGTTTTCGTATAGTTCTCGTGAACATTTATTTAGCGAGCCTTTATAGAAATTTAAAAGTATTGGTCCAAAAGGGTTCACTAAATTCTGGTCCAAATGGGTGGCAGTTTTATTAGTGGTTCCTGGTCCATCCGTACTTTACATTATTTTTTTCAACTGAAAATAGATATTATCAATAGAATGAACTACTACTATTCGATAGTCCTATAGTCGATAGTTACGATAGTATAGGCGATAGTTTCTAGAAGGAACTGAGTAAATTGACAATTAAAAACTATCGAGTGGTCCGATAGTTTTCACTTGGTAGTGTCTATCATTATGATCAGTTGTCTATTATAACGGTCTGACACATAAATGTATCGTCTTACAGTAATGCGGGTGCCGGTGGTCCTTTTGGGCTCAAGCCCTATGTATCTGAATATATATATATGCCATATTATAGTAAAATAATCGAATGGGCTCTATGTATTTTTACTTTAATAATATTTGTTTAATGTTGTACCGATTTCCTCTGTTTCCCTACGTTTTCTTGGTTTTCCTATATTTTTCAAGTTTTTCACATTTGCTGAGAAAACTCCAAAGAAAATCTTAAAACGACCTTTTTAAAGTACTTCCCCAGTGAAATATCCTTTTAGAAAAATTGCTATCATTGAAATTTGAAGCAATGTTGCTGGTAGAAAAGTTGCCCATAGAAAAAAAAAATAAGTTATCTTTGTAAAATCATAAGCTTCTTCGCTCCACTCAGAATCTAAAAATGGACATCCACAATTTACACACATATATACATACGCATATAAATAATTCCCTAATAACTAGCGATGAAGGTCAACGTTCAAAGATAATGTTTTCAATATTGAAATTAATTTTAAGTTTGACAGTAATTATAATCCACCTAAAATTGAAGGCATATATTTTCGAAACCGTTTGCTGATCAACTTGTTTAAATTACATTCAACGAGAGTTGCTAAAGAAATAATACCTTCGTGCACTGATGACCAATATTATTAAAATACAATATCGGCATTTGACAAACGCTTATATTTTAGATCTAAAATCGTACGCGTGTGCACGAATGACTGCATCCTGAATTCTCTTAGGCGCATTCCAAAATAGTAATATATTATTATTTGTTTCCCGCATCGTTGAATGTCTATCACGCTCCAATAAGCGATTGTCCTGTAGATTTAATTTTCAAAGTTTCCATTTAATGGACGCTATAAATATATTTGGGGGAATTTGTAAATTTACAATCGGAGAAGTCGTGCCCTGCGTGAGATTTTGTATTGTAAAAAACAAACCGTGACAAGAAACGTATTGTTTTGTCTGGATTTTGAATCGGAGTTCAAATTATTCTTTTGTGGAAAATTGGACTTGGGTATTCTAACTGAATAATGTGCGTTTTAATTAAAAAAATGTTGATTGATTTGTATTGTATTTACCTAGACATGTACTTTCAGACTTACGTTCTTTCGCAGCATTTAAAATTTTCACAGTTATTGCAAAAGTTTAGCCATAATAATAAAATATAATATAATATGGTGCACGGTAGAATAAAATTAAATCTAACTCGCCAAAACTAATTTCTACCAGAAAACTTGCTCCAACCAAATATCACAAAAAATCTTTTATTTGTTGTATTTTAAATCTTGATGGTGTGTAAGAAAGTCGTTTTCATAATAATTAGGAAAATAGGAAAAAAAATGTATAGACGGATTTGTGCATACGGACATTACTTACTTATACAGGGTGATCAGCATAACGTAAGACATTTATTATATGTAGTCTCGCCAATAATGGGCAGTATTCCAAGAAGCATGGCAGAGCCGAGCTTGTGAGTGAGAGCCATTAAATTGGGATCGCTTGTCTTCTGGTGCGGATTCCAGGCCTCAGGTTCCTGGTTTGGGTGGTTTGCAGGGCGATGCGGATACCTGTTAGGAGTGATGATTGTAACCGTTCCGGACGGTATTTCGCCCATGTGCACTGTAGTGCAGTTGTTAATGAATGCAATTTCCAAGCAATTAGCAAGCACAGGGTTTGTTTGTAGGCATTCTGTGATTACTGAATATACTCTAGTTATCACGGATCTATGGCTGTAGGAATATATCGGAATTCTATTATGATAAAAATATCCGTACCTAATACTAGGTAGGTACGGATATTTTAATATAGGGTCTAATTATTTTCTAAATTCACTATCTATGAAAGTATTTATTTTTTTCAGATTTTGTCTTTCAGAATATTTAAGAAACGAGTAATTCTAAAATGCAACCTTGTCTTTTTTTTTTTTGTCAACCTTGTTTTAAGAGGTAAACCATGTATTTACTTTTGATTTTCAAATGGCAACCTATATTTATATATTTATTAGTTTCATTTAATTTTGGTGTTGAAATTTTAAATTTCTGTCAACCAGTTGACAATATAATCTATTTTAAGCTTCGATAAAGGATGAGTAATGGTGTTTTTTGTATCACCATATAAATACATGGTGGCACGGTGCTCAGCGTTTTAATAATGTTACACCTCTCACCGCCTACCCAAATTTAAAATACCCTTTCAACGGGTTGAGGAAAATCAGAAATTTCTACACTAAGATTTATTTTAACTTATACTCCATCCATAATGAGCGGTGAATCTATTGGTTTTACTACTTACTATTTTTTTTCTGTCTGTAAACAACTTTTCGAAAAGAAAACTTGCTTCGATGTATCAAGTATTTAAGTGCAGCATCTTTTCTAAAAGGAAATTTTATCTAGTTAATACATTAATGAAGACATTTTTTAATTTTCCTAGAAGTTTTCATAATAATTGAGAAAAAAATTATAGGTAAAATGGAAAATTTTACAGCCCGCTGTGGCATTACCGATTTCATTTTCATTAATTTGTGTTCACTATGTTTTCTATCAGAAATATTGTTTCAATCGAAAATGGACAAGAGATTAATTTTGTTTAATTTTCGATTAAGTTGCTCACCAAGTAGGCCGTTTTTCGATAATTAAGGAAGTTTTCATGAGAATTGGGAAAAATCAATCAGGACGAAAAATATAATTTTTTTTTTCAAATTACGGCATAACGATTTCATTATTTAAAATTGTTAAGATTATATTTTTTACCAGAAATCTTTGTCCAAATTTCAAGAACACTGTACAGTATATTTTCTGAATGAAAGTTATTTCTAGTTTGTGAGCGAAAAAGTCTTTATTTAATTTGCCATATAGGTTTCCTTATGATTACGAAAAACCGTGGAGAAACGTAAGAAATACGGCTGAGTGTACGGCAATTTGGGTATTTTGTTGTAATTCGGTTAAAAACTATTGTAGAATCGTTTTTTCGTAAGCAATGGTTTATCGTTGCTTACAGAGTACAGGTACCCTATACATTAAATTATCTATAACAGTGGCTGCACCCGTCCCCATTATCCTAGGACGTATTTTTCAAGTTTCAACTGTAACAATAAATAGTAAATAAGGACTTTCGTGAGATACGCTATTTTCGTAAGTAAATAATTTAATTTGACGTGCCACCGCGGTGACACGTCGGTGACATGATTTTATTATTTCGGTAATAACAATAACGCGTTTAGTCAGCGCGGTAAAGTGTTGGCCGCGGCCGAACCAATTTTCCCCTGGACTGCGCCCGCCGTCGCACTGTGAGCGGTCTCCGGCGGCTGCGGCGATTGGCGGGCGTCTACGCTATCCGTGGTGCCTTCCAAACGTTAAACGTTTGCCATTATTCATTTCATTTACATTGACAGTTCGGCTTCTGGAATACGAAACCGCTTTATGTATCGATTACCGCGTTCTGGAGACGCCGTTCCGGCGGTAATTTTGTCTTTTGTCGTTGGCGTACCGAACCGAGTAAGTATTGTCCATGTTGCGTACTCGTGCCGGCCGTGTTTTTTTTTTCCGTCACAGTTTTATATTTGTACGACCGGCCGCGGCGATTACATTTCCGTATCTGTCGCGGATACGTACGTCGCCCGGCATTTTGCCGGTGGAAGTTTTGCGCGTAATTGTCCGTGGCCCGTCAACGAACGAAGCCCGGCCTCTGCCGCGGTCGGGCGACCCCAAAGCGGCCCTGGCAATGCCGGCGTGAGGTTGCTTTATGCGATGTACCCATACGATATTATATTTTGTACGTGTGAAGTATCGAATTTTCCCCAAAAATTGATTTTTTTTCGCCGTAGCACATTATACCATAATAATTGTATTTAACTCGACAACATTTTTTCTTTTTTAATATATATTTATATATATATATATATATATATAAATATATAGGTACTTTCAACTATCTACGTATTAAAATATAATAATATTGGCATAATTACAAATTCGCAATTGAATTTATACGTATAACTTGTAATAAACATGATAAATTAATAATATAATAATTTTAACATAAATAGAACAATTGAAAGTTGACATTGGATATTGCAATGTATATTCAATTTATTTTAATGTTATCTTCCTATTTTTATGTTTATTAGAAAATGTATCAATAACATAATCAATGTTCTATTGTTTTGTTTCATATTTTTCTATTGAAATTAAATTTAAACCGGACATTGGGTCGTGCGTGATTCATAGAATTTCTTAAGTAGTTTTTAACTCTTTTCATACATGTAAATGTGCATTCAGCTGTCGATGAATTACTATACTATGCAATTTATACATCTTAGAAAACGCTATTTTATACAGCTTCAAAAAACTGTGAAATTGGTAATGTTTTTTATAAAAGTATTATTTATTTTATTTTAAATATTTTTTCAATATGTTTAATTCAGATTTAATATTACTGCAATAAGAAGAATAAATTATAGCCATAGATTCAATTACATCCGAGGGGTAAACCATTAACCACCTAATTTTTGTGGTACACTAGATTATTGATTATCAAGAGTATCAAAGATTATTAAAGATTTTCTAAGATTACCCAGGGCCGACGCTAGGTTTTTAAACGCTAGGCAAAATATTCCAAAGGTCTCTGAAAACAGCTTTTACATAAACCTATACATTTTACTCACCCCCATAATCAGGTATCGGTCATTTAAGGTGCTTATCTCCCTAGACATTTTAAAAGCTCCCAAAATTTTAACACAAGACTCCGAAATTGTATGACCTTTATTATTGATGTTTATCTCTTGTTAATTTTTTTATCATCATTACAATATAACCCTGCCCCCTTTAAACCAATAAAATATCTACCTCCACCTATGTTAAAAAAAAAAAAAAAAACCATTTACTCGCCAACTAGATTAAAAATGCAACAAAAAAGGTTTCTTGTCGTTTTTCAATTGGAGCAATATTTCTGGTATAGAAAACATACGGCAGTCGTCATAACCGCACAGTTTCAAAAAGGGTCGTCGTTCAAAACCGCACACTTATCCAACAAATCGAGGGTTATTTTCAATTAAAATTGTCCAAATGAGCGCAGTGAGCAAGTCACCACACTGGTTCTCTAATTTCACACATAATGCTTTTCATTACCAATCACATGTTTGCGGCTTTGAATTATCGACCTTCTAAATTTCCATATTTAACAACAGACAAAATGTGTGTGGTATTGAACCACGCCCAAAGCATAGTTTGCTAATATTAAAAACAATGAAATCGGTAAATATTTGTCGGTTTTACTATAATTATCTTTCCGGTTTTTCGATTATTTTGAAAACTCTTGAAAATCAAAAAATTGCTATTCGAATGCATTAACTACATAAAATTTCCTTTAGGTGTTACACTCTATTTATCAAAGCAAGAGTCACTTAAAACTTTTCAAATGAAAACATATAAAAGGTCAACCAAACGTATTTAATTTGAAACTTGATTTGAGTTGACACGAATAACTTAGACGATCGAACCAAGTTAAATATTTAACACCATCATTACGAATTATTTTAACTCTCAAAATATCTATGTGTGTGTAAAACGATTAAGTTGATTTTTCTAGAAGTTTGTGGTACAATGATGTGGAATAAAGATAATTCCGTTTACACATTCCTTATTCCTAATATGTCTTGTAACAATTCTTTAACATATTTCTTTAATTGATATTTTTTTTTTCATAGCATACCTATTTATTTCTTATTTTACAAAAATCGGATGTAACATAAAATATGTACGTCAAAATAACGTACAGTTAAATATTAATAATGCATGTTAGTTTAACACTGACAGCGTGTATTTATGAAAATATTCGCTGATATTGTGACAAAACCCGATTTATTAATATTAATACATCACTGGGCGCAATATTGCGATACAAATTATGCAACTGTGTGATGTAAGTATAGGTAACCATAGGTACTCGTATTACGTGGGATCTATGAAAAAAAAAAAAAATCTCACATTTCAGAGGGATGGTACGGCTACACCCCTTAAAACCTCACCCTTGGTTGCGTCACTGCAGTAATGAAGGGTCTTTATCATACAACAATAGTATATGCGTATTTATAGAAATAATGAATTGAAGGGGCATACACACACACACAAAAACCGTGTATATCGTATTTATGTTACAGTTTGTTCACGGAACACTTTTTTCTAGTTTAATAATTGATAATATTTACACTGGTGGAGGGTTTTTATTAGTTTCTTTTATTAAATAATTAAACTTCGTTTAAATTGTTTTAGAATAAACACGTGGGCACATCTGGGCACTGTTGTCTTGTGCCACCCTACAATAACAGCTGTATAGAATTCATAGTATGATATTTTACAAATTATTAAGTTTTACATATTTTAAGTAAAGTTATATAATTCAAAATATATTTTTGGTTGCATCCCGGAAAAAAAAAACCAATATTTTAGTATAAATAATATTATATATTATAATTATAATATTATAAGAACACTGGAAATTATATAAAAATAATAAAATTATAAATATTAATAGGTATGTTATTTTTATTGAACTCTAAATTATGTTCCCTAATATTGTTTTTTTTTTTTCATTTTTGAAAGCAAAAGCATTTCATAATTTTTCCTAGAAATTTCTAATACTAAACAATTATCTGTATACCTACCTATAGTATTACTTGTTATTAAATTCCAATAAATTGAAAATTAAATAAATAATTTAACGATTTTATTTCCTTCGGATTTTTTTGTGTACCACATTTTTAAGTTAATGCAAATAAAAATAAGTCAAGTAGATAATAAATGAAGTTAAATAATTATTAATTGATTGTCTTTGAATTTTAATTTCGGCATTGAAATTACTACACAGATGGCGTGAAAAATAATGTGGTTTGAAAAAAAAACACGTGGTTTTTTTTTTTAAAAATCGCGGATGAATGGACTGCGTTTCGTTTATCGAACGGATTGCGGGTATACAGTGTCAAGAATGCGGTGCTTGGTAATATTCTGGTCCCCTAATTTCCCATTGGTCGGTTCACTCCGCTCTATACAATACCTACACGACTGCATACCAAAATATACTCGTATAGGTTACATTATTTACATGTATTGTACAATTTTCATCAGACATTCCGATTCCGTCTACTCGGTGTGTAATATTATTATTTCGCGGACTAGATAATTTTTATGTCGTTGAGAAAAATAAAAATCAAGTCGGCGCGCGGCGATACAGAAAACGAATTATTATTTTGTTTACGTCGTCGTCCGGCTATCGCGAACCGAGCGATACGTAATATTTTACACAATATTTTGTTTATATTCGGGTAATCGTGTAAACAAATTTATAATAGACGCGTTTTCGAGAGACGATTCGGAGGCGTTCCGAACGCTGTTGTGCGTATGGATTATATTGCGAGGTCCGTACGGTCATCGTACCCTACGGAAATCGTACGGGCGCATCCGGTTCGTCGGCGGCGGCTGCGGCGGCGGCGGCGGAGGAATCGTACAGAAAATCGCGAACGACCGCGTCTGGTCCGGATCTAGCCAAATTTTTGGCTGTTTATTTATTTTCATTATTATTTATTTATTTTTTTTTTTTTTCTACGGCGTTGTTCCCGCGAAAGCGATCGCGCGCCACGGCCGACCTTGAACCCTCGACGGTTTTACGCATGCCCCGTGACCGGACAAAAAGCGTTCTCCCTCTCTCGTCTGTTCGCATCCGCCGACCGGCGGCGGCGGCGGCGGTTCGGCTCCTCAAGCACGTCGCGTCGTACACGCACGCACTGACACGCACGCGAAACAACGGCTAACACTCCGCTAGATCGGATCGCAAGACTATTATCACTCGCACGGCACGCACAGGCCCGTCGCGCATTGTTTTCTAGGTTATGTTATGGTTCGGTCGTATGCTCGGGTTTTTTTTTTCTTTATTAATCTGGTTGCCGTTAGTGGTAGTGGTAGTAAATAGTAGACAGTGACGATTGATAATAATTGCTCACGTGCCTATATATTCCGACGGGCGAGGGATTTCGGTGCGCCGAGCGCTCTCGGAGGGGTTACAATAATATAAATGCACGAACATATTTCAGCCGGAAAATATATTCACGAAAAATATTTCAGTGTTCAACGGAAACGTGTTTTATCCGAAAAGTAATAAACACGAAACGCGTGGATTGGTCGTAATTGGCCATAAGGGGGGGGATTAGGTTAGTGATGGTGGGATAGGAAGTATAGAAAAACGTTCTATACGTTACAGCTTACCCATTACTCGGTGTGCTCAATGGCGCCGAGTGATGTTAGAGCAGGCAGTTCAAATCTTAATAATCCACCCATTTCTTCTATTTTACCAATCCCTAGAAAGCATATTTTTTATTTTTATAGCTATACTAATTTATATGTGAATAGCGTTACTGAGATAATTTGTCTTGTCATGTATTAATTTCGTTTTGTTATAGTAGTAATTTTGTTTGTTTAAATTATTTCAAATCAACTGAAATCTTTTAAAAATTGGCACTTTTTCGCTAGTTGTTTTATTAATTTTATTATCAAAAATATTCCGAAGAATAATTTCAAATATATGGTGAGGAAAATGTACATTTTTTTCTGAAAGTTGTTTCAGTAAGCCACAAGTACCTCCCTTTTGGTCACTATTCACGGTATTTGTATCAAATGAAAGCATTTTTAACGAATTACCATGTAAATTAAAATCTGTTAATCTGTCAAAAATGGCATTGATAATTTGGTAGTTCCATGTTTTTTTAAAAAAAAAAACAGCTAGAAGTTGTTCGACAACACTAATACTAATAAAGTAATAGCTATTAAAAGTCTATCGATAGTGTCTTTGTTCATTAAGTTAGGAAGTAAATAAACGTCTCAATTTATAACTTTAAACCAGTGGTTGTAAATCATATTCATTAAACTAATCCCTTAATCAGCCATCTTTTGACAAGTAAGTATACTGTATCTAATTAAATAAAAATAATTTTCATTATTTTTTTGTATAAAAAAGCAACGTTAGGACTATTTGCATGACCTACTTACCCATTTTAAGGGCAGTTCAATTGAACTACTTAAAGTAAGTGTTCGGCACCAGTGATCGTTTTCTCTCACAAAGATAATTGTTTTTCGATAGCCAAAGTAGTTTTTATAATAATTGGGAAAATCCGAAAAAGACAAAATATACAATTTTTTCCCAATTCCAATAGTTTTATTTTTATAAATTTGGACGGCATATGTTTTCAATCATAAATATTGTTTCACTTAAAAAACATTAATAGATCTATTTTGTTGAATTTTTAAACTACTTGGTGAACAAGAAAGCCGTTTTTTTGATTTTCTTTGTAGTTTTTTTAATGATTGAGCAAAACCGTAAAATACGTAAAAAACTTTACGAAAACAATTATTTTAGTTTCCGAGCGTATCAAGGGAGCTATTGGTTTTTAAAATGTTTATTTTTTCTAGTCTGTGGACACGTTTTTTCTAGTAAACTTGTTCCAGTTTTTTTACGTGTAGCAACTTTTCTGAAAGCTCAGGTTGTTTAGATTGTACTTTAAACAAGTTATTTTCTGATTTTCGACGCAATTTTTTAAATAAAAGCACTTAAGCGGGTAAAAAAGATAGGAAAACATACAATTTCACGATTTCATTATTTTATAAAAACACGGACGACATTTTCTACCAGAAAAAATGATTTTATTGAAAAATCACAAGATACCTTTTTTGTTGTCTTTTTGATTTTCTTTCTTATGGTATCATCATCAAAACTTTTGAGCTTTTAAGGAATTTTAATTTGTTTGCTGCAATTCGTTTATAAATACATTGCAAAGACTTGAAATCTGGTAATAATACTTTTGGACGGACACATGATTTCAATTAAATAAATTTGATCATCACATGTAAAATGTCCAAGTAAACTATATCCTAACCAAGGACAATGAATATTAACAATAAAACCAGATTTAATAAGAGTAATGTTTTTTAATTTTTCAAAAGTTTTAATAGTCAACGGTTTATTTTCCATTGCATATTTAGTAGCATTATTCCCATAAAACCTTGAAAACAATAAGGATTTCAATTTTAAATTAATATTTTTATTTGGCAGTGCCCTACGAAAATAAATAAATAATTTAAAAGCTGATATATACCTGTAATTCTCAATTGATGAGACATATGCCATAACGGCCATACTTGAGACAATGTACTATTACACAGATTTACAGATTCTTGTTCATTAATTAAAATTTTTTCTTTATAAAAATTAAAAGCATCTAGAGAACAATTAGCATAGATATATTATTTTTCTCATCATGGATAATTGAATTATGTGCAGTTACAGATACCAATTTAATATAAAAGTTACTTATATCATAACTGGGCATACTGATTACCTACTGTGTCTTGCGATGCATTAATCTGAGGACTATGGTGACTTTGTAAATGGATGGATGTTGCTCAATCTGGAAAACCTAAAAAAATATTAAATGTTAGGGTACTAAGAAATAATGTAAAATTTACCTAACGTATTTCTCAAAATTAAATAGTTATTTAATAAACATGCATTGAATAATTTACATTTCACGCGCAATACCTGAAATCATTATTTTATTTAATAAATAATTAAAGCAATTTAACAGGACATAAATAGTAACTAATTTCGAAAATTTATAATCTTACACAGTTATATATTATAACCTACATACCTACCAATAATCTGACGGGACCTTGCCGCCGTTTTTGTTGAATAGTTCGACTGTGAATACGACTACACGTGCGCGTGTCGTCACGTCCCCGTCGACTTTAGCTTGTACCGAGTGATCCATTTAAGTGGAAAGTATTAACGTTTTCGGAATTTGTTTTTTGAACATTTGAGAAAAAATCAGCTCTACAATTTTATATTTATGGTATTTTTGTTCACCCTTTTTTGGGAGGGTAACCCCCCCCCCAAGTATCATTTGTGTGGCGGTACGGCGGGCGGAGTGTTAATAATGCACCACTACTCTCCTCCAAACTAAACTTAAAAGTGGAATATCTCGTCTACGGCAACGGTTCGACAGAAATCGAAAATTTAACCATTGAAATTTCTTTTAACTAATACACCGTCTATTTGTGGGCTTTTTGAAATAGGTTGCCATTTGAAAATCAAAAGTTGACCGTGATTTTACCCACAAATAAAAGGGGAACAAAAAAAAAATAACGCGAATATAAAATTGTAGAGCAGTTTGTTTCTTAAATGCTCTGGAAAACGAATTCCGGAAAAAGTTGACGCTTTCCGAGATAGCGAGCGTGCACCCGCTCGAATGGATCACCACCGCCACCACCACCACCACCTTCTATAGCGCAATAGTTTTGAGCGAGACGCGCCGGGCCGCCCGGAGGTCCCTAGAAAAATAATAATATCACGGGCCGCGCACCGCGTGCGTATTATAAATTTATTAACTCGCGGACGACTGGGAAGTTAGGGGGAAAACGGAACGAAATGCGGCCGGACGAAACGACCGGCCCAGTCCGGCGTAGGCGTCGCGACGGCGACCGCTCCGACGCCGCCGCCGCCGCCGTCGATTAAAAAAAAAACTGTTGTCGTCGTCGCTGCCGTACCGCTACCGCCAGACGAGACGTAAACATAATAACGGGACACCGACGCAACTCGCGTAAACAACAATTATTATTAATACGACGTTCTTGACGGGAGAATAATAATTGTACGCGGGCCGTCTGCGGTAACAATATTGTTAAATTTACCGGACGGGCTCTTGATTCTGACCACCGCGCGTCGTTTACGAATATTATCGATGCACGGACAACCCGTTCGTCCCTCGACAACGCGGTCGTTGCTGTTAAATATTATCGCCCATTCATTTTTTTTTTTTTTTTTCATATCAAATACGTCTTGACGAAACCGGAAACACGTTTATCCGGCGGCTTGCGTACGGTCGCCCCGAGTTATTTGTGATTAGAGGACATAATGTTATTGTCGTCGTTATGGGAAAAACGAGTGGGGTGCTGTTTGTGATCGTTTGTGTCTGATGATGATACCGCCGCGCCGCGCCGTCGCCGTCATGTCGTATTCAGTGCATTCGGCCGTTTTCATCGTTGCAATAACATTATTCTGTTTCGAATATTAACGCAGTATATTTTCATGGTGACCTGCGAATATTAACTATAATAATATAAATTTTGAGAACAAATTGTGTGGGTATAAATGTGTATAATGTGTGGTGTGTAATGTGTAGGTAATAATAATTTTATATAGATATAGACCATTGCTAACGAAAACGATTCGGAGCCAAGTTAGGTTACAAAAGTTTTGAAAGGCCGTAATATTTATGAATTTCATCAAAATTTGATATTAAAACTCTTATAAAAAAAAAAAAAATGCATTACGCTCAATTTGTTTTGTTTTTTTTTTGACGATATACGACAATTTTATCTACAGAGTACTTACCGAATAAAAATTACGTACAAATTTCGCAAATTTAAAATGTTTATAAATAGCTCAAAAATAACTCGAATGTTGTTGAAAATTCGACTACGTCTACAAAAAGTTAAATTTAAGTTGTCTATCCAAATCTAAAGTCTTTACGAATATTTTAAAGTGAAATGGAAAAAAAAAGAATTGAAAGTAATAATAACATTATTTCCGTACATTTTCCAGTTCTTTCAACTTTTTTTTTTTTGGTTTTGCTTAAATAATCAACATTGATTCTAAAAAGAATTATATTATT
The DNA here is from genome assembly GCA_902439185.1 of Cinara cedri. Taxonomy (NCBI): domain Eukaryota; kingdom Metazoa; phylum Arthropoda; class Insecta; order Hemiptera; family Aphididae; genus Cinara; species Cinara cedri. Next base: position 175,454 of record CABPRJ010000032.1, read on the forward strand.
GCCATTTAAAGTCTCAGGGGATCTGGCACGAATCTTTAGAACTCGTATATAAACTTGTGAAAATGTGAAATGTGTAGTACAGAGTAAATTATTGTACGAGTCGTGTAAACTGTTAAGGCATAGCTCCCGCGTGTATTCAATGTACCCATAATTTTAGCACCATCTCAATTGGTAGTTTAGCTGTGCCCATTAATTTAGTGTAACAATATACTATGGACGTAAGAAAATTGCATAATCACTATAGAATATATTTGAGTATTTTTCTCTCTTTCTCTAGCTTAACAGTCAACCATTTCCCACAATAGTGCAGTAAACCATTTGTCTTAACGATTTAAATTGATTAAATTCTTTTCATTATTTAAACAAGACTGCGTCTCTGTATATAATTGTTGTAATAAACATTGCATGGTGTCAGGTGTGAAGTACATATTTTCACTCCTAGTTACTGATCGCATTTGATTTTTCCGCAGTTTCTATGCGCGTATGTGTTAAACGTGTGATCTCGGTTATTGCATGCATCACTCTCGTGTGTTCCGCTAAAGTGCTAATATTATGTCTTTTTTCTCTACAATATTGTCTAGTTTTTTAAACAGGGTGTTTCTCCTGGATCGTCTACTTCGTCGTCTCTTCTTATTCTTTTTATTGTTGATTTGGTTCTTCATTCACCTTCTTTTTTCCAACTCTTGTTCTTGGTCTGGTTGTTCCATCCTTTTCGTTTCTATTATAGAGGGTCTTTTTGGGTTTTTCTTTTTCATTTGGTGTTTACAAACGTTCAAAATATTTTACTATTTATAATAGCACTTAGACATTTGTATAAATGCCTATTAAATATAATAATTACTGTATAAACTGTATATTTGACTTCTTCAAAATGAGTATGTTTTGCGGTGAGTATGTTCTTCAAAATTAGTATTATAATATTATGCATAGCCGCATAGGTGTTTGTAATAATAATTGTTCCAAGTGCAAACATATGTAATAAGTAATAACACAGGTCACGATTGAACATGTTGCATATTATTTGGTGGAAAAAAACAAAAACAATATAAAATTAATTAATTAATTATATGTGTAGAAAATTACGTGGTTTAAAACAGCATATTATACAGCTTTGTTATTGTTTTCGAATATAATTGCTACCTGCTGTACATGAATGGTTGACGGTTTTACCACAATAATATGATGAGTAAATACGGTAATCTTAACCTATTATTTACTTTTCATTTTATTTTTCTGATGTTAGAGTGGTCATGGTTTCCATATGGATCTTCTTGGATTTGAAGAATATTATGGATATTTGAATTATAATTACGACCATTTATCGCGAAATCGTTATTTTTAAACCGTAGGATGTTCTGCAGTTCACGAAAAATAAGTATCCACGTACCGAGATAATACGTCATTATTTTTGTCCACAACACACAAAATGAGTATCGGTTTTATTATTTTGTTTCTCTTCTGATAAAACAACTAAAAATAGTTTCTCGAAAGGCCCTAAATTTTGTATTCTTTGTCGGGCAACAGCATATTATTTATTATTGGTTTAATACTTTAATCTTATCACGCCATAAAAGCGTGAACTTCTTTAAGGGTATAATAAATGTAGTTTTTTAAGACTTTACGGGATAGGGAATTTACTGACGATGATATTCGTGTAGTTGATAGTATAAAATATATATGAAACTGCATTTCTATTGTTAATTCATTGTGTTGTACCGTATTGCTATAAATAATACGCACTTCAACACTTAAATCATTCACTGTAATAATGGTATTGTGTAGCGAAATCTGGAAATTAATATATATATATATATATATGAATGTACCTAGGTATATTTTTTATACATAAAATTGATTCTTTTTTGACCCACCGCAAACGCGCGAGTGAAAAAACGTGGTGTTGTATAAAGAGAAAAAAAAAAACGAGCCGAATCAGATTTCTTTTGTTAAATCGTAGTATTTGACATCCGGTATTGTATAGAAACGTGACCTAGGGAAGTATAAGAGAATATTATTATTACGAATAAAACTCCAACCAATAACTCTTATAATGGTGTAAGGGAAGGTCAGTGATAATATAGTCGTTTTCACTTTTGATCGACATCATAATATGAATTGATACTAACCTATATAAATGCGGTTTATTTTTGAATATGGCAGTTTGGTACAGTAATAATAATAATGACGGGTAGAAAATTACTTAATTATTACTTGATTATAGATTATCATCTGATATCTAATTATTTTTAAGCACCTAATTATAATTGTATATACTTATTCAATAATTAAGTTTAAATGAAAAATATTATTTTATAGTTCTAAGTTTTCGAATAAAGCATTTATCCCGGGACTTTTTTTTTCATTAAGATATTATGTTTCAATATAATATTATAATACTATTTGACCAGTATGAAAAATTCGTATTAAAAAATCAATTTTATACGAATAACAGATTGTACAGTTCTAAGTCAGCAATTCTTCAGAAGTTTTGAAAAAAAAAACCTTAAGTGCAAAATAAAAAAGATGCATTAAAATCCGGGCCCTAATAATAGATTTAAAAAATACGGACATACATCGCTCGCGGGTGCAGCCACTGTTGTAAGTGGGAAGTTGGGTAGGTAGGATACAGAAGGAAATTTAATGTATATCTGTAAGCAACGATTAACCATTGCTAACGAAAAAACGATTCTCAGCGGAGTTCAGTTGATAGTGTTACTTTGTCAACAATATATATTATGTCATATTATGGTAAAATAATTAAATAGGCATTATATATTTTCTTTAATGCAGTAGAACCTCATTAATCCGGATATCATTAAATCGGACTTCGGTTAATCCGGATAGACGTTTAGTAACACGTGAACTACGCAGTTTGTGCCGCAAATCAAAATAAACACGAAAATGAGTTCCACGAATTACCTATAAATGCTATGCATGTTACCGAGATTATTTATGATTTTATAAATTATGCTTACTATAATACAAATTCTGAAATCTATAAGTTCTAATGGTTCTTTTCATTTGTTGAAGCCGGTAAAATGTTTAAATAAAAAAAAAATACTTGGTTTTTTGTTATTTTATTTAATCCGGTTTTCCATTAATTCGGTCAACTTAGAGCTCCAATTAGTCCGGATTAATGAGATTCTACTGTAATATTTGTTTTATATTGTACCGATTTTCCTACGTTTTGCCCGATCTTTCATATTTGCTGAGAATACTCCTGAGAAAAACCGAAAAATGATCTCTCTAAAGTACCACCCCAAAACAATTTCCTTTCAGAAAAGGGTTTACATCTATGCATCTATGCATTTTTAAAAAATGATAACAATATCGATTGATGTATATGGTTTTCTAGGATTGTTTCTAGGATTCGCGTTCACACGTTGTTTTGGCTGTCAGCTTGAGACCGACTCATTATCGCTTTCATCAACTACCACTTTCTGCTAGTAATATTATAGTACAATATAACATATATGTTAAGGTTTAAATAAAATTATGATATATACAACATTGTATATAAATACAATAGATTATTAATTTGTATTCGTTATTATTTTTAATTAATATTTCGAGGGAAGGGGGTTATCCCCTCCCGTTAGTACGCCACTGCCTGGTATCATTTGAGGTTACAATTAAAATTAAATAATGTTTTATGTATTATTTACACGTATAAAACACAATTGATAAAAAAAAAAAAAATTGTGTTTAGAAAATTGCTTGGTATCTTTCATATATTGTCATTTGATAAGTGATCCTTATTTCTTGAAGAAAGTAGACATATATTTATGTAAAATCAATAAACATTGATTGATAAACTATAATAATTAATGGGGGGGTGAACCTTTTACCCCCCCCCCCTTTTTGAGTACGCTCATGTAACCAATACAGAACCTTAATTATTGATCCCTCAATACCCCTAACAAATAATACACAATATGGTATGGGGTTCTTAAAAGGCGTATGTTTTAACGAACGACCTTAATAATTATTTACGTTTATAAAGATAAACATATTTTTTATTATTCATTTAATAACTGTAGTAATAGGTAAACTACCTAATGTAGATGCCATCTAATAACATTATATGACATCTGGTATATTATTATTTAGGTAGCCGACTGAGTTAATGATGATCCGCTGTAGTTATGTCTCTTTCATATACTGCCGGTTAGGTTATTCTTATTATCGTCTCATGTTAAGTGTATTGGAGTCAGACTATTTTTAAGTCCGAGTCAGAATTAGACATATATAATATTATCTCTGCACATACGTGTGTGGGCTTACCGAGTTCCTATGTTGTATTTTACGACTAGGTTTGCATTTTTTGTATTCGTATATGAAGTGGCGTATTCGACTTAGTTTTATGGGGGTGAGCGACACTAAAATTATTATACACAAGGTATATGCACAAGCTTATATTTTACCCTATTTATCTTACCATGAAGTATTTTTAATTTTGTGTCTGATGACACTTTTGAAGCAAAATTAAATTTTTGTTTGTATACATAGCAAACACCTAAATAAATTAATTTGTAGGGGGAAACTCACCTCAAATACATCACTGATATGACGTACTTATAATATAATAATAAATAGTAATGCACTCTTAGGGATATCGGTTTTAAAAACTGATATTATTATAGAAAAAACCGACAATATTATAATATGCTAGCTGTCCCGCCGCGCCCGGCGTTGCCGTGACAATTTGTATTATTATTATTTTACCCATATTCATTTTTGGTTTTGGCTGTGTTAAAATTGAATGAAAACAAATATGTGGAAAATTGGTAGTCCGAATTCGGTGGACTAGATGTGTTCTATTGTGAAATTTGAATACTGTAAATAATAGCAATAATAATGATTAAAATAGTTTTCTTTTCCGTGGCAACCCTTGAATAAACAAAAATCTTATATAAACAAAACGAAGTCGGGTTAGTTATACCATTTATAACTCAATACGGCTGGACCGATTTTGATGATCACATGATATTTTCCGACTAATTTTTAATAATAATTAATCATCATTTTTTTTTCATTCCTGTTACCGGGGTAACACAAATTCATAAAAAATTATATTTATTATATTATAAGCTAAATTATTTGGTGCTATGCTAGTGTATATACATATAAGGGAAAATACTAAAATTGCGATTAAAAAAATAGTGGGTGGGGGTAGGAGGGTAAAAAATACTCCATGACCTTTATTCTTAGATCTACCAAATATACATAAAAAATTTCATGAAAATCGATCAAACCGTTTCGGAGGAGTTCAATAACAAACACTGTGACCGGAGAATTTTACATAAAAGATATATACGCACCTACCTATAGTTAACGATTTATTGATTCCATACATTATTTTTAATATATTTATTTATTAAATATTACGGAAATCCATATGTATAGCTAATAGGTACATAGATGGATACAAATATTATAGAAGTAGTTATCGGAATAAATATACCTATGCACATAAATTTGATTTTATTTACCTATAGTCTATGGTAAAATAATATTTTTTTTTGACATTCATATATATATTATTATCATTCATTCATTCATTCAATATATAATGTATTAATATAATTCAATTTTGGTAATTTATTAATTTATTAACATGATTTTATAAAAAATGTTATACTTCTTTTTTTTATTTTTTTTTTTATCCAATTTTAGGAATATAATACTTAAAGAGTACTTAAAAAGTACTTAAAAGAATACATAAGAGTTTAATATGTCTAAACGTGTTTATTTTGGATTTTCTTTCAAATAAATTATAATGTATTTTCGTTCAGTAAAATATGTATATAATATATTATAATCAATATTCACAATTTACGAGTTTATGAATTATTATATTTACAAATTAAGAAAAATAATTACGATAAAAGTCGATGACTTATTTATGTCCGCATTTCAAAGTAAATATTATAAAGAACAAATATCAATCAGGATGATTCATATTATATTTTATATAAAGATAGTAATATTTTTACAAAATAATCGACTAAATATGTTACGAAAGTAAATATTTATTTATATTATTTTTTGTGCAAATAAATATTCGGTATTTGAATAAACATATATATATATGTATATATTTTTTTCATTAAGGCTATATTACAATTTTTAAATCTAATCAATTTGATTTTTAAACTAAAAATCTTTAGAATAAAATTTAAATGTCGAATACCTATATATTTTTTGTTTACTTAAACAATTGAATACACACTTAATACTATAATAATAATAGTATAATATTAAACATTTGCTAGTAGTTGCTAATATTTGATAATTTTGTATTTTTAGATTCCGAGTGAGCGTGGAAAGCGTGTGCGTGTTTATTTTTCTCGGATTTAATAGAAGTAAAAATTTCCTGATTTGTTCATGATATACCTCAAAAGTTATATGTTTATTTCGTTTGGTTGTACTTTATTTGAACAATTATTGTTCAAAATTCCGAATACTTTTTACTAAAAAATTAATACAAATCCTACATCAAATATCGTTGATATTTAAGTTTTATTTTTGTTGATTTCCGAGTTACCGTGGTTTTGAAATGAAAAACAATAAGACTTATATAATTATACTAGTACTATACTATACTTCCCAGGTTACCAAGCTCTGCTCAAAATCGTTTATACTGCATTGCAGATGATACCTATGCATAATTCGTGTAGCTTTATAAACAAAATAGTTGTTTTTCACTAACACCTAAAAAAAAAAAAAAAACTCTACTTATCCGACCTTCCTATAATATACAAGTGACTGTTTTAAAATTAAATTCGTCTGTATTATTAAAAAATATTTTTGTATTCGGCACGCACTTAGTGTGTTTTTATATTTAACAAGTCTGATTTATTTTTGGACACAGTGATGTCAATGCGTTGCCAAAGAAAAACACTTAATGACACGTTGATCCATACACATATGTGTTAAAAAATATATGTTTTAAATGTTTTAATAATGGATTATTGAAGTTTATTCTACTTTTATACTGTACGATTTATACAATATATATAATACAATACGATGGACTTTATTATTTTCATAATTATTTATGGACGGTTTTTAATAACTATAAGTATAAAGAAGCGGTTAAAAAAAAAATATCTCTAAAAAAAACTCGGAAGTTATTGATTACGTCGAGGGTTTAAAAGGTTAAGTAAATAAGGGGGAAATATTTTTTATACTCGATAATAAAAGTCTACAGTTTTCAGTATTAATTATCATATTATATATTATTCATTTTAATTCTAAGAGTACCTACCTGTCTTAGGGTTTTTAATTTTAATTACTAAATCATAAAATTATAATATTACTGTAGTTAGAATAATTAATATAGATTACATATAGTGGATTTTCTTGTAATTATATAATATTATAATATATATACGTATCTTTCGTTGTAATAAAATCGGGTAAATGTTATTGCATAATTTGTTCTATAGGTAATATTCAAAAAAAAAAATCCATATTATATGAGAATTTACAGGCAAATCAAATAATATTATTTTTAGGATTCTATCCCAATCGTAATATTATGTAAAACATAATTGTTCTGTTCGTACTATCATGATAATTTGCGTTTAATAAAATATTTGTGAATTATAACCAATGCTCACTCATGTTAAAATTAACATACCTATATAGTTTAAAATAATAATATTTTCTTTAAAATTAAAACGATCTCAAAAAATATTTGATTTGGTAAATTTTAGAGTGTTCGTCTATTCAAGGTAAATTGCCAAATAAATTTTATCGCCCTCGTATTTTTTTTTAACTCAATTCAAGGTTAAAACAGTACATTTTCTTAAAAAGCAAAAAATTTCCCATTTTAATTAATTTTTGTTTTGTAGACGAGATAATTATAATTACTGCGACTATACTGTCTAATTTTTTTTTATGTAAAAATTAATTATTCCTAAATTAGAATTAACTAAAACTATGGAAATTACACGACAGTAGACAGAACTATTAAATTATTGTTTATGAATAATTATTTAACTATATATATAGTGCATCAGTAATATTTTTATGTTAATATATTTTTTTTTTTTACCAATGTGATACGTCTGTGTTTATAGACTAGTCAGTAGTAGGTTGTAATTAAGATAGGATGATGATAAACGTCGTTTTTTTTTCTAAAAACACTCATACTATTATACTTTAAACCCTTTTCTTTTATACAATTTTCATAATTTCAAAATAATACAATGATTTAAAGATGCTAAATCGAATTTAGTATACTTTCTACCAATTCGCTACTTACCTAAAAAGTGTATGCAAATCAATCAAATACTTTAGATTTTTATATTTCTATATTTACTCTAATATTTTTATTTTTATCATTGTACGATAGACCATGCATCCATCTATCCTATTTATAAAATATAATAACACTCTACAAATGTTAATGAGTCATCAAATAATATCAACACCTACCCACGCACCGACCCTTTTAAACTCATTTAAACCCCTAGCAACACAAATCCCTATCTTCACGCTACCCATGGATTATATTGTAAATCGATTATATATTCTGATGGTATTAAATGAGGCGAACACTGAAAAACTGATACAAAAATATACAATAAATATTTATAACTTGTTTATGAAAAATAAAATAATTCAGCGATTCGTTATTTTCGAAAGTGTATAAATCTAGGACATCATATTTGAGAATTAACATTTTTTTTTTTTTTTTTTTTTATGTTTTTAAACCCCCGGAAAATACAATATATATATATATATATATTAGAATTATATCACGTATACTTATACTTACATTTTAATAAATATTTAATCAGTATGACGTTTTCAGTCGTTGTTTGTATTTAAATAATTTAAAAAAAAAAAATGTACAAAAAATACGATCTGTACATTTATATTATATTACAATGTATGCATTGTACTGCATGGTCATTTTATTTTTCGTGACTGTCATACTAAATTTTGTTAGTCAATCTGTATGTTGTTTATTTGAATAAGGTTAAGATTATATTTGGGTCAGCTTTGTAGTGACAACGTACATTTTTCGAACGGAAATTATTTTTTTTCATTTCGATTTATTGCGATTTCCTAATCGAGATGTAATTAATTAAGAGTATACCACCGAACTAGTAATATTTAATAATTGTAACTCACAATTTGTGAGCATTTGAAGTCTAGAAAAGAGGAAGAATACCTACCCATTAGATTAGAAATTCATATGATTGTGGACCTATTTATGTATAACATTTATCTGTCTATATTTCTCCTCACTTCACTTTTACTACTCATTTTATTATATATTTCATCGCATTTAAAAAGTTCATTAAATTAATTTGAAATAATTTTAAAATATACGAACGTTTATTTAAAACAAAAAAAAAGGGTATTTAAGTATTCTTTGTGGTAATAATTTGTGGTAATAAAAAGGAAATGATAAAATTATTGATATATGTGTTGAATTATGATTGTAACGATGTATTTAAAACACGTTTCACAGTAAAAATTCAAACAGCTTTTCATGTTTTATTTCGTATAAATTATGACGTGTCTTGTATATGGCCTATGAATATACCTACATACGAAACTTTTCGATCGTTATTGTTATAGGTAGTTGGTACCACTCCAAAAAGTACTTCCTCATTGTCCTGTATATTATATGAACATGAATCGCGTAAAAGTGATAATAGGTATTAGGAGCTTAGAATAATATTTTTTAGCTATGGTATTACATTAACGTTGAATATTTGAAAATACAATTTTGCATCACAATGTGTTAAAATAATCCGACGTGGGTATGCGTGTTAAAACATGTCCTCAAACCTCTAAAATATGTAATGTAATATGTAATTTGTTATTTTTATATTTATAGTAAAGGGCCTGTAGCGTACGACCTGTTTTTTTGTCACTCAAACACGAGATTAACATGCTAAACAGTGTTATGTCTCGTAAAGTGATCCGATGTACAGAGCATTTTTCGTGCTGTTGTAAACAGGAAAACTTTCTATATTGATTCGATTTTTGATTATGTAACTAAAAATACCACAAAAAAAAAAAAAAAAAGAAGAAAAGATGATCGAAATAGGTTCACTCTAAATTAGTCGTTAAGAATTTTTCCTATGTGAAAAATATTTTTGAGCCGAAAAACGTCCCATCTTCCCCCATAATTTTCGTAGGTATATTTCCGTCATCGGTATTTTGAACCGTCGCATCGTCCGTTCAAAGCAGCAGGATATTATTTGCAGGTAGAAAATGAACGTTTAATATTATTATAATCAAATCGGAAATAAACTACTTTTACATTAGGTAGGTATACACACACCTCGATTACCACGCGATTGTCGGTTTATATTTTTTGAATAACTCGTTAATGTGCGGTATTTTTTGGTTGAGAACGTTTGCATAAATTATATTCCGACGTGTTTGGCAACCTGCTATTATGGAGGTATAGCGGTTCGTTACATTATTATTGTATATAAATGACGAATTAACATTATCGAAAATCATCGGTATAGACTGAACTACCGCGAAACGGTTTTTTTTATTATTATAATTGAGAGACCCGACAGTCGTGTGTACGGTTTTACATTTTTATTATTATTATTTTTTTAATTATACATAATAACTATAATATAGTTCTATAGCAAATATGCTAGGAGTTCAAAGAGTCGTGCAATACGTTTTCGCGGACTAAACAAAAAATGTCGTTTGAATCCCAAGAATTATAATACTGATTATTATTATTATTCTTTTATTATTTTTTTTATTAATAACCATAAGCAAGTTTATAATCGGTTTTTTTTCGTTTACCTAGTGTAACATATGTCGAGTATGTTTGTGGTAGGTATGGTTTCGTATCTTTCAACAAATTGCGTAGTACAGGTATTAAATATTATTTCAACTAAGCCCTTACGAAACGCCGACGAGAATAGTTAACGAAAACTAAATAACGACATATTTCAAAAGTATACAGGACATACATAATAATTATTTTCTCGTAAAACCCTTTGTATGTTCTTCTGCTTTTTTTAAAACACGAACCAGCAAAAAGTATAAATTCAATTCATTTTTTTTGTCTAATATAAATATAATAAAAAAGACGGGCAACATTGGTATTATCGTTTAAAATGATAACACCAAAGTCGGCTATCTAGTTGTTTTATATATCTGTGTGGATGGGTTATCTATGCTTATTATACGGGAACGAATATGAAAAAAAAAAAATTATAGAGTCGTCTTAACAAAAATAAATAACAGTATTGGGAAATGATAATTTATTTATCAAAACAATTGATAAATGATATTAGAGTATAGTGGATTTAATAAATCAATAACATAATAACAGTAAAATCAATTATAACAATATAATTTAATAATTTTTTTTATAACTATAAATCACAGAACATATCTTGTGATAATTCCTCGGCCAGAGTGAGGGAGGCATCGAGGCAGTCCATCTCTCTTTCCCATTCTGACACGTTTCCCTCTATTTTGTTTTGGCCTAGCCATGGCCTATCCATTCTTTAATGGCTATAGGCAGATCGCACGTCGTAAAACGTACATCGTCAACAACCGGTAGATACCACGCGTTGGACCAATGCCTTCGTTTTCATCTGGTACGGAATCGGTGTGTACATTTATTCGTCCATTATTCGGTACGTAGGTAATCGGTTTTCCGCAGAAAAAAAAAAAAAAAACATACATTCTCGGGACGGTATATCACATTATATTATATTATTATTCGGGGGGCAGTCGAGTGCACTACAGTATTAATGTCTGTGACGGTTTCACGCGTCACGTGTTAGTTATTTGGGTATCGCGGAGACGCATGTGGAGTGTAACATTGTAATAATGAGCACAATATGTCACGTTGTCACCGGGATAATACGGTATTATCGGCGTACCGATCGGTGTGTGTGTGTGTGACTCGCCGCGCGAAACGGGCGAAATTGCCCCCGGTGAGTCGGCGGCGGCGGCGGCGGCGGCGGCGGTAACCCGCGCGCGGGCAGTACTGGGGGCGGCGGCGGCGTCGTCGTCGTCGTCGTCGTCGACGGGGTTGATAAACCAAAACATCGGCACGCGGCGCGGTCCGACCGTCGGAGGTGTGACAATATTTAACAATAACAACAACAACAACAACAACGACACCGCCGACATTGCGACCGTAATGACAATAATTATCGTTATTGTAGTCGACCGACGCGCGGTCGCGCGCTTCTCGAACGCCCGGCCTCACGCGTGTATTATTGTGTACGAACATCACAATATTTCCACGGCGTAACACTGACAATTTTACAATCGTGTCCGACGCACGCACACAGCCTCGCTCGCCGGTCCGTCGTCTGCGTGGTTTTCGGCCGGCGCGCCGTTGTTTTTCGCGTGGTTACCACGGTCACCGCCGCGTGACCGTTCCGTTGCGATTATCGCGCGGATTGTGACTCCGCTGTCGTCGCCCGATCCGGCCGGTTTTCGATAATAATATTTCGATACCGACTCTATTCGCCGTCGTGTTCCGCGCGCGCGCGCGCGCGCCCGCCGTCGGTCGCCCGTTCCATTTTGTACACCGTAACTCGGCTAGTCTCGTCCGGTCGTCGTCGTCGTCGTCGTCGTCGTCGTCGCCGTCGTAGCGTTGTTGTTGTTGATTCGATCGCAGAACAGGTGGTGTGCGTGCGTGAGTGCGTGTTGAATGCGTGTGTATAGCGCGAGCGTTTATACCGCACGTGTAGCGAGCACCGGCGATCGCTCCGGCAGAATTCGTTCGTGTCTCGTCGCCGCCGCCGCCGTCGTCGTCGCAACGCAGCGTTGTATAATACACTATTACTATATTATAGTGGCGGCAGTAGTACCGTCGCCGCTCGCACCGTCCGTCCGTTCTCCGAGCGCGTGTATCGTGTGTCTGGTGTGTGTGTGTGTGTGTGTGTGTCTGTCCGTGTGCGTGTGTGTGCGCGCGCGCGCGCCCCGTTCGTTTCGATCGGTGTCGTCCCCGGGGGCCGTGGGGGTATCTCGTATCATAACATTGCCGTACCGCCGTCGCGTGGTGTGTCCGCACCGTGACGTCGCAACAATATTATCGCGTTCAAAACACGAGACTTTTTAATTGTTTTTTTTTTTTTTTTTCCTGTAAATAATACTACACGTTAGTATCCGCGTTACCTCGTGGTTTTTTTTTTCTTCTCCAAACACATTTTCATTCACCAATCCGCCGTCGCCCGGGTCCCATTGAGGAAAAACGCACTACGAGACTACTAGGTACGCCGCCGCCCGGTATCGTGTGAGTACCAATGTGCAAATAATTACGGGTCCTGTTCGCGGGTGTATTTTTTACAAACTCTGATCGTCGCAATCGCGAATCGCGAACGTTTACAATGTAATATACTAGTCTTCCATAAATCTCAATAAGTGTAAGTCCGGTCGGTGGGAATGTAGGATCACGATTGCCGGTTGTTTTTAATTTTTTCGTGCTCGAAACATTATGATTTATATCGGTGGCGGAGACGTGGTAAATAATAATCGTGATTTATGAACAACTCGTACAATCTCCTATTGTTAATCGACCAACTCGACAACGAGCAGTGACGGATCTAGGATTTTTTAGTTTTTCGAAAGGGGCCCCCAAAGTTTATACATAATAGTATTAAACGTGATAATAATAATAAAAAAAAAACCGCCTTATTGTAGTATTGTAAAAAAAAAAAAATAATGAGTAAAATGTAGTATTAATAGTAGTAAAAATTATAATTAAAAATATTTGTGCATACGAAATTGCGTAGTAAGTAACAAGAATATTATTATAATGATTGTAAACGCCTAGGAGTGTTTTGGTGAACAAATCTTCCGGTTTCGCGTTAATTTCGTTATGGATGTTCAATAAAGCTATAGCGCCTACTGCTAGTAGAAAAAGTAAAAAGTAAAAGATGACATATTTGGGAAAATATGAATTTCCGGTCTTATTAAATGCTTCTGTAACCGTACTGATTTGTTTACGTTTTTTTTAATCTAGACGTTAAGTCAATATAGAGGTGGGGCCGGGGCTCTCTGGGCCATACCCTTAAATCCGCCGTTGACATTGAGAATAGTTGTTTAAAACCCGAATCCAATCAAGCCAATTTTCGTTCCATAAATCGCACCTCCCCCTAATAATCAACAATGCAGGACTCATGCAGGACTTGGATCAGTACCTACCTAATCAATCAACCACACACAACAAAACCTTTGGCGTTTAGAAATATAATTGTCGAACTCCGAGTACTTCAAAAAAAAAAAAAAAGGTAAAAGGGATTTTTTGTCTAAAACGTGTGGTTTTGAGCAAAATGTCGGAAAAAAAATTGGATCGCGTGCAGGTCCCTTTAACGGGGACGGGATTTACACAAGGTAACATTGATTAGCTATAGCTTTTGGACTTTGGACCCGGTGACGTCATTTGGCAGGGGCCGGGGAGAAATTTGCCCCTCTCCTTATCATCGGCGGGCTGCTGTCAGGCTGGGGTCGGGCTAGTTAGTTTTGGGCACCAAGCCTGGTAAACATGATTCATGTCATTATGTTTTATGATTCACGTTGCACACGACCACTCTGAACTACATTTGTTTACGGTTTGTTTGCGATAATAATTGTGACAAGTGTGATAATTGTATAATATATTTTTTATTGTGCTTTTTTAATTTTTTACATTGATTGCACTTCAGCTCAAATTACCGGGCTCTCATAAGAGCCTGTGCAAATTGTCGGAGAGTCTATTCTGATTTAATCCATGATTCTATCGATCCGTCTATCCTACGGTTATACTAACGCTCACGGTGACATGTCTATATTTTTCGTAAATACACGTGCACTCCTTACAAATTGGTCATACATTGCGATAAAATTCGTCTTCAAATGAAATCTCCGTAAAGTAGCCAATGGGTAATATATTTAGGTTTTCATCTACGTTGATATTTATTATTTAGCCATTGTTGTCCGTCAAAAAAATTGGGTTGTGCCTATGATAGTGAGTATAAAATGATGTACTAAGGATATCGTGGTAAAAATGTAATTGTGACGAATGTGGTGGCTAGCGAGCGGAACGAGCTGTTTTTTTTTTTTTGTTCGGTTTTACTACGGGCTGGTGAAAAATTTTATTACCCCATCCCCCTCTCTCAAAAACTAATGACGCCACTGTTTTGACCGTTAAACGATACACAAGACCGAGATCGACTTGATACCGAAATATATTGTTTTGGAGCCATATAACAGTCCATTTCAATACCCCCCGGGTACCTATATTATTTTAAACGTAACAATAATACCGTCGGGCGGGTTTCCGTTTTTTGTACGAAAATTACGAATTCGTTTGACTTTTTTATATTTTAGCGTTATATTATGATTTTTGTTTATGTTTTTTTTTGTTTTATCAATGATATTTTTTTATGTATCGGGGTTTCGTCGTTGTTTGTTCAGAGATCGCGGTCAACCGCGAAACGCCGCGGATCGTGGGTATGAAATGTTCTTGGGAAAAAACAAAAAACGTAAACACCACGTGCGTCCGTGTATACTTAGGTAATGTATTCGGTTTATTTTTTTATCTCACTTTTTCCGTTCGGATATTTGTATTCTTCGTTTATTAATATTAATATTATCGCTACGCGTTGCGTGTCGTAATGAAAAATGGTTTTTTTTTTTTTGTTACTGTAATTCTTTTCCTTTCCCTACCGTCGAGCGTATTTTTATCGCGCAAGTATATTGGACACCACGTGTTTACGAGCGTGTGAATGGCGGATCGTTTGTGGCGACGACGACAACGATTTCGAAAATGTCAATAATCTGCCGCAGTACGTGCGTAGTTCCGCGGTCTACTAAATAATATTATTATTATTATGCACTTCTGCAGCACAATTAATGCGCGTTCTGTTGTTTTGCCTAGTCGTCGTCGTTTTTATTTATCGCCATTCTATTTTGATAGCGACTGTAAAATAACAATATTATTATTTTGTCGCGTTCGCGTTTTCGCGTGTGCATAAGTGCTAGCCGCGGCCGCGGGGGGGGGAGGGGAAGGGGGAGAAAAACACCAAAAAAAAAAAAAACCATCCCACAACGTCAACAGTCGGCCACTGGTATGCGGTACAGTGATGGTCAATCTCCGTCGACCAGAGCGTCGGTCTGGTCGCGCGTTTTATTTTCAATTGTTATTCGCAACACCCCGATAACACGTACGCAATACGCATTGTCGGCGTACGATTCGTCCAGGACTTTCCGTTTTTCCGCGTCTCTTATCTGATATTAACGATATTGTTATCGCGTGCGCGAGGGCGATGCGCACGCACGCGCCGCCGGCCCGTTCCGCCTAAATAATAATAATATTATTGTTTTGGTTTTACTGCGTGCGTGGTGCGCGGCGCGCGCGTTTTTTTTTCACCTGTCCGTAAACAACTTTTCCGCCGGACACCTCGCTCCGGTTTTCGCGTTCGACGTAGCCGCCGATGACGGCAAACTCGTCCAATCGGGTTCGCCGGGGCCGGCCCGCGGCCGTTTCCGTTATTACACTAGTCGCGTTCCCCAATCATTCGCGGCGAAATTCGGCGAAGAAAGTGAGATAAATTTTTATATACAAACACATCATTCCGAATGAACATTACCTAGAAAGCTATTCACACGATATGAGTTTATGGCGTGTATCTGCAAAAACAATAAGTACGAGAATACGGTTTTAGGACACATATTTTTCCTGTTTAAAAAAGAGGAGATAGTTATGACTTATTCTAAGCATCTAAATTGAAGAATATTTGAATAATTGCAATCGGTGGCGTGCATATCCATGCTTATGTAATTATGATTATCATCATGTGGCATATGTATCATACGGAGAATTTTTCTAGACCCGCTTTGTGGAATCATGTTAAAAACAGATAACAAAATTAAAATAAACGGAACCTTAGCACCTCGCTTAACACTTATTGAAAACCAACTTATCGAATATGGTGGCGTCTCATGAATCCATAAAATTAATTTTGGTCATTCCTTCCTTATGTTAAGACCAATTAAATTTCATAGAGTAAATTTTGTTTTTAGATCACTAAATAGTAAATATTATAATATTTTATTATCATTTATATTGTAATTACAGAATTTGTGGTTAGTATTGCTTTTGTGTTAAAAAAAAAAAAAACTCCAATTCGTTAATTGGATGTTTAAAAAAATTAACTATAAAATGTTAAATTTATACATTGAAAACTTAAACTCATTAAGTTAATAAGTTAACAGTACAATAGTTTTACAGATATGTAAATAATGTCAATAAAATATTATAGGTAAATTAATTTTAAGTTAATTAATAACATATTTATTAATTACTTTTATCAGTGTACAGTGCTCAAGCATTAGATTCATCTTTTGTTTTTTTCTATAATTATTATTATCTGTTAAGAGGCTACTGTAATAACCACTTTTTTTTTTTAACAACATACTGTTACTTACACAAAAGTTCTTGAAGCAAGTTAATTTTTTCAGCAATAAAAACTTTTGATTTTTTTCTCATTATTTGTTGCATTCAACTCGATATTTTTCGTGTTATTATTTATTTTTATATTTACGTAATACTACTAAGTAACATCGAGTAACGAACATCGCGAGGTTATGAATTACGCAATATAAAAACGAATAATGGTGTCCGTAAATGGTATTTGATAAAAATATACTTACTGATAACAATATTAATGTATAATATAATCTCCCTGATATTGTACAGAAATATTTTTATTTAAAATTATTCTTAGTAAAAACTTAATACCGTTTATAAATACCATTTGTGAATTTGTAATGCCTATTTACGTATTTACTTAGTCAAGTTAAATGTGAGTGAAATTTTAGCGTCGTTTATAAATTTACTTGTTTACTAATTTACTTTACTAATTTCCCAATGATTAACAAAATTTCCTGAAAAGTTACCAAAGATTTTCATGATTGCCAAATATTTGTACACTGATTTCCGTTAATGATTTACCCTCTGGTATTTATAATGGGAGAAAAAAAAACAGGATAGCGAATTTTCCGTTTTTTTTTTTTTATACCTAATGCAAGACATATAAAACAATATCAACGATGTTGAGTTTCGTTTCGAATGCGGATTATTAACTGCGTTATTGGTATTATACCGATTCTATTTTGCGTCATTATTAATTTATCGTTCTAGTTTCGATCTAAATTTATACGGTGACCATTGAATTGGCTCTCAATATTAGATAAAATACCTCATCGCACATTGAATTGGCTCCCAAGAAACTAAATATTGAATTGGCTCCCAATAGAAGTTTTACCAAATGGTTCTCAAAATATGAAGTGGTTCTATAAACATCAAAGTGGAAAAAGTACGAGACTTTAATATTTTTAGTTCTAAATAACTGCTGGGACTTATCTAATCTTTAATTCGATAACGCATTAAACAGTCACAACCATCGTAATTTTACAATTTAACTATAATTTAACTACTAATTTCACTGATATCATTCGTTGCAGTTCGTCACAATTTGTTGCGATTCGTCCCTCTATAGGTATGTATAAAATTAATTCGGTCGAAAAATGAATTCATTTTAATAGTAAATAATTTTAAATTTACCTAACATAAACCGCTCCAAAATGCATTATACGATTCTAATGTACTAAATTTTACAATTTTGATGATCCATAAAATGTAATATTTTAAATTATTTTAATGTATAATTATGTCGAACAATTTTTACAACCAATGGATTTATAAAATAAATGCTGAGGAAGCCAACTCAATACATAAATCTTGGGAGCCAATTTAATAGCTCCGATTTATACATACCTACGTACATACATTGTTGTCGCGTGTCAACCGACAGATAAGTATCTGCTTAGTGTTTTGTTACACAACAATGATATTCATAAACGATTGTACACGTATTATAGGTATCCATAAAAAGTACATGACGTATGTGTGATCAGTGTTGGTTGAAATTTTCGAATTTTTACCGATTAGCGCGAATGCTTACCACTCATCTGTGTCACGTGTGATATAAATTTGCGTATTTGACATTCTTATTTGGTAATAATATAGTTTAACCGGTTATTATTATTATTTTTTTCGTTTCTGAGTATAACGAAGAAACTATTAACTTTGCGAAGATATGTTTTTTATCCTCGGGAAAACGCTTTTACGGTTTGTAAAAATGTTTCGGTATTGTTGTCATACATTATAAGACGCGATTTTTTGGCCCACAAAGATTTTATTTAAAACATTTTTTCGAAATTCCTAATACTCTTTTTTTTTTTTTTTTTCTTAACATTCGGTTAGGCGAATGATAGAAATATATCCTTCACAATGTTTGATGTTAATATTTAAAATGCGTATGCATATTTCGCAAAATTGTCTAGGTTATTTAGGAATTCGATTTTCAATTTTCAGTTTTTGTATTTTAAAATTCTGTAAAATAACCATATTATGTTTGTATTTATTTTCTATGCATCAAAATTCACATCGTTATTTTGGTTTATAGCTGAAAACATAATTCAATAACTGAATAAGTATAAACTATCGTACCCTTTTCTCCTTAAATTGGTATTGAGCAATCGATCCTTGGAAAAATCTTATCATTAAGTTGATCATTAAGAGATAAAAAATATTTTTTATTTTTGTTAGTATGGTACTCAAGTAAAATTTAAATAAATCTCGTATTATAACAGCGAGGTGTTATAATAAATGTGTAGTTTCCAAAATGTTCGGAAAGGTTAAAAAACCTAAAAAGGTTAAACGGTTAAAACGATTTTAAAAAACCATATTAAACAATGACTCCGTGAACCTCTTTAGATCTTTTGAGTTCTGTTCGCCTTTGTTCATCGCCCCGTTGAATATTTTACATTTTCTAATTTTAATTTAAAATTATTTCTTATATTTTTAACTTATCGCTGTTTCCAGTCTAGCGAATCGCAAAAATCCAAAAATTTGTTTTTTATTATTGTAAAACATATCGCGTTTATAAAAAAAATCGCATGGGCTGCAAAAACGAAAACTTGTTATCGCTCCTTCCACCCCTGTTATTTGTAAATTTACCTGAACGGTGACGAAATTGCAGGTTTCCCCCTTAAAAGGGGGAAAGCAATGTACTTTTACACGTGACGGGAACTCTCGTTAGTGTATTATAAAAAAAGAATTGAAAAAAAAAAAACCCAAAGAAAAAAAACGCGGTAAAAGTATATATACGAGCTCCGATCGCTTTTTTTAATATAATGCTCGGATTTTTTTTGAATTGAAATGGTACCATAACAGATTATAATAATAGTTACAATTAAACAATATTATTTTATAATATGCTCATTAATAAATCGGATTTATGCAAAATATTTAACGGGCGTAGTGGGGGGGAGGAAACAACAACAAATCGAAGGTAATGACCTTAGATTTGAACATTGCCTATCATATTACGATAATGCGTACGAGATGCGCGCGTAGGCACTTTTGTTACGCTCAACAATGTTTTGTTTTTGTTTTGTTGTTTTTGTTATCGATGAACAGAGGTACGCACAATACATCCAATAATAATATTTAATGACTACTTATTGAGCGCACGGCCAAATTCGAATGGTTATTTTACCTACTATAATATATTTGTTAGGTGTTTAAAATATGTATTTTTTTTCGCTTTAATATGTTTTGTCTAGACCAATTTAAATATTTTCATGTCATTTATCGAAATTCGTAGCAAAATTTAGCTTTCTGCATTAAACCACGTAAGCAAATCGTGAAGTGTACGTAAATTAATACGTACGTAAGTCAACCAACTAAATTGTACATTGGCTACGGATTATTATGGACGCAAAACGTTATTATTTCGTACAAATCGAGATAATTATTTCTTTTAATTTGTGTTGTTTTATTTGATAACAGATATTAATATGTTGTTTATTTATTTTAATCGGTAGACGTACGCCAATCGGCATACAATTCGTGTCTTGTTTGACTTTATCACTGTCAATAACAGATTGGTAAACATTGTTTGACCAGCATATTATTATTACAGTGGCGATCTTTGACAATAATTTCGCGGAGTTAGCTATATCGTCCACAGTTTTTATTTATCGAATACCTTTGGTTTAGGCGTATACCACTATAGGTACGTATTGATAATGAATTATCCTACCTGTGGAGCATTTGAAAATTATAACTTGACGTATAAGACTTGTGTCAATATTCTCAATACTTCGATTAATAGCAGGTACCTAGATTATAAAACACTACGGTGCAACGATGGAGATAACCCGTACAAATATATTTAAATCATTCCGATACGTGCGGGTTTTGTTATTCCGTTTCCGAGAGCGTGTTTTTTCTTTTCAAAATGCTGCAATTATATAGAGTATATAATAACAATGTGCTTATAGATAAAACCAATACTTTAACAACAATTAGACCTCTAACGTGTATAATAAAAGTATTAAACAGGATTTTTTTTCACGCCCATTGAAATTAATATTGCATAAATCATGAAAGCATTTAATTTAATTGTTTACCTATTCGTTTTAGATTCGGAAAGTAGCGAGGGATCTATTGGTTTTAGTAGGACGAGCGTTATCTTTTTGCTGTCTGTAAACAACGTTTCAAAAAGAGAACTTGCCTCGATGTATCAAGTGTATCACTTTTTCTGAAAGGAAATTGTATCCTGTTGGTGTATTAAAGAGGTCATTTTTTGATTTTCCAAGGGGTTTCCAAAATAATTGGGATAAATTGGATACAAAATTATAGGCAAAATGACAAATGTTTTTTAAAAGTATTTTTTTTTTTTTTTTTTAATTTTCGGGTAAGTGACTTCAAAAAATGTTATCAGGTTATTATACTGCGAGTACAACTAAGTTTATTCAAAGGAACTAAAGTCTAACCTAACCTATTGGGGGCGGGAGAGCCCGTGACCGTATTATAGTCGTCGTTAGCAGACGGCACGGCGTTCCTTTTATAGTTAGAAGAAATTTCTGTTCCTGTATCAATTAACATTTTCCGCACTCTTAGTAAATGGCGAACAGCTTCGTTTATAATATCGTAGTCGGCTATCTAGTTTGTTTATATATCTGTGGTTGGATTACAATTTATAACATAAAACAATTTTCAGCAATCGTTTTAATTTTATACATTGGTGTTTTGTTAAAATCAAGTGAATATGAAAAAGGTGTCCTAGAATAATGGGGTTTTATTATTATTACAGAGAAGTTTATTTATTTAAAATAAAGAAAGTTCTTCTGTACAATCATAGTTCAAATGCTCCTAACTTTTCCAAAATTGTTTTGGTTAGGGTCCACGTTTCCGTGCTATACAGAAGAGTTGAGAACACTAACATCTAAGGAATCGTATATCCTTATGTTTAAGGATAGGTTGTGGCTCTTGAATGCTGCACTCATTGAATTAAATACACTTTTGGCTTTTCCAATGCGTATATACACACATACATACGTAAATATTATATAAATTAGGTCACTCTATATAACATTATTGTACCTTCCCAATAAAAGTTTCACATTCATCAGCAGTACATATCAGATTGCTTTCCCCACTTCTTCGAGTTATGCTCGAAAACTTTCACACCGTACCATTGAAAACTTGAGGTTTATCCGCGTGGTGGTATTTTATTGAAACATTTTGCCAGATTCCCAAGTGTTTAACCACTATAACCGCTACTTTTGAATACACTTACAATTTGATTTAGGAATTGTACTTTTAATAAACTTTTTCTGGTATATAGTAAAACCGCCCAGAAGTTTTGTTCTCAATTTAATTTATAATTATACATTTTGAAAACTTGATATTTAGTTAATATTATTTATTAGATATTCACACATTTTTGCATCCGAGATTAAATGTTTGAAAAAATTCGTTTAAGACACGAATATTCTTCATCTATTTCGTCGTTAAATATTAATACAGTTTTCAATTTAAATCTATATGAAACGAAAAAATGTCTAATGATTAATGGTGAACATAACCTTTTTTTTTTTAGCATATAGTATCTAAATTACCCTCCCCGACATACCATTTCGGAAGTTCAATTTGGGTATATAAAAATAGTATTTTTTTTATAACGATTGTAAAAAAAAAAATTATATCGTTGAAATATAAATTACAACTATAATAAAAACAATATTAACGGTTAAAATTTTTTTTTAAATATTTAATAATAATATACTATAATATAGTCGCGTATGTGTTTGAGCGATATGACCTTTGGACCAGACGATCAAAATTCACTGATAAAATTATTCGTTCGGTCTGTTTGGAATGGCTACATAATATAACGTTACGTCTGGGTCCCACTTAGTACGTCTCGTTTGGACCAGATGCAGCTCTAAACAGTTATTCGACGTCCTCGACATTCCTTGTATAGTTTTCTGAATAATGGTGAAAAAAACCGCCGAAAACGGGATAATTTTTCCCAGTTTGTGATTGTAATACGACGGCGGTGTGATTTTATAACCATGTAATAGCAATAAATTTATTTCGGCGCCATCGCCGATAACAAAAATTATGCAGCACAACAGTTCGTTTTTTTTTTTTTTTTTAATAATACAATATTAAATTTACACGTTCATTCATTTATTTGTAATAATATATTATATTTATATATTATCATGCATGTGAATGAACGTGTAAATGTTTATTACAACCGTATACACATTGCACGTAGTATAAAATAATATAAGGTTAGGTTTTAAATGTAAAACGGTAACGCGTCGACAATATTTAAACTGTGTATTCTGATAAGTAATTATTTTATTTTTGCGCGCCGGATACGGAAAAAAAAAACAATCGCGGTGTACCTACGCAGTAGATAAAAACTAACACCCATTTCGTCGGGAAATCGCAGATCCAAGAAGAATATTTTCCAATCGTTTCGAAACAATTTTCTTAGTGATATAAACGGAGAACCAGAAAAAAATATGTCTCCTGTTCAAACGGGTTGTGTTTATGTGTGAAGCAATGCGGCGGCGGTGTTGA
This sequence comes from Cinara cedri, assembly GCA_902439185.1. Taxonomy (NCBI): domain Eukaryota; kingdom Metazoa; phylum Arthropoda; class Insecta; order Hemiptera; family Aphididae; genus Cinara; species Cinara cedri. The sequence goes on from CABPRJ010000032.1 coordinate 199,413, forward strand.
TCCTGACCGGCTGCGGGTCTCTAGTAATTTTTTTTCGATCCAAACGGGTTGTCCAAGTCGACCTAAACGAGTTATGTTTATTTTATTTTTAATTCCATTCGAATTATTTCTTTTATTATATGAATATATATATATATATACATAATATAAGTTCCAAACAATATTACATTACGAATTTCGACGTGACACTGTAAATTTTGATTCGCATTATTATCATATATACCCGCGAAAAATTAATAAAATATCGTTGCAATTTTAGTCGCAGTTCGGTTATACTATTAATTCGATAAATCAGTCGGCCGCGATTGTAGCTAATATGATATATTATGTTACACCCCAGTAGTGAAATTTGCAATTTTTTACCCGTTTCGTAAAATTGACAAGTATAAGTTGCTCATTTCATGATTCGAGCAAATCTAGTAGTATTTTCAATATTTATAGTTGTAAAAACGATATTTTTAATAAATTATGAATTAACATATTTTTTAAAAGGATAATAATAATAATAATAATAAAAAAAAATAAAATAGATTTAATAATAGTTATAACGCTATTTCGAAGAAAACATCGATAGTAAATAATTCATTAATCAACGAAATAAATCGTTAATACCTTTAAAATATATTAATTTACATTATATTTTTACATATTCGGCCGGCGTGTTTAGTATATAGTCGCGTTTCTAATATAATAATCGCCAGTCGCCAGTTCATAAATGGATAGCATTTTTGCAGTACATTTTTTGAAATGAGCGACTCTCTTGGCCATTTTACGGATTGGGCGAATAATAGTCCATTTCATAAATTAGTAGACAAATCCACCTATGCGGTTTAGCATTATATTTACACGTATAATACGAGGAAACAATTCGAATTAATAATTTCATCGCGGCGAGTGAAGTATTTAGTATTATCGAATGCAGATGATGTAATAAAATATGACTTGAAAAATGTTAAGTAGGTACCTGTGTGTGTTTGCGTTTTGATAAAACTGAATAATAATATTGTGACGACTGCACGATGACCTAGATACGGTAAATCGAACGTAAAACTATCGGTATGCGAGAAAGAAGAACAGAAAAAATGGAGAAAAAAAAAAAAACCGAACGTTTTTAGAGTGTTCCGTGGTGTATATTCTAATTATTTGCGTTGTGGTCACGTTAATTTCGGGTTACTATAATTTGTTCGTTTGTTTTGTCTTTATTCGCTTGCCCGCCTCAGTCGTCCGAATTATAACCTCTAGACTCGACGCTCCATTTACGCGACATTGAATGGTGCCTATATTTTTATTGAGGTTATAGATTGTAAGGTAATATTTTACACATTTTTCTTGTCCGTTTGTCCGCTTGCTTATAATATGCCTACGTTGTTTACGTTGGTTACAATTAAATGGTTTGAGAGCTTCGAACAAGTTCGGTTTGTAATGCATCTATTATATTGCGCAATTAATTTGGTGATTTTTCAAAATTACGATTACCGCGAGATTTTCACTATTTTCAGTTTTGCGGTCACATCACTACATATTCGAACAATTCGATGATAATAGGCATTCCACAGAGTACATATTCGAATATTTGGAATATTGTTTAATTATGCTTTATAATTAAACGTCATTCAAATTGTTCAAAGAACAATTTTAATTTTTCTTATCTTATCTTGGTATTTTTTAATAATTCATAATTTTTTTTTTTTTTGTTGTTTATCTTCCGATACATCAAAGTTGTCGATATTTTAAAGTCGGAATATATTGAATATCGATATTCAAATAATTTTGCCCATCCCTAACTTGTCTATAGTTGGTTTGTTATTGGGTTTTTTTTTTTTTTAGTGAACAATTTTTCGACCAGCAATTTTGTTCCGATTTACAATGATAGCACTCTTTTGAAAGGAAATCGGACTGGGGAGGCAATTTAGGGAGGTTATTTTTTGATTTTCTCAGGAGTTTTCCCAATAAATGGAAAAAACGTAGGAAAAACCGGAAAAAAGGTACAATATTAAACAAATAGGTATTATTAAAAAAAGTATAATGCATATGTAATTATTTTACCACAATATGACAAATATGACATATATATTGTTGACAAAGCAATAACACTATTAAAATAACTCCGCCCAGAATAGTGTTTCGTTAGCAATGGTTAATCGCGAAATATGTCCATATATTATTTATTTTTTTTGTTATTTTCGTCACTGAATAAGTACACTTTTCGGTAAAATATAAAAATATCAAAGTAATAATACGGCAGTAAACTTTTTAACTTGTTTTAAAATCGTTGTCATTGAGTCTAAAAAATATATTATAGGGTCGTTAGATGCGATGGTTGATAAACCTAGTATGATGGACTCGACTCGTGCATGTTCGAAAATATACGTGAATTGTAGTTTGAGATTTTATTTTATTTAGTTACAATTATTGGCGGTATATTGAAGTGTATATCCGTCTATGTAAAAAACCGCAAACGCTACTGCGTTTGATATAATTTTGATCGTGGCGTAATAAATACCTATAAAAAAAAAAAAAAAAAACGTAGAACTTCACATAAAATAAACATTTTCCATCGCGGCGTGGTAGTGTCGACTAAAAACAAAGAACTAATAACATGTTTATTCATTGTTTTTTTTTTTCTGTACGTTCGCACATACGTAATTACGTTGTTTACAGGATTTTTTTTCAAGTACACGGTAACCTAATTAGTTCTTTGAGATTCTATAATATGCATATTGTATATTGTGCATGAAAATATAGTACATGTATTAAAAAGGTAAAATTATAATTTTTTGATATCACATAGTTAAATAATTATCATGATTTCCGATACGATTTTTTAAATTTGATTTTCACATTTAAAAAAAAATATTTATATACGCTAATAGATACTGTTATATAAGTCAGCTCTTGTACAATATTCATGAATTTATCTTTTAGTACTCGTATATGTACGGCGTACGCCATACGGTATTAGGTTAGGTTAGGTTAATAGAAATTATCTGCGCACTATTTTAATTTTAAACCGTTGTGTGTTATTATTTCGCAAACTGTGAAACAAAACCATGCGTGAATAATACGCATTTAGGTTTTTTTTTTTAGTAGTATTTGTTATCACTTTGAATTTAAACACTTGTATCTTGCACTTTCTGGCACATTAATTCGGTTTCGCTGTGTGGCTAAACACTCCGAATAATAAGTATTAGGATCATTTATTTTTAACTTTAAAGGTTTAATAAACTCGGAGGTGCTATTTATGAGTATATTCTTTAAACAAGTGTCCATGTAATGTAATCAAAATTATTAAAATTGTACGTATTATACAATTGCTTAAGTATAGATTGTAAATAATAATAAAAAGATTTTCCGTTGAACTCTAATATTTTTTTCCCAAAGCTTGGTGGTTGGTACAATAACATCAGTTTTTTCCGTGTTGGTAGCCCTACGCTTAATCTTCAACCTCTTATCTGGAGGAACAGATTATCCCAATTAGTTAAGATTAGAGGGGTAATAGCTATTATTATTACCTTGTTTTATCTGCTTTTGGTAAGTACAATATCATTGCGTGTATACATATTATAATACGGTATATATTTATGTATTCTTGAGTGTAGTCATCTTTATTTAGCCCGTTAACGGGCTAAATTTATTTGCATTGAAATTAATTAATTTCCTAAACGAGAAACGAGTGTTCGTATTAAAAAAAAAAAAAAAATAAATATTATTATATGTAAATGAAGCATGAGACTTAGGGGAAATTAAAATGATTGTTTAATGTAAACTAGAAAAGCATACTCTTCACTTTTTATTTTATTAACTGATGTCATATTATATAGTCTAAAACTTTCAATATTATTTTTAAATACGATTAAAAAAAAGAGCTGATGCATTGATACTGTTGATGGGTATGCCACTGTCCCAGGTTCGAATTTGGGAAGGAAGGATATATTATGTTACTTATATCTGTGTGCAATCATAGACTAGAAAACGGTTCTATGCGAAATCCGGGTAAACATGTTTTGAAATATTAATTTTTTGTGATTTTCGCCAAAATATGACCTTTAAACGCGTAGAAAAAAAGACTTAATTTTTTTTTTGTAATATGATGTACAACTTGAGATGAATCTCAAGTAAAATCTTCAAACATTCCTGCAAGGCCACAATAATATAATCCACATAAAACCTTATAAAACTAAAAAAAAATAAATAAAAATGTAAATGTTTAAAACTAAAAATTGTCAGGATATTTTGAAAATTGTATCATGTCTAGAAAAAAATATTATTATAGTATTCTTTATAAACTTTAGATCTCTACAATTATTTTTAACAAAAAAAAAATCGAAAATAATATTACCTACAATGACTAGTCTTAAATAACTTTAATGCACTTTACTATAAACTTGATGTTTATTTATGTTTAAGTATATTAAAGATTTTATTGATGATGTGGTGCATAATCATAAATCATAATCAAAAATTCAATTGGTATTATTGTACCGAAAATTCGTACACATTTTAATAGTTTTTATATTTTAATTGTAAAATGTTTTTCTTTTAAAAATTAAATTAGGCCCCTTTCGGTAATAATTTTATTTTATTTAATAATTGTTATATAAATGATTTAGATTTGTTATTTGTTCTCTTTAAGTTATTTTGTAAGTTTAATTGTTAAAAATTTGTTTAATTAACTATGTTTCTTTTCCCTTCTTTTTCTTCTCTTTATTCCATTTAATTTATATTTAGAACTTTGATTATAGTGGGTAGACCAATAATTATGATTTTTGTGTTTGATCATTGTTATTTGTTTGGTAAAATATATTATAATTATCATAAATTATGAAACCGTTAGTGCCTTGAAATTTCCCGTTTTTTCTATACTTTTCCCGGTTTTTCCAATTAAAAAAAACAATAAAAAAATCGCGCCTTCAATCATCAACTAACCAAGATTTCCTTTTAAAAAAAAATTCTACCTTTGAAATCCGGAATAATATTTCTAGTACCTAGACAAATAAAATCGAAAATAATGAAACTTTTACTGTCTCTATTATTCTTTTAAGGGTTTTCACAGTTATTATGGAAACGTAAAGGAGAATAAAAAAACAAAAAAACCTATCTTTTAATGCTCTAGCTATCTCCAAAATGCTATAAAAAAAATTGTCGTTATTTTTTGACTGTAGCATTATTTCTAGTAAAAAATTCCTTATAGATATGGAAAAAAAGCGCCGTAATAAAACCAACTCGTCACGCTCAGAATCCAAAAGTTGGCTGTATAGATTTACTTTACATAGAATATACGTATACATACATAAGTCAAATAAAACTAAATTCGAGTAACATTACACGGGATTAATATTTATTACATTTTTTATATATAATATATAGGAGACGAACTGAGATTCGTAAAGTTTATATTGACGTTTTAACAAATTATTGACATTAGACTTCTATAATGGCCAAAGTTTTTAAATATGAAAAACGATGTGTACGCGTTGTATACAATTTTATAATATATATCTGACCGAAATTCAGAAAACTTAACAAAATGAAGTTTGTATATTTACGGGTATGTCCCGGAGGAGCAGAGCCGTATAATTTGGGCGTTGGCCGGTAATCGTCGTTATTATTGCTAAGAATCACCCCTTTTTTCCGTGTTAACCATCTGCTCAATATTTACCTTTTTTTTTCTAAATTCACCTTTTGCGTGTCATTTAAAAATTAAACTTTATTGTAAATAATTAATAATTTGAAGATGAATCTATCGGGTTGATCACTCGAAATTATGTAGAATACAATGGATATATCCATACGAATCCTCGATTTCGGGTTGTGGAGTATTACTTCCCCCCCTTCTCCCGTATACGGAGGGTCGCATTCATATTCAATCAAAAGTTTCTAAGTAATAACCGTTTTAATTTCTAGAAAAATAGCGTGAAAACAATTAATTTTCAATAGAATAACACGTTAGAAATTGGCCCTATAGTAACATTGAGTTATCCATCCCTGGCATGTTATTAATCATAGACTTATATTTCTAAACCGAACATTCACCCGGAGTGGGATGCGGAGTGGGAGTCGGTCCGCACAGATCAAGAGAGATAAAATAATATAAAGCCTAGTGTGAGAGAGAGCAAATTTGCTCTCCGTGGAAGATGTTTAAACATCCTGTTTATCATCTCACGTGTTTCTGTTCTCAAAATGAAATTCCACCGACCGGAACGTGTTTTCATGCTGAATGTTCCGCCTAGATATATAAGTCTATGGTTATATTAGACAGAACGTGTTGTAGTTCACAGAACACACGACAAGCAGTGTCTTACGAAGCACCAAAGCACTACTCACATGCACATTAATAGCGTTTTCGATTTGATAAAAAGTGTGCACTGCTGGTCAATTCTTGAATCTTATTCGAAAAATCACTCATGAGACATTCTCCGTAGGTTTTTGTCATACGACATTTGAAATATCTATTTTTGAACTACTCATGACATTTGATTGTGAACGCAATTATTTTGTCACATACGAAATATTTTTCACACGAACCGTGTTGGTAACTAATGCTACCATGATAAGAATTATGACAAGACTACCGCCTTCTTTTTTTTGATTAATGTTTTGTAGTTACCTATTTGATTTTATAATTTTTTATTATTTTATGAGTTATTTGAAATTATAATGATAGATAAAAGAAATGAATATTATGTTTTTATTTTATAAAATTATTTACAAATAAGTACTTTTTAATATTTATTTTTTCCTTTAATAGTTTTATAATATCTTAAGTAATTTAAAAATTATATTTTGTCTGTTCTAAACTATCTATTGTACAAACATCTTGCTGTAGTGTCTCTTTTATTCTTTTACTTTCTACTAACTCTGGATTTACATTTCTCTTCTTCGATTATCATCTTCAGAAATTTAATTGTCGATAATTCCAAAATAAATTTCTTCCAAATTTTAAGCAGTCATGCCTTAAAACTTGAACTTAAACAAATATCCACATATTGTGTAAAATAATATAGGCATTTAAAATTTTATCAAATTTGTTTAGTATATAGTGAAATACTTAATGCTTCAATAATACCTGAACTTAAGCTTTAATACACCATTACACTGCTCAATAATACTCCTAGTTGCCATTTTCATTTTGTTGTACTTTTTTTCTTCATTGTTGTTGTTTCAGAAAATAGTTTAAAAATGATTTAAAATTGTTTACTTGGCAAAAATTCCGTAATTCTGATAACGGCATTTTTACATAGCATACCAAAATGTACTGATTACTAACAATTGAAGAAATAACGCCGCGTATCATCTATATTAATTTTTAGTTATAATTAATAGGACAATTTGAAAGTTATTATAATGTCTGTACCGTGAAATCAAATTTAATTATAACATAAATATTTTAACATAATTTATTATAACATTTTAAATTTAATACAACTCCTCATTATATATTTTTATTATCTATATAATAATTATGATCTAAATTTAACTAATAATTGATTATACGTCGTTATGTTTTCTCAAAATTGTTTTCTATTAGGTGGGAGAATTTGACTCGAATTCGAAAGAATATCTTCACATATTATAATAATACTTTTAAAAGCATATTACAAATATTTTTATTGCATTGAGTCATAAGTTCATAAGCATAAGTCATAAGTCATTGAATTCTAAATTTAGATAAATAATTATTATTGCTTATCAATTGATAATTGCAATATTTATTAATGATACTTTACCCACAAGTCTTAGTATTAAACAACAGGTAACATATGAAAAATATACAATAGTTTTTACAATTAAAAATAAGTACACGTAGGTTATTTTATTAACTATATTTACCTTATTGATATCTTGAAATACGAGTAGTTAACAGCCTCTATGTCTTATACTCGTATTTGAGTAATTATTCTTTGCAAACAAACTATATTTACAAAAAGTTGTAAAATCGTATTTTAATTAAAAATACGAAATATATACAGTTATAAACGAAATTAATATATTATCTCTTTTCATTAACAAGCAAAAAAAAAAAAATTATAACATTTTTGTAAGAATATTTTTCTTTCGAAAACATTCCTCTCAAATCAATATCTACAGGCTAACACCGAGTTATAAATTATAATATTATTATGGTTGATCGGGTAGTTTTAATTCGCCATGAACTATTTAAACGAAATGGTGTGTTATACGCACCAAAATCGTGGAAATGTGTGTTGTAATTTACACCAGAATAAAGATAAATAATTCACGCTGACAGCACCGTAGGTAGAAGAAAATATGTTTTGTAATTTGAACCAAAATTAAAATTCGATAGTTTACTTATGACGACAGTAAATAACGTGCATTTAGTTAAACAGCGGGAAGGTAAAATAACACACGACAGTTTAACTCCGAATTAAAATCATTCTGCGATAAAAAAGATAAATTATAGAAAGACACGCCGACGGCCAATGAGACGTTTCTATGTTTGTGTAAACTTTCGTCACGAAAGACCAGACGGTTTTCCGCTTGCCCGTAATAATGAAATTATAATTATTTTATATTTTAAAATATTTTCCTTGCGATTGTTTTTTTACCGGTACCGCGGTATATAATATTACCTATAGTCTTGTCTCACAAAAGAAAGGTTACCGTTTCACGTATGTCGACAGAGCTCCACACCACCGCCATCAAATCCCTTTGCGCGTCGCTAGTTCACGTGCACGGGTAGAAGTGAGGTTTGAACGACGAGTGTCGTGGGGAGGTGCGCGTCACTGACCGGATTTGGTTGAAACGCGGTACGTTTTATTCGTGAGACGAGAGTATAATATATATTTATGGTATATATTAATATATGGTAATATATACCATGGTATAAATTCATACTTCACAATGAGCTAATCTCGATACTAATTGCCTACTGAAGCTGCCAGGCACCTCATTTATTCACAGAGTCGGCTACCTAGCTGTTGTTAAGCATGAGATACTTTGCAAAAAGTACGCTAAATCTAATCTATCGATGATAAAGATGATGATGATGATGTTGCCGTATGAACATAAATAGTTAGGTCAGGTTAGTGAGCCATATCAGCTATTCTGTTTTATAATCAATGATAAAACGATTTTATTTAATAATATTATATTTAATGAATTTCCAAGCATATCAAAAAGAAAAATAAGTAATAAATATTACCTAATCAAATTTTAATTTCGTTCCGCCATAAATCATAATGTATTATTATACAACAGAATATTGTCTACAGTGTTTATAATAATAATAATACGACTTATCTGTAAAAATTACGTTGTTGTTCATTCAGCTATTATACAGCGGTTTTAAAGATTATTATTGCCCTAAGCTAAAGATTTCCAAGAAACAAACGCGTGTAAGAATGTTTTTAAGAGTATCTATAACGTTGAGCATTCATTTTTTTTATTTTTTAATGTTCAAGTGCATTATTCGGACTGAAAATAGTGCAGATGATGATGACTGAGGTTTTTTTTAAAAAAAAAATAAATTAACATAGTTTTCGGTGTACTGCAAAGTTTATATAACTAAAGTTAATCAAACATTATTACAGTTTCGTAATTGCAACTGTCAAAAAGAAAATGTTTTGCTTTGTTTTCGTTTCGTTACCTGCGGTTAAACGGAGTTTAAATTGAATAAAACAAAAAGACTATTACTTATAATTTCTGTACTTCTATAATGTAACATATAATATAAAATATTTATAACGTAAAGATAAACTAAATGTAACAAATTTATAATTACTCAATTATCGTATACAATTGTCGTGCCGAAAATCTAAATGTATCCATTTCTATTTTACTATCGATGTATCGGTCGTTATTATTATTGATTACAGTTTGATATTATGTCTAAATTACTTTATATAGCAGGAGGCAGTTGTTCGTAAATGATAACGGTCGGAAAACGTAATTTCTATACCAATATTTGATTATTAAATACTGTATATATATTAATATAATATATTTAATTGTTAAATTGTTTCGTTTAAGGCCAAAGTGAATAGAGGAAATTAATTGAAAACAAACCTTGATATTTTTCATGTAAAACCGCATAGGGTAGGATTTTATATTTCGTGTGCAGTATATTAATATGTGACCCATAAGATAAATATATTTCGTATCAATTTCGGACAAATGCTTATCACCCAACATAACAATAATAACTGTTAATTTTGCGATATTCATTTACTCGTTTATATTTTGGAAACTGAACCGATTGTAATAATGTTCTATTTTCCCTGAAACGTATTGTGTTTATTACAATATACTTACTACTTCATTATTACTAGGTAATTAAACAAATAATCCACGTTTACTCTTGCGTTTTTATTGCCAACAATGTAGTTTTAGTCTATCCTCGTCCTTTTCTTCGCCTCAGTAATCTCTATTTTGTGTGTTTCGGCCACCTTGGTCCTAACTTTCCACTCTATTTGGTGTCCCCATCAAACACCCGAGCAATACTCTTAATCGTATCTAACCATCATATTTTGGATCATCCTCTCCTCCTCACTTGCAGATTTATTCGTAAAACTTCTTTTACTTATAATAATAGCATGTCCTAACCATTCTCTTATATTATTTTATCGAAACAACGTCTCTATAATATGCGCTACCTCTTATAAACTCGTACCTTATTATATCTTGTATAGTCTACATAGCGACTTTACTTGGGCTTGGAGTGGGAATTAAATTAATGCTGGGAGTTTGAAATTTAAACAGGCCACTCGAGAAATTGTTTTCACTTTACTAAAATTTAGCGTTTTAATTTGATCCCAAAAATTACACAACATTTTTTCAAAAATAATTATTTGAATAAAAAAAACATTAGTTAAATAATTGTATTAATACTTCTAACTTTTAGTAGTTACAATTTATTGTTGAACTAATTTAAGTATTTAATACTTTTGTAAATTGCATTACCTATTATCCAGTTAATATTTTCTTGCCTCTTCAATTGGTTCATCTTTGATTTCATAACTTTTCATTTTATCTTTTCCTAGCAAACCAACGCATAACACCATGTTTTTTTTTTAAATTTTATTTGATGTTCATAGTTATATAATATTTTTTCATTCTATATGCAATGCTTACTCATGCACATAGACTCTATGCATCCATTTAAGCGGTCTCATTTTTTGCTCCATCTAATTCTTTTGTTTACTGTCTAAAATTCTGTAACCCGAGCTCGCCATAGTTTTTAAAATAAACCGCCTGGGAACAGGATTTGTATTTAGCGTATTCTAAAAACTAGATTATTTTCTTAAAAAAAAACTGCATCCGACAGCATTCATAAATTCGTTTTAAACCCGATTTATTGGATAACATTTTGTGTTCTATACTTCTTTATAGTTTGAGTGGATTAAAATATAACACTAGGTAGGTACCTAATCCATTTAAGTGGGTACATTCATTAATTTGGAAAGTGTTAACTTTTTTAGGAATTTGTTTTCTAGAACATTCAAGAAATAAACAGCTTAAAAATTTTATTTTTATGCTATTTTTTGTCACCCTTATTTTTGAAGATTAAACCACTATTTAATTTTGATTTTCAAATAGAAACCTATATTAAAAATTCCATAAATAGATGGAGTATTAGTTAAAATAAATGTTAGTATTTAAATTTTTGATCTTCGTCAATCCGTCGACGAGATATTCCACTTTTAAGTTTGAGTTGGTAGTGGAGTATCATTTGTGTGGTGGTATGACGTGCGGCTTGTTAGTGTTCATCACTACTTTCCTCAAACTCAAACTTAAAAATGGAATATCTCGTCAACAGATCGACGGAAATCAGAGATGTCAACACTAAAGCTAATTTTAACTAATAATCCATCTATTTATGGAATTTTTAATATAGGTTGCCATTTGAAAATCAAAAAAAGGTAATAGTTTTACCTCCAAAAATAAGGATAACAAAAAATAACATAAATATACAATTGTAGCTCTACAGCTGCTTGCTTTTTAAATGTTTTAAAAAACAAATTCCGAAAAAAAGTTAAAACTTTCCCAGATATTGAGTTTACCCACTTAAATGGATCTCCTGGTACTATATTTACTACCGGACTTTTGGTTGTTTTTTCAACCGGAAGTTTACTATACGTTAAACACACAATGTAATGTTGTTCAACGTTTATATTATTACAAAAAAAAATAAAATACTCAAAAACCGTATCATATTATTTTTTACAAAGGTTATATATTTTTATGAAAGGTATACACCTTTTATCAAAATATTACAAACACAAACACATTTATTTTATTGTACACAATTTAAACTCGAATTTCGTAGTTACATTTTTCATAGCCGATCAAGAAGTTGTTCTATATAATGGATCATAAAGTAAATATTTATACAATAATACGGTTTTGAATCTAAAATAATATCATTAAATTTATGACGAAACTATTTATTAAATATTATTTTATCCAACCGGTATGTCTTTAGAAAAAAAAAAAATCTATACAAAATCAGCCTTGAAATATCACGTTATTATTATCATGGTTGCGACTGTACCTACGCAATTACCACTCGAGCAAATAATAATATATCACATAGATAACAATAATTTTAATGTCGACGTTATTTCTCAGGTATAATAGACGTCATAATATTATATTAATGTGGGTATGTTAAATTCAAAACCGAGTAAACATGTTTTGACGGTAGTGTCGAGTGGTGTTTGTGGCATTATCACTTATATAATAAAATATGTGTATAAAATGAATTAGTTTAATCAAATTAAAAATTTGCAAATATATTCCCCTCCACTTAAATAATTACTCATCATTATATACTTTTTAGAAAAAATAACTACGAATTTATATTGTACACACAGTGAAGTGCCGAATATAGGTATTTGTGTTGTCCGGGCAACACGTACAAAAAGGGTAGGTGTTGAAATTATATGATGACTCATAAATGTATTTTGTTTAAGATGTTTGCATGGATCGTGCCAGATCCACTGTAAGGTCTCCTACTGTTACAATGTTTGGCCCGTGGGTTACCAGTGTCGATTATCTTTGAACATGGTATCGGACAGTAGATTGGTGAAAAAGTATCATCTTTAATGTGGTTATAAAAAAGGTAAAAAAAAAGAAAACAATATTCCAACTTTACAGAAGTGAGAATCATTTGAAAAACCTTTTTCTACTAGCTTTGTTCTTTTCATATTTTTTAAACGGGATAGATGGACACATAAAATACAACGATAAAAGTATACACGATAGTTTATATTAAAAAAAAATCCAAAGACCAAAGTATAGCATTTTGTCGAATGGCAATTTCATTATAATTTTATAATTTATGGATACAAATTTGAGAATTGGGAATGGTATTTCCTCCCTACGGGCGCCCTTGAATATGGTCCATTTGTGAGTAGTGGGGTGATAGGTGGTGTTCTAAATTCGGTATAACATCAAAAAATGTTCAACCTCGGCATGCCATTGAAATATAACTTATTGCATTATTTTATTTGTCGCGGGAAGGATAGAATCTCCAGCGTTAGATATACATACGTTTGAAGTAAATATTTTGAAGGTTTGAACTCGAGTATAGTCATATTTAAAAATGTGTAACTATTTCTTTTGTATAAGTTACGAGTTTAAATATCATCTGTATTCAGTACACATGCGTAAGTAACTTTATGGAATGAAGGGGAGTGTGGAATCTCCATACTAATATAATCCTAATATTGTATATAAATATAAATATATATTTGAATTAAATGAACGATAGAAATGTATTTTGTACTCGTACTAAAAGTGTGACAATATAAGTTAAACTATTTGGATTTCTTAATTTTTTTCAATTTCTAAAACATTTAAATATTACCTTAAACATAAAAACTATCGGTTGAGTTTTAAATTGTATTATCCAATGTTATCATTAAGTAGTTATTGTTACCTGATCGTATGCGTATGTGTTGTGTAACTTCATGTCATAAATAATAAAATATATTATTTTGTATCTCGAGGTATCATTTACAATGCCGCCTGTGTTTTGATGTTTACAAAATTAACATCAAGTTTGTGTCTACTTGATATAGTCAACTACGCGTGTATAATATTACCTGCTGTTATTATACGCATTATTTAAGTTGATATTTTTGACGACTCTCAATTTTTTTTCTGCAATAAATTACACGATAAAAGTCAATAATATATACAGCGTGAGTCAATAGTCTACATCCGATTACGAAAACATATAGCCTAAACAAAAGTTAGATATTATTAGCAAACGATCTACTACATATACTCGTAGGTAATAAAAACTAATATAATATAACACTAGTGGCTAAATAACAATTCTACTTTTCATTTACTTTGATAAAACCTTTAAATTTGTACACAATGTTTGTTCCTTTCATCATGACATTCGGATTTGGTAGAATTTCTTCAATCATTTCAGAAGTGATAGTACACATCTCTCCGACATTAATAGAAAACTTGTTCCAAAAGTCTTATTTTTTTCAATTCTTGGATTATCACATCACCATTGCACTTTGCACCAAACACACATATTTGAATTGTGTTTTATTCCGAAGCCTTCCTAGAAGATAACTAATAAAAATGTACGAGGTCTAAAGATAAATACAATTAGTTTTGTTAGTAGATGTTAAACAATTAACAATTACGCTAATTATATGTTTACATTTAGCTCTTTGTATCAATTTACCGAGGGAAATTTAAACACGGTAAAAAGTGTACAAATTCTTAAAATACTAAATGTAAACCATACAAAATGGTTTATGGTTATCATCATTAATTAAAAGTATAAATCAATACAATACTTATATTTTAAACAAATTGAAAAAAACGAGCAGATTCAAAAATTAAAGTTTTTAACACTGTTTTTCATTAAACTTTTTGTTAATGATAACAGTAAAGATATAATTTATAAAATGCTGCCATCAATATGTTTCATGGAAGAAAATATATTAAATAATAAATATTATCAAGTTCAATAGTTATAATTTATTTGTTTTATCAGAATACCAGCCTCATTTACAATTACCCCACCTAACCCTATACCATTATTAGATATTTAAGATGAATTGAGTTTATTACCATATGGAGCACAGCCGACCTAAAAATTAAGTGTTCGTCGATATCTAAACAACAAATTCATAGACGGTGGTGGATCTGGCGCAGAGAAGCCAATAATTTAGTGGTTCAACCTAGTCCACTGCTTTTCCCGGACTTCAGTGATTTTTTAAAAAAATGTTGGAAGAGAACTACGTGAAAGATACGGGACTAGCTGAAAAGCCGGATAACAGATACGGTAAAGGGCGTGACACGAGACATGGACGAGAGACTTTTGATAGAAATTTGATTACTGTGTATATAGATGTGTACTGAGCGGCCAATGGAGGTGATATTTGAACATTTTTAACATATTGCATAGGTATATTCAAATTTTAGAAATATTTTTTACTCTACTCTTGTAATATTTATTTTTCAAATCAAATGAGCACATTTTTAAATTTACGTTTCAAACTAAAATTCTGTAATAAAAAAAAGACTAAATATTATAGTATTAGTAAATTATTTAGCCAATAGCAAACTATTATATACCTTCAGCTCCTGATGTGCAGATGTTCTTATTTTCGTATTTTACAATGGTTCGTGTTCTTTTTTGGTTAGATTGGATAATACACGTATTATATACGAACGCGGATAAATGCATAACAAAAAAAAAAAAACTTATTATTATATTTACAAACATATATTATTATTATACATCCAATGAAATTTAAATACATTAAAAAACAATAATATTTTTCCAGAGCCAAAGGTTCTCAATGTCACGATTTGTTACGTATAGTAAATAAGGACGTGAGGCTTGTCTAGAGATACGAGTACTATACTTATCCTGATTACTTTTTTGTCCTTGTTCCGTTTACGAGTAAATTTTATTGTGTGATGCGTGATGAGGTTTTGTCTTTTCGTGACCGTCCGTTTGTTGAAATCGTTAACATTTCTGATGCGAATAGTCTCCAGTGACGTGGCGTCGTAATTTACAGTATTTGCTTATGAACCACGGCAAAGTTTCTACAAGTGCAAATTGAAAAATCGGTTGTTTTTTTCGCTTCTATTAAAAGCTATTTATTTGATTAATATTTCGTTAGTTTTTAAACCCTGTTAAACCCGAAAATGTCTACATCCAATTTATATAATATAGTATGTTGCCGACTTTGTATACAAGTTTTAACACTAGATTCGGGCAGCAAGTATCAATCGTTATAAATTATTATTATAACAATAGTATTTTACTTTTAAACAATGTATTCTGAGCGGAGCGAACAGCGACCGTTCCGTTAAATTAACAATTTGTTGTTCAACATTTCTTAATATCTTTTTCAATAAAAATGTTGGTTTTTCAATTTATCAAAAATTATTGAGAAAACACTCGCACTGTATATATGCATGTTTTTTAAATATAATTTTTGAAAAATAAATTAAAATAATTAGTGAAAGTTATACATTTAATAATAACTATAGCTATTCCTTTATAAATTCGATTATATTTTAATTAATTAACAAAAGTATTTTGAACAAATCCGAACGACCAAATTTAGTCACAAACAATATATTAATCCGAAATATCGAATAATAAATTCTTAACGCATTATAATGACCCTTTAATGAACAAAATTAATCAAACTATCATATAAATTTAAATTATTCATACACACGATAATAAAACAAAAAATTAACAAAAAAATAGAGAATTAATAATTTCTAAAATGTATTTGTAAGTGAAAAAATTTAATATTTTCCCTTAAATTGAATTTATATATTTTCAGGAACAGTTGAATAATTATAATAATTATTTTCAAAGTATAAAATATTTTTAATAAACTAATTTTATCGCCCTTAAAAATTTAAACGTATATTCGTTATTACTGTAAACATCGTTAACAATGAAAAAAGATCATAAAAAAAATTGTGTTCGTTATTCAGAAGTGTCCGCTATTTAGAAGGAGAAATCGCATTTTTTATTAAATAAATAAATGAAATCAATTTTATTTTTTATTTTTCCATTAATTAAATGCATCTTAAAATTACAGCGTTTCATCGACGCGATAATATTTCGAAGGCTGGACGGATAATATAAGATATACGTATACAGTAATAATGTAAATATATAGCAATAAAAAATAACTTAATCGTGTAGCCTTTTATTTAGTTATTCTACAATTGTTCCTCGAGATACAAATTATCAATACCAATATTAAAAAGTGTCCATTGTTGTTGCGGGAGAGATATGTTTTGTAAGCTTTGAACACCCTTACAGACTGCCAAACGATACCAGAACTAGGGAATGCAATCGTGTATAATATGCATAATAACGAATTTTAACGTTTAACCGCCGCTATAATACCATTGAAATTATGCACGAATTTCACAATTTCTTTTGGAATTATATTAATGTTGTAATGGTTTCTCGTTGTTTTACAAAGAATATTTCTACAATACAATTTAGACGGGGAAAAATACGTCTGTAACGTTGCTACTGGTGTTATTATTATTATTATTTTTTTTTTTTTTTTGTAAATTGCATTGTGCCAACAGTCAGTTCGAAATGTATCCAGGAAGTGGTGTTATACATATGCAAACGATTACACGTCTACAACAACTTGTGTCTTTCGTGTGTCTATACGTATATTATATCGTTTTCAGAATAAATTCATTTTTGTAAATGCGGTTTTTACATCTGCATGATTTGATGTTATTTTGTCTGGATAGATGATAATATCATGGGCGACAGCGGTCCATACAGTCTGACTTAAATTGCAGATGGTATTTGCTGTCGCACTAATGTAAACCAGGACATTTTTACCGTCATCTCCCGACCTCGTGATATCAATATTAAACATATTACCCACTCGGATTTACATTTTTTGTTGTTTTTTTTTTTTGTAATACATTAATTTAACATGACGTTATATCTATATAATGCATTAATTTTTTCAAATAACAAATAACAATTTTTCAAGTAATATTTTCCTGTAAAATTGAATATTTTCCATTCACAATAAATTAACTCGGTTGTATTTTATTTGTTTTTTTTACGTTTTTAAAAACTGAAAAAAATTTACTGTCAGCAAATTGACTATCCGAAACAAAGAGTTTTATTTTCAAAATTTAGAGTATTTTAATTATGTATGGATTAAAATCTTACTAGAAATTGTGAAATCTAATACTGTGAAAGGTAAAGAAATATTTTCTAATTTAGATATATTTTTGAAGGGTATATTATAATGTTTAAAATTAATAACAAACATTGAAAAAAAAAATATATATCCATTTCAATAACTACACCAAGTGTTTGGTTACTTTAGAAATATTTTATTTTCATAATATTCAAGAGGTTTTATTTTCTTCTTTTATCCGTATAACGACAAGGGTAAACGCGGAAATCAATAAAATGCAAATCGACTTGTGTATACGTAATATTATCCAGTCCTAAATGTATTGAGTGTCACCATCCGTTTAAAATATAATCTGGTTTCAAACTATTAATATCTACCCGCTTATGTTCAAAATTCTCTCAGAATTATACGCGTGCCAAAAATTAATTTCTTTTATTATTATGTTATGGAAAAAAAAAAAAACACCATTCTATTCATTAAAGTAAAATGCTATGCAAATTGAAAATGTATATATAGTACGCGGTATTTTCTAGTCCACACTGTACGAAATAATATGAGATACTTCGGTTTATCCACTGATTGAATAGGTGTATTATGTTGTCGGGTCATTTGCGGTCCACTCGGCGGTAAATCAAATGTCGGAAAGAGCGCAGTGGACATTTCTGTAGTCTCAGATAACAACAGTTATGATTGCAGTTGCGATAACAACATTAAAATCGATTGCTCCGGTCACAGCTTCACCCCTGGCCGACGAGAGCCCACTATAAATAATTCGTTTAAACTTTTGCGCAGGCGTATCAGTCAAAGCACCTCGTCGAAACCGTATCGATTATCCCACTATGTAGCTTTCACAAGTTACTTTTACTTCCCGTCAAACGGGATTTGATTTCCCATTACGCATTTCCACTCGATTTCGTTCCCTCCAACTGCACTCGATATTCTCGTGCACAAATCTCTGCTCACACACTCGACGGCGAAGCGTCGCGATTTCAGTCCCGGGACACACGGGCGTTTTGAACGACATCGTCGTATCAGTATATTGTTAGTATGCAGTCGTCAATAAAATCGTAATTACAATCGTAATATTTATTTCGTTCGTACGGCCATGATAATTTCGCCGATTGTTTGAACGAAAATCGATACGAGCACTTTGATCATAATAATAATAATAGTAATAGTTTAATAACTATCCAACTGTTATACCTCCGACTACTGTTATAATTGCCGCAATTACTATTAGCGCGACATCGTGTATAATAATAATAATAATAATAATAATAATAATAATAATAATAATAATAATAATAATAATAATAACAATTTTAACAATTTTAACGGTTGCGTAATTCGAATATTAACGTTGGCGACAGAATTCCGTTGTTACGACAAGACGAGGACGGCCACCCACTGTAGACGCGAATCGACAAATTGTCGTCGTCGTTGTTGTTTGGTGCGATGTGACGGCGCGCGTTTTGTACGTGTTAAATAATAATTATTGTCATTGGCATTTCGCGGCGGTCCGGCCCGTAAAAAACCATACGCGCGCGCGCGCGCTCGCACACACACACACACACACACACACACACACACACACGCACGCACTCGGTGTCACGGTTATTTACCGTGCAGCCGTGGCTTTTGCGCGCGGTTTTCCATTTTCCCCGAGACGGTCGGTCGGGAACCGTCCGCCGGATCGACGACGACAGGCAGTGTGCGGCGTTAAACCCGTTCGCCCGGTCCGGCGGTGGCGGGTAGCCGACCGCGGACGGGAGAGCGACCGCCCCCCGACACGGTTGTTTACGTCGCGGTTCTCCTGGCCTGACCCCCCCCCCCCCNCCCCCCCCGTGTTATCGCGCGCGGGCGTCCGTGTAAAAAAGGCAAATCGGAAATCGGCGACTTGTGCCGGATGGGTTTCGCAGACGGACTGGGCACTGTGACCAGCCCGGGGCGATACGCGCTTGGCGGACGCCGTACGTCTACCGAACTCTCGTGCGTTACGCGTGCACGTTGTATCGGCGGATCCGCCCGAATTTGACGGTAGGCGGTGGCCGGCCGCGAGTGGCGCATTACGTTACCCCGTCTCTAACGGTGTAACGTCTGCCGCGGTTTGCAATAATCGCTCGTTCGCGTTGCGTCACTGTAGAGCGTGCGACGCGGGCGTATTTATGCGTTTCCACATTGGCCGAGTGCAACGACGTGCGCGATGTACCCGTAGTACGATATTATCTATGCATGCGACCGTGTCATTATATTAATCAAACGCGGTTCCAATTATCATTCCTCTTGACGTCCTCCGACCGCGCGAATTCTTCTTCGGACCAACGAGTTGACAGTCCGGAAACACTGCGCGTGTCGCGCGGTGGGAATTCGGGAAAAAACTGCGGACTTTAATTAACCGGACTGTCCGGCGTTGACAGGTAATATCTGTGACAATCGCAAGCGGTTTTATAGGACAAGCGCAATCGATATTGATTTCTAGCCACGAAAACACGTGGCTATCGGATCTGCTAGGACTCCGAGGGAATGAATAATTGAAAACGCTTGGAATCAAACGAACGGCACTTGTGGACGAAATTCTTAATGTTATCAAATGTCATTATAGTTGGCAAAACGAGCAGAAGTAAAAAAAAAAAAAAAATAATCGCGCCGAATTTCGATTAATCGAACAGCTCTAGGTGGTACGGTTTGCTGCGGGCCACTGCCGTTAAAAAGTATATACTTATACGTTACGTCGATCGATAAATTGCGCAGTTTTCTTTCCGCTTTCTGGGGGGGAAAAAAAAAAAAATAATAATAAAATCGCGCTGTAGCCGCGGTTATCGGTGGTAAGACTGAATTCTAGCCCACGGTTATCAGCAACGATGATATGTCACGAGCGTATTGTTTTTAAATCGCCAATTATTAATTGACGACTTTGACAGACATAAACGGACGTTTGCGTCGTTAATTAAAAACGGATTGCAAATATTTAATTCGTGTCTATTGTTTTTTCTAACTGCATGTCGAATAATCTGTGTCTCAAAACACAAATCGGTCTACGAAAACGATCGTCTAACAAGGATTACCAACGGTTTAGAGTACGGTACATGTAATACAAAAAATACGTTGCATTTTGTTTCCCTTGTAGGTTGTTACGGCCGTTAGAGCTGCACGATCCGGGATTTTCTGTTCATTCTCTAAAATAATAATAATTGTTGTTATCCAGTGGTGCCCGGGTGTATTAGTTTAACCATACCATTTTATACGATTTTAATTTGTATGCATTAGGTCTGCTGTTTACCCGGGGGAAACAAGTTTGATGATCGTCTGCGATAACGTCCCTGTTTAAAATATTGTCTGTACCCCCCCCCCTCCTTTAACATTTGCTGCATGCGTTCAACAAAGGTTTGGTGGTCGCTCTGGGCGAATAAAAATAACTGAATCGAAATAGCATGCATTTTTTTAAAATAATTTTCGTATAAAACTAAAAAGATAATAAATGTACATTATTGTTACCGGCCTCGAATCTTCAACAACACATTCGATATTTTTGGTAACGTCGTGCGTGTACTCTTCTTGATTACAATTGTTTGTAAATAGTAACTAGTATTATACATACGAGTACTTGGCACAGATGTGTACCAATTGAAATCAAAAAAAAAAAAAAAAACCGGGTTAATTTTGAATTTTCAGAAAGAAAACTAGCGGTTTTAATTAGTTTTTGTTTCGAGACAAAATTAATTATTCGTCTATTTTTTTTTTTTTTTTTTATCGTATACGTACCGAGTTTTGTGTTTACATTTGTGTTAAACATTGTCCCGATCTCTACGAGCAAACTCTTTAAAACGCTTGTTTCGTTTCTGGCCCGACACCCGGGGCAATAACGCGCAAACGAATATTGTACACGAAACTTTTAGATGAAATTCGGCCGGGCCGAGCTGCCCGGTACCCGACTTATTATTGTTGTTATCATTGACGTTGTTTCCGCCGGACTTGACCGGTCCAACGACCCGGCGCCCGGCGTTTGAGCGGGGGCCGTGCGTGTACGTTCGAGGGGAAGACGTAATGCGACGCATGCCACCGATGTCACCTGCTGAATTAATTCCCCGCGGACCGTTGGCACACGTCCTTTGCACGGTTAGTGCACGGCGCCAGGTGCGTGCCGTTCGCCAACAACGTGTCCTATCGGAAATCGTTTATTATCGGGACGCAAATCCGATCCGATTCGCGATTATTGTTCATCAACGGGCTGAGTCGGCCGTGCAAAACTAAAAACAGCCGCCCGGGACGATCGCCGTCTCTCGCTCCACTCGTCCCACTTTCCTGCGTAAAACGCATTCGTGACGATTCGACGGGGAAAAAGAAAGAAAAAAACAACAAACAAACAAACAAACAAACACAGTAACGCGCACAGTGTTCGGAAAACGTTCAGAATAACGACACGGCGTTACAATGTATTGTGCTCGGTAATATTGTTTTGGACGGCATTTTATCATTGATAACGGCCACCGATCGGAAACGGCGACACCGGCGACCGCCATCTCCGACTATTGCGTTGGCTTGTCGCGCTGACGCGTTTGCGGCGACATTACGCACGCATCGCGGTGTCCGCGGGCGACGCGGTTCGTTTCTCGTCGTCGGTTTTTTCCTAATCATTTTTATTCGAAAATTATGGTAATCGCCAATGCCACGCGAGCGTATTATTCTTATTTGTTACATTACGGTTATTATAATTTTTACACGGCCGTGTCGTGTACGTGTCGATTGCCGTTCCCCGCGCCGTTGTCGTCTACGCGGCCATTGCGTCTGCGTCGTTTACAATGCGCGCCGCGGGTAACGGGAGTGAGGAAGTTTCGGGATCTTGAGGACCGACCAAACTTCCCGCCGTCCCGTCGCCGCCGCCGCCGACGAAACACCGAAATCCCCGACCGTGTAAACACCGCGCGTGTTCGCCAATCCGAACACGCGTCGCGCGCCACTGTCGTGTTCGTAATAACTTTACCGTGCACGGCGAATTATCGTATCGAGAATTCGAGACCTTACGGAAATATTGTACAAAATATATCGTTGCACGCCGCGCGTACGAATATAACAGCGTTATTCGGCGGATACCAACGAAAAAAAGGCTAGGTCGTTGGAAAATATCGTGATCCTATTCGGAATACACGTGAATAAAATTATCGAAAAACAATCCATGGGCGCCGTGGAATTTGTTTCGCATTTTAAAACAACGATATTACTGTAATTATCGCACTTGTTATACCACCGGAAAATAAACGTTCCTAAAGTCGCGGGGATTTTAAGTCGAAACATCCGATAGGCACATCTCTCCCTGATACTAACGCCGTGCGTACGCCTAAATTTCACTCTCCCTCTGGCTTCATTTCGGAGGTGTGCGGGGGCGGTCGAATCTAGAAAAAAAAAAACAACTCTCTTCGGCCGCATACGCGCGGTGAAATACGTATTGAACCCCCGAAACCCGACCATACAATATCGCCAAAAAACAACTCTAGTTCTCGAATCCGTGCTAATTTGATTTACGCTAGTGGGGGGGAAAAAAAAAAATATCCGCACCAATAGAGTGCAACAATCACTATAATCGACTGATAATACGATTGACTATCCGGATATATAGTATAGGTAGTTCAGAACCCTTGGATGTATACTAACTTTAAGAGACTTGCGGGCGAATTTTTTTTTTTTTTTTTTTTTTTTTTCGAAAAACCTAGATTTTTTTAAGCATTGAACTCCGATATTTTGGTTTTTAGATTCTGGACGGAATGATGAATGTATTGGTGTTCATTTGTTTTTTTATTATTATTTATGGTTGGTACGGCACACGTGCGTATTTATGAACTTATTTAATCTATGTATTAACTAAAACCAAACAGCTTTTTTACAACCCCCCTCCAATAATTTCTATATATGTCACTGGCGTTTAGTAATACAGTTTACAAAATTCAAGGCCACTTCGAGTGCGAGAAAAAGATTACCATAGTACTCTTATGATAATCATCAAGTATGATATTTTAGATTTTGAGTGGACCGAAGAAGCTTAAGGCTTTACAAAGATGTAACTTTTTTTTTCTATGTAAAAATTTTCTACCAGAAATCTTACTCTGATTTTTAAGTGTAGCACCTTTTCTAAAAGTAAATCGGCACGGGGAGGTATCTTCAAAAAGGTTTAACGGGAAAATCGGCATAATATTAAACAAATATTATTAAAGAAAATATATAATGCCTATTTAATTATTTTTTACCATAATATGACGTATGTACTGTTGAAGAAACATCACTATCAACTGAATTCCGATCAGAATCGATTTTTCGTTGGTTGGTTTATCGTTGTGTATTAAATTCCCTTCTGTATCCTATCATTTCAACTTCCCACCCACAACAGTGGCTGCACCCGTCTTCATTATCCTAGGACAGCTTTTTTCGTGTGGAGTTTAAGTGCAAATAAAAACTGTATGCTGGTGAAAAAAATATCTCATGCATAGACCCCTTAAAATATAACTTCAAATTAAAACTTATTCAACCATATTATTTGTTGATATAATGTTGATAATGTATACTTAGTACTTACTTAATTTGGGGTGGTTTGGCCGAGGGTTTTTAAGAGAGGTTAAACACCCGAGCGCCCGCCTATTTTCACGTTGTTACGGCCTGTGAATTGTGAATGTTAACAATTAAAAAAAAAAAAAATGTAAAACCCCGTTTGTTGTGATATTTTCCATGAAAATTGGATTCAAAACTGCATTCTTGTATTTCCTGTCACATATTTTATTCTCCGCGATTTACAATTTTGATGTTCTAATTAAATTATTTGACAAAACGTCTACGCACGGTGTTCTCGCTTTTTTTTTTTTCTATGGCCACCCCGCCGTGGTGAAACGTAACGCGACATTGTAATTATGTTTGTTATAATGTGGTTATTTTTTTCTGTTGGGACAGGTCGTAGGAAATGCTTTTATTGGTTTCGGCGGCACCGTCGCTGCAACTGCAACAACTACAGTCATCGGCAGCACCACTGACGGGAGCGGACGCCGCGACGCGACACGATCGATTCCGCCGTCCTGGCGATCGGACGAACATTTGAGCGACGACTCAATTGCTGCACAACAACCCTCTGCACAAAAACACCGCGGAGAGAAAGACAGAGAGAGAGAGAGTGAGTGAGTGAGTGAGTGAGTGAACGGAGCAGCTGCCGGCCGCGCCACCGCGTTGTTATGCAATAAGGTTCCGCCCGAGCGAGCGGCGCCCCCCTTTTTGCCCCCCACCGGTGGACTGTACGCGACTATTATCGTGTTTAGGGCTTTTTGGCGTACAATAGTCGCGTCGCCGCCGCCTTCGCCGCCGCGTGCTGTTCTCCGCCGCCGCCGCTGGAGGACCGCATGCGGGCGCGACGTTTCGCCATGACGTGCCGCGGTGCAACAAGATGTACGCCGTCGTCGCCGCCGACACCGCTGCCCATGGCGCCCACGTCGTCGTCATAACCGCCGACGTTTCCGCTGTCGTCATAATAACGAGCCATGCGAGCGCCATAAGCACACCGTCGAGATGGACTGTCGTCGCGGTTCGCCACTCGTTCTCAGTAGTTCGCGATGACCAGTGCGCGGTGTGCGCCACGTGACGCGCGCGTTTGTCGGCCGACCGTTAGTTAAAAAAAAAAAAAAAAAAAAAAAAAAAATCGTATACATATAGATATATTTAATAATATACACATTACCAGTTGCACAAACTAACACGAATTTATGTATGAATCATATTGTCCTTTCTTGATACACGTTCCTCGCCTTCCACGGCGGTTTTACCACAACTTAACCCGCTCGCGCGTAAAATGAAGTACAAATTTTTGCTCAAAAAATGCCAACGACGTTCATGAACGCTTCCTGGTGGCCCGCGCTCGTTTGGCTGTGGTCGCTGTCCGCGGCCGTGGCCGGCGACGACGAGAAAATTTGCCCCAGCATAACCATAATGAACTCCGGCGAACGTCTGGCGTCGCTGCACAACTGCACCGTCATCGAAGGCCACCTGCAGATCATCCTGATGGACAACTCCAAGCCCGCCGACTTCGAGGACACGTACCCACTGCGTGAGATCACCGAGTACATGGTCGTCTACCGCGTCACCGGGCTCATCAACTTGGGCCGGATGTTCCCGAACCTGTCGCTGATCCGCGGCGTCCACACGACAATGTTCCCCGGACGGTCGCTGATGATCCACGACAACGCGGACATCAGGGAGATCGGACTATTCCGGTTGACGAACATCACCCGTGGCTCGGTCATTATTTCCCAAAACCCCAGTGAGTCGTGTTTTTTTTTTTTTGCACTTCTTCATTTTACTCGTAAATATGCCGATCGTTCGTTTTATTTTTTCGACCATTGTAAATGTGTTATTTGCCCACCGCTTCGAGTGGATTAGATACGTATCGCGATTCGTCAGTTTTAAACAATTCGTACCGTATGGCAATTCGATTATTCGCGAGATCAAACACGTGGGGGTACACGTGGATATTCATGCGTTATCTCGAAATTTGTCCAACAAGTGTTTTCTAAACGTGTCTTGCAAATTCAAAATTATATCCTAATAATTGGCATTATAGTTTGTTAAAGTTCGCTTCAAAATCATGTTTGCTTACGCATTTACTCCGGGAAGTATACATTTTTTTTCGGGATTATTTTTTTAAGAACATTTAAAAAAAAAAGCAGCTCTAAAATGTTTCATAACTGTTATTTTTTTGGCTCCCATATTATTTAAGGGGACAGGCCACTACCTAATTTTGATATTCAAATGGTAACCTATTCCAGGTGCTTGCTATCCCATATGATTTTATTTCGAACGACGCGTATCGCTCCACTATTGTCCTGCGCACCCTACCTTAAAGTGTAATGTTTCGTCAACGGGTCGACGGAATTAAAAACTCCAACGTCAACATTTATTTAAATTGTTGTTTCACCCTTAAAAATAACGGTGATGTAAAATTCGAGAGCCGCTTGTTCCAGTATCAAAAAAAAAAAAAAAGGAAAGAAAACTACGGAAAAAGTTAATATTTCCCGCGACGATATTGAGTGTCCTTTTCCGAGGATTAATCATCTTGTACAATAATACCAAACGCTTCTTTACGTATCACCTTTTGGGTTATGACGTGAAAAAAAAAATATAAAAAAATAATCACAATTATATTATTGTTACTTTAGTAGATATTAACGATGAGTATATGAAATATGTATTACGTATATATTAAAAAAATTGCTGAATATTCGTACGTACAACATCACGCACAACATAAATCGAATTGCGTATTTTATTCGGATTTATTAAAACGTTTACAAAATCGTATGCGTATCATGAAAATATTTCTACGAAAACATTCCGCGACGGTTATTAGGCGAATCGAGATTGTTTTTATTTTATTATTATTTTTTTTTTTTAAATATCAACGATAATATTTGCCTACGTAATTGTTTGTTTCGTTTTTTCCCCTCTCCCGTAGAATTGTGTAATGCGGCGACAATCGATTGGGGCCAAATTACAACCGCAGTGAGCAACGACTCCAACATCATTAACAACAACGAGACCAGAAGATGTCCCGGATGTTCCAATAGCGGTTGTCCGGAAGACAGATGTTGGTCCCAGCAACCCAGTCCGGATCGCTGTCAATACGGCAAATTGAAAAACTGTCATCCGTTGTGCGCCGGCGGTTGCGATCAATACCATTCTGCCAGACATTGTTACGCGTGCACCGCGTACATGCACGACGGCGAATGCATTCAAGAATGCCCTCCTGGCCTGTATGTATTTATACACATTTCTATTTAAAAAAAGATTTCCGTAATTTGTTATATGTCAATAGGTAACACGAATCATTTTTGTTTAGGTATGGTCACATCCGGTCGTGTTTGACCGAAGAACAGTGTCGCAGTTTGCCGGTAAACCGAGAAGAATCCACTTTGGACGATTTGAATACCAATTACATTCCGTTTGAAAATCGTTGCATTGACGAATGCCCGTACGGATACGAAGTGACACCGGACAAAATGAACTGTACGATATGTATGAAAACGAGAAACGGAAATTGTCAGCATAATTGCAATAGTTTCAAGATTAGCGACGAAATTTTGAGAAGGAACGACGAGTACCGGCTGCACACCAATTGCACGACCATCAGATCTTTAGAGATCGAAGTCAAGTTCGGCACTACCGAAGACATAGAACGTCGACTAGAAGATTACGTTGGTAAAGTAGAAGTGATCTTGGACCAGTTGAAAATCATTCGTTCGTATTCGTTAACCTCTTTGAATTTTTTTAAAAACTTATACGAAATACGCGGCAAAAACACTGTTAACAAAATGGCTTTGGTAATTCGCGGTAACAAAAATTTACAAAAACTATGGACCACCGAAGACAATAAAACCCGCGAGGTGAAAATATTGAACGGTACGGTGTCATTTCATTATAACCCAAAGTTGTGTATGTCGGAAATATATAAATTTGGAAATTTGTCTACGCTACCTCCGTTCTCAGACATCGAAGTATCAACAATATCCAACGGGGATCAGTTTGCTTGCACCGTTTACAATTTAGTTGTAGAAACTGTCAAAATCCTACCCTATTCTATTGTTTTACGGTTGTACAAACCCGTGGAAGTTGATGACCTAGAAAGGTTTCTAGTGTATTTTATTGAAGCGGACAAATGGAACGAAACAATCGAGACCACAGAGTGCGAAGATTCCAGTTGGAAAATCGACGATATTGGTGCGAAAAGAGCGAATGAAACCAATGAACCAGAACACTACCATGTGATCACTAATTTAGAGCCAAACACAGAGTATATTTATTATGTTAAAACTTATACGATTTCGTCCAAAACCAGTATGAGTAAAATTTTTCGTAGCAGAACACTTCCGTCAAAACCGTCTACTCCCGAAAATTTGTCTGCCAAACCGCTCTCTAGTTCTCGAGTGCAACTGATGTGGAAACCTCCCACACATCCTCATGGCAAATTAGTCAAATACGTTATCAGAGGATTTTATTTAAAGGACGACACGGTCGCTTTGGAGGAACGCAGTTATTGTAAAAACCAAACATTTTTTGGCGACGGTCTTCTGTACAAATCCACATCGATGGCTATCCCGCCGCCTGTAGACCAGTATTGCGAGGAACAATGCGAACCACAAAAAAATACCGTGAATAATTTATGTAATAGTTTACAGCACAGTTTAGACATCGATTTGATTCCGTCTAGCAGTCACAAGTCTGTGTTCGAGTCGTGTAGTAACTATATCAATGTTTTCGTGGAAGCAAAATGTATGTCTATGCAAAATAAAGATGAAATGTATCTACAAAATAACGTGAACGAGAACTGCACGCAAAAGTGGTCAATCGGTGACGAGCCGAACGGTTTGCAAACGGGCCCCAATGAAGATTACATTATTTACGAGGTGAATGAAAACTACACGTCGTTAAACATTACCGGACTGAAACATTATAGTCAATACGTGTTGACTATTTTAGTTTGTAGAGAGGTCGTCGAACTGGAAAAAAGTTCCACTACCCATGAAGATCCTTGTAGTCAAGAGACGTTGGTGTCCTTCCGCACGTTGAAAAATGATCAAGCTGACATTATAGATGACCAAAAAGTCAAATCGGCAACGTACAATCACACTGTTAATATATCGTGGGAGGTACCGACACTGGTAAACAGCGTGATTCACAGTTTTAAGTTGGACTATAGACCCTTGGATTCTATAAGTTTTGAGACTGTGTGCATTACTATGAAAGAATATATAACCGCCGGTCGATCGCATTCCCTCAATCATTTATCGTTCGGCGAATATGAATTTAAAATCCGCGCGATTTCGTTGGCCGGAGATGGACCTAGCTCTGATATGCACAGATTTTACGTTTCCAATTATGATACACAAGACAATTTAAACTTGATCGTTATGATTCTCATTTGCGGTTGTATATTAATAGTGTTGGTTGGCATCATTATCCGTACGTACTTGAGTCGTAAATTAGACCGTCACAACATATACAATATAGCTAACAATCCCGGTTACGTTGGTATCTATGTCGAGGACGAATGGGAATTGGCCAGAGAGGACGTGCTGATAAAAAAAATGCTCGGTAGAGGAACTTTTGGTACGGTGCATGAAGGTGTACTATTGCCAGATAACGTACCCTGTGCCGTGAAATCTGTAAGTAAGACGAACTTTATGAGGTATCATGCGGAATTCTTGAACGAAGCGGCCATAATGAAGAAATTCAGCGAAGGGTATTTCATAGTAAAATTACTCGGAGTGGTTACCAAAACTCGTCCGCCGCTGTTGGTGATGGAACTGATGGGCCGCGGGGATTTGAAAAACTTATTGGTGAAATCTAAGGAATCCAACGATCCCCCTCCTCCCAGCAGGTAAAACAATTATTATTTAAGTATTGGATTTTCGATTTTAATTTTTGTTTAATATATTTTAGATATACGATTATTCGTATGGCCGCCCAAATAGCCGACGGTATGGCGTTCCTAGAATATAATAGATTTATCCATCGAGATTTGGCGGCGCGAAATTGTATGGTGGCCAATGACATGACTGTGAAAATCGGCGATTTTGGCATGAGTCGACAAATTTATACAGGCGATTATTATCGTAAAGGCAACAAGGGTGAAATGCCTATACGATGGATGGCACCCGAGAGCCTCGGCGAAGGTATATTTACCAGTCAGTCGGACGTTTGGAGTTACGGGGTCGTAATCTGGGAAATGATGACATTGGGTGAACAGCCTTACATGGGCAAAAGCAATAACGAGGTCATGGCATATGTCCTCGACGGAAACTTATTAAACTTGCCTATTTTTTGTCCCGACATATTAGCCAGTATTGCTAGATTATGCTGGAATTGGAGTGCTGCTCAGCGACCAAGGTTCCTAAAAATTGTTGAAAGGCTCGATATTTATCTGGATGATAATTTCAGGTTCGTTTTATCTTTATTAATTGAAAATTCAATCTATGTAATCATGTTGTAAAATCATAATTTGATCATTGTTTTTTGTGTAGATCGCATTCATTTTTTCATAATCACAGCAAAGACAACAATTCGCCTGTTGACCAGTCATTAATGTCTCCCTGTACAACATATGAAGAAGACATAGACAATGAAAGTATTAATTTTGAAGGCGGTGACACTGTAGCTGTTTATAGTGCGTTCCATGTGGATAAAAATAAAATGAGTAATGGTCATTTGTCGCCAATGTAATAATTGTATTAACTTTAATAAAAAAATAAAACATTTAAGTTAAAATCAACGTTACCAGTAAAATCTATTTAAAAATAAGTTTTTTTTTTATTTTGTATTTTGCTCATAATATTTAATAAACAGATTAAATATTGTCACCAAACCCGTTTTTTTATAGACTATTTAATATTAATCGTTGTTAATTTCGTTTTATATGTAATTTAATAATATTTGATGTTCTAATTTTATTGAAAAATTTAAATTAAAATATTTTATGTTACTTTCATACCACCAACATGTATAAATCATATTGTTCTAGTGTCTAGTCAGCGCGTGGAAATTTTGTCTCTCTACGCCGTCTGTTTTTTATTTTATTATTATTATTATAGTTTTTTTTTTTTATGGATTTTTGTTTGGATCAAATGGAGTGTCGTTATGTGTGATTGATAAATTGACGTAATATTTTTGTTGGCCATCTAATAAAGTTTGTAAAATCATTTTATCAATTTACACATGTCTACTCCTAATAACAAAATTATTTGAATACTGTTTTGCTAATATTTTCATAAAGAAATTTGGTGTTATAATATAAGATTTTTAAAAAATATTTTTTTAAATATAGTCTCAATTTAAAAAAATTAAAATATAAGACTAAAAATGTCTCACATAAATAGGAAAATTGAAACTAATATGTTAAGTATTTTTTTTTGATAAATGTTTTTAGAATTGTAATATTGATAAATTGTTATGTCAGTTGATGTTACCCTCTAGTAAATTACTTATCTTTTTCCAGATTTTAATAATGATGATAATACACCAAATTATTTTGCTAATATAACTGATTGGTATATATATATATATATATATATATACATTTAAAAAAAAAATCTAAAACAGATCTCAAATTACCATTAATTAATTCTTCTAATTAGTTACATTATATTTATACAAATAAGAAAAACATGTGATTTGTATTTGCCGGTTTATGAACAATTTCAATTAAAAATAAACAGAAAATGTAATATTACAATAAAATTTAAATATTTTGCAAAATTATATTTTTGTCAGCAAAAAGAATAGGTAATTTAAATAGTAATGTTTGATTGTAATAATAAAAGATACAAATTAATGTTATAATTTACAAAGAATAATTTCAATTTAGAAAACTATTAAAGTTTATATTTTTTCATTGCAGTTTCTAAACTAATAAAAAAAAAAAAAATGTATGATTCTGGTGGTCAAGTATGTTGGTTTTTATTACACGTTTATTATAATAATTTAAAATAGTAAATAAAATATGTATTTGATGTAAGAATTTTATTAATCTTTATTAACATTCACCATACTCGACTATTTTAATAATAATTAATTTGGTCCATGCACTTGAGACAATATGATAAGATTGAGACACTTATTATATTCTCTCTACAGATATCATTAAATTCAACAATATTATTTAAACAATGTTGTGTAAGTAATAGGTATATTATAGAGAAAAATCAATTTACCGTGTAAGGGTCTATGCCACTGCTGTATAACGTATTCACGTACGCCATTTTTTTGTGCTTCTGGAAATCTCTGTATTGTATAATAACAATATATCTGATAATATTAGTATAGTTTATAAATAGGTACTCAGAACTAATAATACAATAATTTATTTACATATATGACATATTCGACTAGTTGAGATGAGAAAAATATTGATAAAATTGATAAAATTAAACAAACAAATTAATAATATAAATGGACAACTAACTAAATAATTAATAAAATTAAATTAAATATAGGTAAACATAGGTAATAGTGTTCATAATAACTATAATAACATCACTACTAATAGTACTAGAAATCACAGACTTATTTCAAGTTCTTGAAGCCATTTTATTGCGGCTGGTCCGTTCTCGTGTAGTTTAGCTAATTCTCCTTCAAACATTTTACTGGGACATGTCTCGACTATATATTTAATTGACTGCATTTCTCCATATTAACAAAGTGAAGAGTCTGCCATGCCCCATTTGTGAAGTAAATAGTTGCACCTTCTTTGTCCTGTTCTTATTCGTTTGAGCTTTGGCCATTTAGCTCTTGTACTATCCCAAACAGGAACTTTTATAAATGGTTCCTTAATCAGGTCCTTATTTCGGGGTTCTGTCTGTTCCCAGCGTCTCGTCCATAGGTGTTCTACAGATTTTTTCTGAGGTTTTGCATGCTATATGGTAGATCTAGAATTACAGCGCAGCGATGGGTTTTCAAATATGTTAATTGGTAATGGTAATGTATGTTGGCTTTCTAGCTTCTGCAGGATTTTAGTAGTGTAGGATAGTTTTCTGAGGTCTGGAGGCACTATGTTGGAAAGGGTGGATAGCTATATTATTTGAGTGGACCTAACAGTACCTGGTGTGTTGCGCATTGTATGATTTAATTGTACATCAACTTTAGAACAGTGGGCACTTCCAGCCCACGCTAGTGAACAGTATTCGACTACGCTATATACCAGTGCAAGTGCTGTGATCCGAAGTACAATGTGTGTGGCAATTTACCACTCCATATATTTGTGTAATTTTGAATTTAGCTTGCTTTTTAAAAATAAAAAGTTGATATAGTACTTTCACCACTAAAAATTAGGGTGACAAAAAATAACATAAATGTAAAACCGTAGAGCTGCTTGTTTCTTAAATGTTCTTTAAAAAAATTTTGAAAAAAAGTTAACACTTTCTAAGATGATTGTCTTACGATAGATTGATTACCCAGTTTGTTTTTTGTTCTTTGTTCTATTCCGTGGACACGTTTTTTCCTATTTAACTTGCTCCGATTTTTACGTGTAGCAACTTTTCTGAAAGATCAAGTTGTTTAGATGGTACTATAAGAAAGACCTTTTTTTGATTTTCGGCGTCATTTTTTAAATAAAAGCACTTAAGTGGGAAAAAACGTAGGAAAACGTACAATTTCAAGATTTCATTATTTTATAAAACACGACGACGTTTTCTACTAGAAAAATGACTTAATTGAAAAATTACAGGCTACTTTTTTTGTTACCTTTTTGATTTACTTTCTTACGGTATCATCGCCAAAACTTTTGAGTCACTTTTGGGTTTTTATAGTCAATAGTACATATATATATATATATATATATATATATACATAGAGAGTGTATTTCATTATTTGAATAATTAAATACACATTATAATTATCCCAATTCGGTCATAAATTATAGTACAACATAAGCAATCAAATTATAAATATTTTAATGAATCACACAAAACTACCAGAGACTATATATATATAATAGGTAATAAAAAATATGTGAACCACGTGACAGAGATCTTAAATATACATCCTTGCTACAGCAAAAAAGGTATCAATATATATTATACAATATCTATGGTTACATCTTAATTTTTCAAATTTTAATCTAATCTACTTGGGCAAGTAGATATTAACTCTTTCATGTACGAGACGGACAAATATACAATCTGAAATGCAAGACATTCGAAAAAATATTAGTAGCTTTATAAATCAAATTTGATTTGATGAAAACATGTGGAACTTAATTTTTTCAATTTTAATTTAATGTATTATGTTTAATAACACTTTAAACCTCACTTCAATAAAATATGGGATTGATTTTGTTTAAAGTGATAGTTAAATTTTTTGATTCAACTTAGACATTATAATTACTATTTTCGTTTAAATATTGTTTATAGGTAGTATCTAAAAGAGAAAAAAGTTAATTTGAATTACATTTTCATTGAGTTCAAGTTTTCTGTTATTTTTAAATATCTGATGGTGTTAATTTTAAATATTTAAATATTTTTAAATATATATGTTCAGTGGCGTGCCCAGCAGGTAGGCCTGGTAGGCCCAGGCCTACCCTGTTTTCAAATAATAATTATTAATATTTTTCAAGAAACATAATTTTATACATTTTCTTCTTCATAATACGATATGCAATTGAATCATTTTGGAACAAAGATTATTTATTTATTACCCACTTACAGCAAGCGTTTATACGTTTTTATACGTTATTATTAATTCTTTCCTTCGTCGCAAACAATTGTAGCCACAGTACTGCTTATCGGCTAAAATGTACGACTAAAAATAGTAAATAATAGACAATAATACATCCGATTACCCGAAGTGAGTTATTTATACATTCNTTTATTACAGTGTGTACTGTGTAGACGTATTATAGTGATTTGTGTGTAACCGAGCCGATCGAGGAAATCGTTTTGTCTGTTTTTGTTTATGTACACTATTAGAATAACCTAAGTACTTTTTTATTTTATATTGGTTATAACTTGACTAATAATTAATTAAAAATAAAAATATGATTAGCCAGTTTTTTAAACATATTCCGAAATCCACAAGGACATTGAACGATGATGATAGTACAATAGATCAACCACAAACGAAAATGTTAAAATTAAATGTTACCTCAACTTCTAACGAGTCTTCTATTTCCTCTTCTAGCTTAAATAGTGATGAACCGATTCAGCCGATTATCAATTTTCCACGTCGTAAAATTTGTGAAAAACAACGTAGTTTTCAAAGTTCATGGTACAAAGTTTATCCTTTGATTGAATATTCTGTTCAATTGGATGCAATTTTCTGTTTTTTTTTTTTTGTCGTCATTTTACTAGTTCTATGTCTCGTGAAAAGCATCAATATGTTTTAATAGTCACAGGATATAATAATTGGGAAAAATATTTCGGGGATGGCAAAAAAACATAACTAGCAGATTCCCATAAAACATCATTAGCCAAATATCAAGTACTCGCCCATGCTGATACCAGCGATCGGTGGTCAAATACCGTGTCCGAATGCACGGTTACACAATACGAGTTTCTGACCCGACCGTGAACAGCTTTACAGCCACTTTACCCGTGCACTCGCATGACAGTAGCTCAACTCGCCTCACCCGGTCATAACGGGTACGATGAACATTGTACCAATCTTTTGATCAATTGCATAAAGCTAAGATCGTTATATTATCCACAAAAAACAGAAAACATACGATTATTAGTAGTAGGCAGTACGCAAGATTTGTCAAATTGTCTTAAATTGGAGCTTTATAGAACGATAATAAAGAAAAAATACTGATTACAGATTTTCGACGTTATTATTTTACCATACTAATAAATTATGGGGGGGGGGCTATGTGTCAAATTTTCAAAAATGTATTAGGTATTTGAAAAATGTTATTCATGTAAAACCAAAAAAACTAGGAAATACACTTGGCCGTATCGCCCACACGCAAAACTATCGGTTTACCTTGGTGATTTCCTGATCCTTTTTTTTTTTTGATAATTAATCTTTATACCGAGTATTATACTATCGGAATCTTGGACAACACTAAATCAAAACCATAAATTTGGCCCTGTACACTATTCTGATTTCACGTGCGTTAACGTTTCACTGAACGCTGGTGCTTTTTATTTATTTTTTCAACATTCTGCATTTAAAAACTCACCCTCCTTCCTCCAACATCCACTTAAAACCTATCGCCCCATCGAGGGATAGAAATGCTAACTAGAGGGCGGTGCCACCCACGGTAAGAACCACTGGTTTAATCAGTCTACAGATTTTTAAATTAATAATAACATAACATTATAATTAAATTACCTATTTATGAATATTAAATAAAGTAAATAAATGTATTAAATAAAAATTTATATATAAAAATAAGATAAATAAATGAATCAATGCGTCGCCTGGAGTATTACGATTAGTGTATTAATATAATATGTATGCAGGGGTGGATATCGGGGGGACTTGGGGGGGCTTAAGCCCCCCCACAAGAATGTAAACGTCAAAATAAAAATCATGTGTTTCAATATTTGATATTTATAATTTTTATTTTATTTTGTTGAGATACGAGAATTGGTCTGAAATATTCACGGCTTATCGTTGTTGGGAAAATCATATTTGGTAGGTATATATTGATAATCGCGAATATTCTAGAACTTGTTTGCGATACCTGTAAAGTTATAAATACGCAAGCTGCAGACCGCCACAGCATTAGGGTCGATTACGTTTTTGGAGCGTATACGGTGATCGCCTTTATTTTTATTTTTTTGTTTTTAATACCTACGCGTGGTTTTCCGTAAGTGACGTGCTAAACAAATAAACAATATAATTTTATATTATTTGTGTAAATTGTGTATTTATCTGAATTAGTCAATTCATTTTAAATTATAAATTATAATTAATTCAATAATGGCCAAAAGAATGTTTGTTGTCTTTAATATTAAAAAACAAAAATTAGTTGTTACCAATTCCTCGTCAACTACAACACTGGAATCTGAAAATGAAGATTTAAATATTGGTTTAGACATTGATATAACTACACAAAAAAGTGTTGAAAATATTGTAGATAAAAATGTCATTTCCGACTTGGGAACTTTAATAATAGGCCTTGTGTGACCAATTTTAACAGTAAGTACAAATGTAGGTAAACACTAAACATAGTTTAAGTTATTATATTATATTTAAATTAAAAAAATGTAATCTTAAAACCAAATAATCAAGTCAAATAATTCAAGATGAACTTATAAATATACGTGCAGATGTTGTAAAAGATATTGAAGACGTTAAGGTGTTTGGAATTATGTGTGATGAAACAAAGGTGAAATATAAATTATGTTTTATACATGGACTTCTTAATTCATTTTTATTAAATTAATTTATAGGTGTTACAAACAAGAACAAATGGCATTATGTGTAAGGTATGTTAAAAATCTATATGTTGTTGAGAGATTTCTTGGTTTTATAGATAGTTCTAAGAATCAAGATGCTGAAAGTTTATATCATTACATATTATGGTACCTGAAAAAGTGTAAACTTCTAAACCACAAATAGTTGCTTAGTCATATGACGGTGCAAATGTTATGTCTGGGAAATTTAACGGACTACAAAATAAAATAAAAAATCAATATCCTTACGCTATTTATACCCACTGTATGGCTCATATAGTATGTGTAAATATTTAAAGGTAATGAATATTTATATACATCTTAGATCTTCATGATTTTATTTATTACTTATATTAATATTAGGAAACAAGGCATGTGTTCAAAACTTTAGAATCCCTGTACTTACATTTTTCTCATCTGTCAAAAAAATCAAAAATTAACTGAGATTCAAACTTAACTAGGAATAAAACATATGACAATGATTAGACTTAGTGACACTAGTTGGAATTGCCGTTATTGAAATATAAAGTCTGTTTAAAACAGTTAAAAAGTAATTATTCAAGCTTTAGAAGAAGAAATTAAAAATGAAGATTATAGAGGAGTAAATGAAGCAATGGTATAATATAATAAGTAATAATTAATGATTCAAAGTAGTTAAATTCCAATATATTTGATTTAGGTATATTAAAAAATTTGAAAAGTGGACGATTTATAGTTTATTTATTTATTTATCTTACATAAAGTATTAATATTAATATTGTTTCTAACAAATTTTCAGAAAAAAATGTAACCTTAGGGGAGTCTAAATATATTATTGAAGGTGTGATGATGACTTTTAAAAATTCTAGAACAACATAGTATTTTTCTAAGCTTTGGTGAGAAATAGAAATCTTTGCTAAATACAATGAAATATCAATACAAACGCCATCTAAAGGTAAGATTTAATAAACATATTATATTCATTTATAATTAAAATAATTTTAAGTTAATATTTACTTAACTAGGATGCAAAAGAAAAAGATCCACACAATCTTGAATATTTTGTTCCTACTGCAACCACAAGTGCTGAACAAAACATTAATGACACTATTGAAACTATTGATAATTATTTTAGAAAAAATGCTTTCTTTCCTGTATTTGACGCTATCTTGATAAATCTGGAAAAAACATTTTCTACTGAAAGCCTCCAAATGACTACAGCTGTTGATCAATTTTTTCAATTAAACTTTGAGGAAAGTCATTTTTTTGTAGATCATTATAAAGTAAAGTAAGTATCGTATCGGTTTCTGAAAAATAATTTTTTCTTACCTATGCTCTAGTTTTCTAGTTTTATTAAAAGTGAACCTGTATTTTGTATATTTTTCAGGATTTGATGAATGTATTTAAAGATGTATTACAGTCAGAAATAGAAGTGGCTAAGAATTGTATATTGCAGTCTACTGATGAAAATTATATAACTTTAAATGATNCTTTAACAATTCCTATAAGTTCCTCCATTTGTGAAAGGAGTTTTTCGGCTATGCGTAGAATAAAAACTTGGCTTCGAACTTCTTCTGCTGCAGGAAAGGCTCAACAACACCTCAATATTATATATTGAAAAAGAAATTTCTAAATCTATTAATACTGAAACAATTGTTAATATATTTGCATAAAAAAATAGATATATTCAATTAAAATAAAAATAATTTAGTAGCTATTCAATATTTTATTTTATATGTTCTTATTACCTACATATATATATTTGGTGCCTCAGCTAGAATCAAATAGGAGTAGCCACTACAGTTAGTAGGTGGAAGTGTTGGAAGCGACTAAAAATATTTGTTTCCGCTAATGAATAAGATAAAAATGTTAAGCCCCCCACAGATGAAACTAAATATCCGCCAATGTGTTAAAAAAAAAAATTACAAATTCACCACCAGGTATATTACAATCAAAATGTAAAACGCGACTTAATATAAAAATTTAATCAAGAAATACATAGGAAAAAATAATTACAAAAATTGGTCGTTTTACATAGAATACTTAAATGATTTTTTTTAATAGGAGAGATTATTTAAAATTCAATTTACGAGTATTAACTATTTTAATAATTCTGTTTTTACTTTATTATTTTATTGAATATTAAATAATTAAACTCACTTAAAACTTTAGTCGATATTTGTTGCATTATTAGTTGTGACTTCCTTTTTGTTTACTGTTTCATTAACAAATTTAATTCACTCACAGTCGATTTATTTCTTATTGATTCATTTAAAATATATATGAATTGGCATGAATCCACGGTTCAATCTTTTGATTGTACGTCGAGAGCAGTGATATTTAACAAAACACCTATTTAGGTACTTAAGTTTGTAACGTTCAAAAACGACCATTTCCCGTTATCAAGCGTACCTACAATCGGTACGGTTGACCGGTCAATGGATTACGTCGACGGATATGTTATGTCGTCATGAACAATAATTCCCCCCCTCCCACCGCTCAAAGGTTTATGCGATCGCGATCTTTCGCAATTCCCAATGATATTATAATTCTGACTGCGGGTTAACGACCAATCATATCACGTTTCCCTTTATCGCCAAAAACGTCGGCCCGCTGCGACGTGTGCCACGAACGTCTCCGCGCTCCGCTACCCAGTTCTCGTTTCTTTGTTCGTTCCTTTCCTTTTTCGTGCGTACGCCTCGTCTCGAAACTTTGTCACCAGACGAGCTTTCGATACAGTTCTCTTAATAAAACACTCCCGTGTATTGTGCGGATTCACATATTTTGCCCTCAAGAAATGGTCGTGTACCTTGGCACGTTTCATGATGGTGCATCAAACGAACCAATGAAGCGAGTCCCGATCTGGCACGCTGGGCGGACATCTTCGGGCGGAACGAATTGCAGTATGTATGTGATTTAATAATTGACCGATACCCCGTTAGTTAGTTAGTTGGTTAGTTTTTAAGATAATTCAGTATGAATATTTTTTATCTAAAATGTTTTTTTTTTCGTATGTTAAATCCTTCCGATATACTTACGGGGATCAACCAGCTAGATTTGTGTGTCCGTCTCATTATACTAATCCCCGCGTTCCACATCCTATGTGCGATAGGCAAAACCCCCCGCATTTTGTTTTTTATTTTCTATTCCCTTTAAGTGCTAGGTTTCGCAACCACGTGTGTGAGCATCTAAAAATATGAATATATATGTATTGATCGATCTTCCCTATTTCGCGATCCATATTCGGACGCACCCGGCAGGGTTCACCCGTAGGGCTATCAACAAATCCACGGACCCGTCAACACGGAATAAAAAGCGTTTCCGCTGCCCTTCCCGGTGGTAATTTGTGTGGCCTGGCAACATTCCTGCCGGGGTCTCCCCAATACCTAAGGTGCCCACGAAAGTTCCACGAGGGGGTCCGTCTCGGTCAATACCCATACCGGTCAGCACACACACGCGGATGTGGATTCGTCCTTACCAATAATTATTAAGAATTCCCGGCCTGCGCGCTCCCCGTTGTGTCACTACCTGCGTCCGGACAAAACTTTTATTACTGGTTGACGCCCCAGTTAATGTACATGAATTTAAAGTATAAATCGTCTATAGATATTTGTTGATCTATATCAGAATCGTACCTATTATCCATTCTGTCTCAAGTGACAGTTTTTATGCTCCTGTGCTTTTCTGTTGCATTGACTTAATTTTTGCCTTTTGATTGATAAGTTAATATAATAATTCTATATTTTCCCCAAAAGAAAACATGTGTTTATTTATTTAAATTCTCCCTATTACCCTTCCCTCCTCACAAAAATCCCTAGACTCCGGCCTTCGGACCTCGGTCCTAGGTCGGCGATCTTGCTCCTAGGCGGGTAGTCAGCTGGGCGCTCGGGTCGGTTCTGAAACAAGGCCGACCGAACCGGGACGTGTCGTACGTTTTCGTAATAAATGTGAAAAATCGAAAATAAACGGGAAAATGAACGAAATATAGATATTAGTTAAAAAAAAAGACGTCCTTGGATAATGGTAACGGGTTGCCACTGTTATCGATAGTTTAATGCAAGCAACGATAAACCATTGCTTACAGAAAAAAAAAAAAAAACGATTCCGAGCGGAGTTTAGTTGATAATGATGCGTTGTCAATAATATATATGTCATATTATAGTAAAATATTTCAATAGGCTTTATATATTTTTTTTCAATAATATGTGTTTAATGTTGTACCAATTTTCCCGTTTTTCCTACGTTTTCCCATGTTTTAACGGTTTTTCACGCTTGATGATAAAACTTTTGAGAAAATCGAAAAATGACCTCCCTAAAGTACCTCCCCACACCGATTTTTTTTCAGAAAGGGTGCTAAACTTAAAAATCTGAGCAAGTCTTCTGGTAGTAAAGTTGTCTAGAGATTAAAAAAAAAATAAAATAAATATCTCTGTAAAACCATAAGCTTCTTCGCTCCATTTAGAATTTAAAAAAATAGTTGACTTTATGCCCTCCGGTTTTCTTAACTTTTGGCGTTTTAAGAACCGCAATAACTAGCGTAGCTGTTGCATCGATCTGTATATCATATTAAATAATAATTATTTTTAGACATTTTAAAAGTTATTTTAGGAAACACAAGTGTTC
This sequence comes from Cinara cedri, assembly GCA_902439185.1. Lineage (NCBI taxonomy): Eukaryota > Metazoa > Arthropoda > Insecta > Hemiptera > Aphididae > Cinara > Cinara cedri. The sequence goes on from CABPRJ010000032.1 coordinate 242,080, forward strand.
ACTATCGTGTGTTAAATGTTATTGGAAATGTGATTACCACAGGGTATACTCAGCACACACAATTATAATGTGTATATGTGTGTTATAATACTATGAGTACGCGTGCAGAGGGATGCAGGGACGACGCGCGTTCGGTTGGTGGCTCGCTCTACGGCCGTACTCAGGGACCACGCGGTCGTGTAGCCGGTTGCCCGCGCGCGGTCTGCGAATCAGTTCCCGCGCTGTCGCCGACACCGACGTTTGAGCCCCGCACCATACGCTTTTCGATAATTTTCGCGGCATTTTATCCGCTGCTTTTTCGTCGGGACAATTCAAAATACGTTCGCCGCCACGCGAACACCGTGCAAATCATCCGACCGCGCGATATTTTATTGTGCCCTCAAGGACGAATGAAATTTCGGACAAACTAAAAATAAAGAGAAAAAATAATAAACAAAGCGAGACCGGACTTACGAATTTGTGACGGTCGTTTTAGTTAATATAAGTCCGTTTGCGGGTCCTCTGGCCGACGACTGCACACAGATTGTGTTTGCGAAAATTTCTCCGTAAAACGTGAGTAATATTATATTGAACGAACAATTCTGTAGGACCGTAAAAATCCCTCCGTTATCCGACAGTTATAATATTATAAACTGTTGTGATATCTGCCGTTGGCAGGTTGATGAAAACAATATCGACTTGGCCAAGTCAAATGACAAAAATAGTCTTAGATTAAACGAGAAGTTCGAAATTAAAACACCAAATCTTCGTTGAGCTATAAAGAAAAGTAAAATTGTTATTTGTACCAGGTTGAAAACGTTCAACACTCATTAATTACAGTTTCAGCATGTAACTTTTTAGTTTTTGTATAGGACGTTTCACAGAGATATGATAAATGCAGTGACTTTTGTTTCGTAAAATATTTTTAAGTTTTTTTTCTTCTAAAAGTTCATAGAGGAATACATTTTACATATATTTTTTTTTGAAAATAAACGTTTTGTTTGCAAAATCTAAAAAGCCAGTTTGTAATGAAATTTTGGTTTTTAAAAAATATTAAATTGAAGATTTTAGCGCAAGGCTCCCATCTAGTGTAATTTTTACAAGAAAAAACTTAAAATTATTGCCCAAAAGCTATTGTTTTTATTCGTTAACCACCCTGTATATTGTTATATAGTATACACCATTATGCAATTCAAATACAACTTATTGAGTTTAAATATGTATTAAAAATTTTAAATTTCGAAAAAAATAACGACAATTCAAACTATTAACTTGATCAGATTTTTACGAAAGTTCACTGTAAAATTTTGAATCCGAACCATGACAAATAAACACTAATCAAGTTGTGTAGTAAACGACAGAAAAAATCACTAGTCAAGTTAAAAAGTTAAAAAAAAAAAAATTATTTTTTAAATTTTATTTAAATTTTGTGACTAAACATCATTGCGTTTTAACAAGTTCGACACGGATCACTGTCTAGAAATTTAATTAAATATTTGCACATATTATTACAAAAAAACAAAAGTATTGTACGTAAAGAACGATAATAATTTGTCTAATTGTATGTCGACAGTTATCTACAATAATAAGATAAAAAAACAAAAACAAAAATTAGACTTAATTTTCATCTTAAGTTTGAAATGTTGAAAAACGTATTCGGAATTTAACAATCGTTTCTGATTTTTTAACAGATTCGGTAAAAAAACATTTAATTGTTTTATTTATTTAATTTTACACGTAATAATGTATATTTTGAAATCGACATAGGTTTATTTTGCTATAATGTGTCCTTTTTTTGATGTTTTGCTTTTTCTCCAAACTACGTGAGAGGTTTCTGGTCGCGAATTTTGTCGTGTATTGGCAATTCGGTGCATTGGGTAGGTAAATGTTTTGATTTTCCTAGTAGTTTTCTTAATAATGAGATAGAACCGGGCAAAATGCTAGGAAATTGGTAATACTTGAATGATAAGTCTGTTAATTTTGGTTATTTTTTGGAATTTAATATAGTACAGTGGAGACTTTTGAGTTTTTCATTTCAAACGGATCTAAATGTGGGTAATTTATTTTTATTAACATTTTAAGTCCAAATTTTTTTTCAATTACAAATTAATCTAATATTTTCAATTGAAATTTTTCAAAACGTATGGAACCGGATTTTGCCCAGAATCGTTTTTCGTTTGCAATGATTTATCCGTCGCGTACAGTTATAAATAAAATAACCTTATATATTTATATACATCGTATTCTCCCAACTTTCACCTACAACAGTGTCCCCTCTCTATGATTCCAAAGTATATCGTATTTAATTATCATTTTATTCGTGATAAAAACTATTTCAAGTTTATTATTAAATATTACTCTATTATTTCGTATTTCTTAATCTGAAAACAAATTGACTTTTAGGTACCTAGCCGTTTTACCACATTTAAAATAAACATTTAGTTAGTAAGTAAAGTGTTGTTTAAATGAATACCTAATATGTATTCTCTTATAAATACTCAAATAATATTTATGAAACCAATTACCGATCAAACTATCTAGCGTATTGTAACTTGAGATAATTGTAAAAATTTGAAAGAAAATTCGACGGTAAATTTATTATTTGCCCATTGTGTTTTGTCACATCGTAATAATATATTTTTTGAACCCATTTGATGGCTTTATTTGAATTATATTTGCATCTGGTGTGTACGTTTGAAAAAAAAAAATAACACAACGACATCTGAACTGCTGATGGAATAATCGAGTAAACTATTTAAAAATGTATTTTACCGTGTAAAAATAAAGAATGCGATGTAGAACTTATTCATAATATCGATTCTCGTGGAAATTTATCATGTGGAAAGAAAAATCTCCGGGTGCTGAAATTATTTGTACGTAAACATATGCAAGTAGAGACGCACCGCGGTTTCATCTCGTTCACGTGGCTGTAAATAAAAAATATATAATATTTATCGGCGATAAATATTTACCGACTTCGCGATTTATATTAAATATAAAAATCCCAAAAATATGTTAAAGAGTAGTTCAATATGCGAGTGTTACGATGTTATAATATAATATTAAATTCTATTCTTGAAAGCGTAATATTGTGCACTGTATTTATATATAAATTTAAAGTTGTTGGTTTCGTTCAGTGCTAGGTAATTGGTTATGTTTGATGACGTTCATGCTTAAGGGATATTATGAGCTCCGTAGTTGATTTCAGAAAATGTCTTGATTTAGTTCTACTTGACACCGGTAGGTATCCATAGAGTGGGTGTCTTTCATTAGATTATTTTTTTGAGCACCGCTGTCAAATACGAATTAGTTTTATTGGGAGGAGGGGCGACACCAAAATGTATTTTACCCAAGGTATATACAAGCTTATATTCTACCCTATTTATCTTACCATGAAGTGTTTTTATTTTTATTTTTATGTCTGACGACACTTTTCTAGCAATATTACATTTTTGTATTTATGTACGTAGAAAATATCTACACAAATTAATTGATGAGGGGGGGGGGCGATTACCCTCATCGCTCCCCCTTCAAATACGCCATTGACTACTTTTCATGCTTATTATTTTACTATCAGGCGGTAAGTGATATACCTACCAGCTAGAACTTTTACCAATGATATGGGTGTGGTTTGGAGGCATTTAAACAAAATAAGATAACATCTTGGGTTTCAGTGAAGAAGGGCTAAACACGTTCACTGCGATTGCGTATCAAATTTCAAATTGTAAATTTTTTGTAGAGTAAATTCACGGGTAAAACGCCAAAATCTTTATAATTTGTTTTAGTAGATTCATCCAAAGTATTTTTATTAAGACATATCTGAATATTTTGGAGTTTTATTATATATCTTTGTCTATAAATACATTTTCCCGTCCACTTGTCTATCATAAAAGTAACGAACATAATATTTTTTATTGATTGTTAATCGTAATAATAATCTTAAACCAACGTATTCCAAATTTATATTTGAATTTTTTAAATTTATTTTTTATTTAATTTTGTTAATGACGATTACTTGCTACATGGCCATGTAAGGTCTCACCTGGAAATGATTTACAATTATTATACAACATTGACAGTGTTGTAAACCTCTAAACCTCTGTATTTACCTCTAAACGATTTATTAAGTACAGTAAAACCTCCTTATAACGAACCCCCTTATAAGGCGGAAATCTCTTTAAAACGAAAAACAACAATTGTCTTCCATGGTCCATATCTCGTATATTTTAGTCTTCTCACAACGGAAACTCCTTCATAATGGAAAAATCAGTTGGTACCGAGAGATTCCGTTATGAGGAGGATTTTACTGTATTATGTGCTTCACATAATTACGATCATAATTTTCATAATAATTAAAGTCAGTACAACAAAATACAACCATAGAACGCTGGCTATAACAAAATATTATAATATTTGTCCGTGTTTTTTTGTTTGTTTTTTAAAAATAAACACGTGTATTTCATCACTTCTTAATACAATCGAATGTTTGGAGTCATATTATTATTTAAAACTTTACAAATATTCTCTCGGGAAATATTTAAAATCGGATTTCGACGAAGACTTTGAAAATCTATTTGCTTCTGTAGCGATAAAAATACTCTCTACGGAGTGTTCGTCCTCGCCATATAGCTTGACTACAGGGATTATAGAGGACTGCAGTGCACATTGTTGTAACTTTTGATTTTCAAAAACTTGAGAGTTTATATAGTTAAGTTTACCGAGTTCAGTAGCGTATACCATTCGTTATAGTCATATAGGAAAACAAATAATATTTTTTCTTTATTATCAGTGAAATTGGGTTGATTCTTTTGAATAAATGTACTACATTTTTTAACTGATGAGGATAGGATTTATATTAAAAATAATTTTTCTCACTTCGCCCTTCATTTGATTGGTATTCAGACTTATACAAAGAAATTGGTACATAATTGTTTGAATTGTATACTTTATTTTAAATGTCACAAATTGTAAACATCGGTTGAGATTTTGGAAACGAGGAATATCAAAAATTTAATCCCTGATTATATAATCTGTGAGAGCATACGAACAAAAGCGATGTTTTAAAGATTTTCATGGATCCCAAAGACAGAGATCAACCAAAATATCTACTCAATACAAGGCTAAAAGTCAGATCAATACATATTTCCTAATAATCTCAAATGACGCCAATGTTTATTAAGTATATTCTTTAAGAGATAATATATTTATAAATATTTTAGGTATATACTTCATTTAGTTACAGTTACATTAAGACTATTTTTGAAATGGGGGTTAAGTGCCCGTATTAAAAACTTTTAATTTTTATTCATAAACGCAGAATAAACAACATTCCATTCGTCTATGCGTTTTTGAATGTTTAATCTTATTATATTGTTAGATTATAATATACTTTTTTTTTATAAAATTGATTTTTTTCCGTTATAGATATAAGTACTTACGTAATGTATTAACGTCAGTAGGTTTATATAATAAATTATCTATATATTTCGACAGTTGTCATTTACAAATATAACAAATATAAATTAAATTAGAGAAGTTATGATTTTATCACTAATAAAGTCTTAAAATTGAATTGCGCGATTATTTTTTAAATAGGTATAACATATAGATACAGTATAAAAATAAAGTAATGTTTTTGGTTTAATAACACAATAAACATAATTGTATAAATAAATAAATATATAAAACTATATAATCGTAAATATAAACAAAAAAAAAAAAACAACAACCGGACATATTTCACACGAAAGGTGGGCCACTGTTGTTAGTGAGAAGTTGAAAATGAAGGATATAAAGTGGAATTTAATCATTAATCAAGAATTAACCATTCCTAACGGAAGACGATTCTAAGCGGAGTTCGGTTGTACATGTTTTAAAAGGCTGTACAATTTTGGATTGCCGTCAAATTTGATATTAAAATTCTTATGAAAAAAAATATTACATTAAATTCATATTTTTCTTATTGACCGCTAAGTACAACTTATAATGAACTTTCTATTAAATTGTCGAGCATATATGTTTGATTTAACATTTTTATCCACAGAGTATCCACCGAATAAATATTACGTAAAAAATAGCAAAAATTAAATTCTATAAATAGCTCGAAAATTTGTCAAACGTTTTAGAAATTTTACTATGTTTAGAAAAAGAAACCAAATTTTGTTTCCAAATTTCAAGTCCATACTAACATTTTACTAACATATTAATTACAATAAAAAAGAGAAATAGAAAATAATAAAAGTATTATTTTTGTAAATTTGTCTGTTTTTCCTACGTATTTTCCCGGATTTAGTTATTATGAAAACTTAGAATGTAAATAAAATTACCTCACTGAAGTAAGAACTAAGTAGAATTCTCTTTCAGAAATGGTGTTTCAATTGATTTATCGAAACAAGTTTTCTGGTAGAATTTTTGTATACTGTATTTATATAAAAAATAAACATCATTGTAAAACCAATACGTTCCTCACTTCATTTAGAATCTGAAAATGTTTTCTTGTTAGAATATAAAGTCCAAGATCAAATATATTAGGTGTAAATATTTAAAAGCCTATTATCAAAAGTGTCATGATATAACTGCCCTTTGGCATGAACTATTGCAGGGTGAATGTAATTTTCCGTCAATTTGGAAAGTATCAATTTATCGGAAGGGCTCCTAATGCTCATTTCATATAATTTAAGGGGTTGTAGTTCACATATATAAAAGAAGTTGAACGCCCACCCGGTCGACTTCTATTTGATCAGAATTTTTATTTCTCCAGAGACCAAGTATATATATTTCTCTCTCTTTTGCACACACTATCCTTGTCTCTCTCCCTTTTTTCTTTTACCCTTCCTTAATTCTTTTCCAGCCCCATAGTGAATATCCACTGGGAAAAACACACGGCAATGGTTCTTCCATTAATTCGCCCTCGACATCTCTAGTAAGTATATACATATACATACAGCGAACCGCCGCGAAACATACTAGTAAAACTTTGATTACTGGTCCTAAAGTGTTTTTTTCCCTTGTTTCTTCGTTTTCCTTACTTTCCTACAATAAGCTCCCGAGGCTTTACGGTTTCGTCTTTCGTGTATATAATGTTTCAGAGTTAATTAAACATTTCATATACTAACCATATAATATCATCTCCTGCAGGACCGTCAATTCTAATTATCCACATACATAATAATAAGCACATATACACATTTTGTACTCAAACTCCTAATGTAATTTATTATGATTTCTTGAATACTGAGTTAAATACTTGTCGAGTAAATGTTTTTAGAATGCAATTTAAAATCTTAAAAATCTGATTAAATGTACTACACTTTACGTATAGTGCGCATTTATGTTTGTGCGGTGGGTTTTTAAATTAACAACGAACTACAGTTCAAAAATATACAAATATTAAACAAATTAAAACTGTATGATGTTAAGTCTGTATAGACAAATAATATTTAAAATTCAACCCATCATTTGAATATTACAGAAAAAAAGAAAAGAAGAAAGGGCGTCACATAATAAACCAAGATGATTACATCTAGAGTTGTAGAGTGCAAAACATAGGGATGGAGAAATGAATACTAAAATGATAGGAGTTATACGAACTCAATTAAGTTGATTATTTTAGAGAGATCAAGGGAAATTTAAACGTAAACAAGTAAAGTTAAAATAGTACTTACTTATAGGTAATAATAATTTAATTATTGTTTGATTATTATTATTTAACGAACCACATTAATGAGAACATTCATAACCGAAAATACATATTAACTATTCTTATTATTATTTATCGACTCCTCGTTATTATTGACTTCTAAAAAAGTATTAACGCTCATCTGACGAAGAGGGTATTTTATCTATAGTGATTGTTATCTCTTTATTGTATTCGAAATAAATTTATTTAATAACGGATAACTCGTTATTCAAATTTATTTTCAAAAAAGCGGTCGGTACGGTTTTTCCACGTTAAGTTATAAAATGTCGCTCAGTCAGAATGAAATCAAAAACGTATTTTGTTTCGCGTTAATATATTTTAAATTCAATTTTTATACGTGAAGCATAGTATATAATAGTTTAACTATGCAGGTATATTAATGTTATTTTCCGTTTATATTCGGTCATTCCGTTTTAATTTTGTTAAGCGGAGATTTTTTTTTAGATTATGTGTACATAATAATACAGCGGGTACATTATTTGCACACGCATTATATACGACGTTTTTTATTCTGTATAGGGCAAATATTATGATACACTCACGTTTGTTAAATGCGTCATGATTAAAAATACAACCCATCCATAAGACACCGTTAAAAAATTGCGATATCCTTATACTATACGGTTGTATAATAGTTTTTATAGAATGACGGACGTGTTATGCCAAGGGAATATTCCGTTATATTATTATATTATATTTATACCATGTATAGTTAAATTAAATGATGAAGGGAAAATATTACCAATTTCAGAAATTTAATAAAGTGGGTATAGGTCTTCTTATGACTTAAATATTTCTGTTATTCAAATTATACTTTAATCTTGAAAATGTGTTTTTTTTTTTTTTTAATAAAAATATAACGAATTTAATAAAATAAGTACCTATTGTAAGTTATTTTCAAAATTGTATTGAGTGAGATCAACTATTTCTAATTTAAAATAATATATCTTCTTCTCTCCGGGATAATCGAGGACTACTAAGATCATCAGGTTACACATCTAATCCTCCAATTATTCTCCTTGTTTGCTGCTCGTAATTTCTGTAGTCTGGCCCTCAGATTATAAATCAATAGGTCTCTTTTCTTCCAGGTTCTCTGACTAGATAAACTGTATATATAAGTGAAATTATTATTTATTCAATTTTTTTTGTCATGGTTTAAAGAAATTTGCGCATTTTGATTTAAAAATTTGTTTTATTCAAATATATTTTCGAAATTCTTGAACTTTAATTTTGTGACACGTTTTAGGTTAGTTCAGTGGTGGATTTAGCGTGAGGATAGTTGCCTAGGACGGCAAATTTTTAGGGGCGGCAATTTTAAGCCAATATTTTATTAAGAATACTAGGTTTTTTTAAATTTTGTAAGGTAATTTTTAATCTTTACAAATGAAGAAAACTACCTACGTATAATATAATATAATAATACAAAATAAAATTTGCTTAAGGGCGGCAATTGTGTAAATCCGTATCTGGGTTAGCTATACTACTGCAGCTAGCTACCTATTGCACAATTTATTGTTCCGCGGTTCGGGGGTATTTTTATATTATTACAAAGAGAGTAAATTATATTTAAGTGCGCGGCTTGTTGTTGCGCAGAGGGGACGGACGTACAGTAACGACCGAACAGCTGACTACAGCTTACTGTGTGTAATAAGCAACAATTCATGGCGATGCAACGTCTAGTTTCAGAGACAAATTGCAAAAATTTCTGACCCCGTTAGTCAGCCCGGGGTTCATGAGCCATTAAAATACTACGTGAAAGTGTCGTGCATGTGTCCCTTATTAACGGTACATTAACCACGGGCTAACGCCACCGGTCGCCGTCATCTATATCGTTTGGTAACGGGGGTAAAAAGAAAAAAAAAATCGTTGATTTTGAACGCATAAATTTAAGTCTTATTCTATTCTGTTATTATTATTATTGTGAAAAAAAAAAATTGTTTCGTTGTTACAATAACCGTGGAATAATAACAATATAATAATACTCGTACTAAAGGTCTTTTAATGCGGAAAAATGGTCTGATGTTTTTATTTTACAATAATATATAACAATGAGCGTTTCGTTAAGAGGATTAACTAACAAAAACGACGGTCGGTTTTGGTTTTCCGCGAGGTCTTCACACTCTTTTGTCCGTCCCGTTTTTAATCTGACAAAAGGGCCGTTCTCACCAACGTTGTTTATTAAACACAGTTTATAAGATAACCGTCTGGTTGGTTATCAGCCGGTAAACTTAGTTCAAAAATCAAATAAACCCATCTCTTTACGTTTGTGAGACAGGACATAAGTGCATTTATCATTAATTTATGTACATTTAATATACGCTTCAATTTTTTATAGGATTATTATTGTTTTTATTAGTTATAAGTAGAGCTATGAAAATTATGTACTAAAAATCTACAGAAAAGGTATTCAAAAGTTACCGATAATGCTACAAAAAAAAAAAAAAAATGCTTTTTAAACATGAAAATACTATTTAAAAATGACCTTAAATGTATAATTCTAACACATATGTGTGTAAAACAATATGCTAACTAATTTTTTTGTTACGACATTTTCATTTTGAATTTATATACCATAGGCGTTCGCAGATTTCGCTGGCAGGGGAGACAGAATGTATATATTATATATTTTATATTATTATACGTAGTATAATTGAATATTATTTCAGTTATTATTTAGTACAATTAATATTAGCGATGGAAGTTTTTTATATCATTAATTTAATTACAAATTTTATCAAATAATAGAAATTATACAGTTTATTTATATACAATAATATAATACATGTTGTCGGTGAGTAATGGAGTATCATTTTTGTGACGGTACCGCGCGCGGTGTATTAATAATGCACCAATACTCTCCTCCAACCCAAACTTAATAGTGGAATATCTCGTCAACGGGTTGACGGAAATCAAAAATGTCAACACCAATATTTATTTTAAAGAATATTCCATATATTTAAGGCATTTTCAAAACAGGTTGCCTTTTTAAAATAAAAATTAGGCAGGCATTTCACCCCCAAAAAATAAGGGGTAGAAAAAAAAATTGATAATGTAACATTTTAGAACTATTTGATTCTTAAGTTTTCAAAAAAAAAAAAAATTCGAAAAAAGATAATACTTTCCGAGATAATGAGCGTTTCCAATTGAGTTAATCACCCTGTATAAATATATATTATACATGTAAAAGAAGAAAATAAAATACATTTTTTACAATTTTTAAATAAAAACTTGTTATCTTAGTTCTTCAGAGTACCATTCTTCTCTCGGAGTGAGTTAATATTTTAAATTGAACGATTAGATCGTCAATGTTCTAGGCCAATTTTTGTTCAATTGACATGGTCGATCCTGATGCACTGTACTACGCAAGTTGTACTATACAAAAACATCAGACACCGCGTATGTAATCTTTACATATTATAAACTATATAAAATTATATTATAATGTAGTTTTAAAACTATATTTGAAAGGAAAATTTTAGCCCACTGGTAGGGCAGCTACCCACCTTGCCCCTCCCCTCCATGCACACGTCTATGATATGTATTTGTACAACTATATAAAATTGAACTAGTAACGTACTTAGGATTTTTGCCAAGGAAATAGACATAGAATTTGAAAATTGTGTTATATTGTACTACTTGAATCCAGGCTAATAAAATGATGCATTTTTAATTTATATTCTCGTTTAAGTCACGTACAGTTCTAGGTATATCTAGATAAGTAATGATTATTAATTATGATTATTATTAATCTTCATATTTTATTGGTTTGAATACAGGTTTCGTTTTAAACAAATAAATGTAATCGTTCTGGTTTTTTTTTTTTTTGATAAATTAACATTATAATAGGTAGATATCGACACCGAGGGACATTCAAGGGATATATATACATTCAAGATAAATCTCTTTAATCTCTGCTCGTAAATGCGGTAATTTCAACCGAATTTCTACGATTATTCATGTTCTACCTATTCAACGCAATAAGACATTACACATCTGATATTTAAGGGGTTGCGTATAGGCAATGATTTTAATTTATTTTACTTGAATATTTGATTAGGTAGGTGCTTATTTAAATGGTAAATGTTCAAATTGATTTTTTTTGTAAAATTATTTATGTATACATTTTATTTGTCATGTTATTATTGGTTTTTATATCCATATAAAATCGCCTGAATAGAAAGTATGGTTCAATGTTTTTTTTTATTATATACGAATTTTTCGGTAGACAATTTCATCTAGTTAGAATATACTTAAAGGATTTAATTTTTAAATTTCCTCTGGTGTAAAAGAAAATTATAAATTATAAATAATTAATAATAATAGTAAATTAATAAGTAAATAGTAATAGTTGAAAAACAAAGTGAAAATTATATAACGGGTTTTAATCAGTGCCGCAACTAAGTTTTTTGGGCTCCAGGGCAACAGAAGTTTTAGTGCCCCAATTTTCCGTGCATAATATACCCTCTTTCTTTTAATAAATTATTTTTCAACCCTACCACAAGTACTTAAAATATAACCGTGATGTTTCGTAGGATGATTTCTCAAATTTGTTTACACCAGTGTTCGGTAAACAAAACAAAAGACCATAAAGATCACAAATTGTATCATCAGAATTATATTTAAACACCACTTACTCAGCCGGTTTGATAATAAAAACAAAATAAAGAAGTACAATATGTAAAATAAAATGTAACTATTATCAGTATTGTTTTAAATAATCAAAATATAAATCTTTATTTTAAAACTTCATCCTCCTTGCCTTTAAATTTGAAAAAATCTGTTAAATTTTATTTAAAAATAACTAATTACTTTAGTACGATGCTGTTCAATGTTTAAAACTGCAACATTTGATAATCGGTTCTGTCCCATTGAGTTCCTTAAATCATTTTTCATCATTTTCAATTTAGAGAATGATCTCTCGGCAGTAGCAACTGAGACTAGCAAAGTCATACATATAATACAAGCTCTGAAAACTTCTGAATAGCTCCAGGACAAATCATTTTCTAAAATAAATAGTGTTAAATCAAGAATAGACTACACATTTTTATGTTTCATTATTTTTTTAAGAGGCAGAATTTGATACGTTAACTCGGAATCAACATTCGACTTGTAATTTTGAATAAAACTATAACTGTTTTTGATTTTTTCAGTTTCTGATTTAATAATTGATTCCGGCTTTAAAAGTTCAAATATATCACAGACATCTCGAAAACTTTCAAATCTTGATTTAAGCTATACCAATACAGTATCAACAAGGGGAAAACATATTTGTTTTTTAAAATTATTTTTTGTGATATTTAACGTAGAGTAAATCATACGGTCACCATCCACTTCATCAAACTATTTTGTAAACTATTATATGGTATGTCTCGTTTTGTACATAAGTCTTTTGTATATTTCACTATATTAATGTAGTTATTTCTAAGATTTTGTATTGATGAAAATAATTCAGCTAATTTATCACGTAATAATTAATAAGAATAGTCAGACTCAGAAATTAGTTTCTCGAATTTTAGCATTTTGAACTCTGTTGGATTAAATTACAAATATTATATTTGTAGGTTTTTTCTCTGTAAAATGTGCAATTTTTTATTGTGTAGAATAATAACTAATAACATAATAACTTATCAGTTAGTCGAGTGAAATATTCGTTGGTAATAAACTTAATATTTTCTGTACACTCATAAACACCGGCGTTGTACCGTACTGATTCCAATTTATCCTTGTCGGTGTCTATAACTATGACTGGTATAAAATTAATAATTTAAAAAAAAAAATAGTCTTATATTTTAAATGAAAATAATATATTATAGATAAATATGTACCTTTTTGACAGCTTTTGGCCAATTGAATGACGTTGCCACTGGCATCGCGAAACGGGTTAATGGTGATCCCGTTCGGAAACCGAAAACGATCAACAATGTGTTTGGCCAAAACTTCGGAAAATTCTGAATAGAAATTCTCTGTAAAACAATAAATGTTAAACAAAAAAATATTAAACGATTAAGACGAAACACGATAAATTATTTTTAGACAACGAATAGGTACTGTGGTTCAAAAGTATTCCGAGGTAGAAACGTTAAAAAAATAAATGACGTAGTCAATATTATTTACATCGTTCAAAATTCTTTCATTGTAGTCTTACCGAGAAAAAACAAATTTATTAAGTATACAAAACACATTTTGTTATGTTTCGTCCTCGTAAAACTTTTTCACTTTGGTCGTATAGTCCAGAGCCTTGGTTCTATTATACGACGTGATTTTTACTGAAATAATACATCAAAATAGGTAATATTATGGCTTATTTCGTGGCTACCCCCTGCATTTCTGCAGACCTTCCCCTATTTGGAATCAAGTGGACGCGCCCGATGTGCACACGGCACAGGTCATAATATTGAGTTCTACAAGCATACGCAAAGTGTATCCATGAGCCACTTCAGAATATTACGAGTAAATATCATGTGGAATATTACTACGTCTAGAAAAGTCTATTATAAGGAGTCTGTAAACATTTTAGATTTCTACCAGTATTTATAACCGAATTCCAAAAAAAATTAAAAAAATCCAATTAATAAAATCTTATATGTTCCTTCTAGTTTTTCAAAATTATTATGAAAACCAATTGGAAAATAAAAAAAAAAATGATTACCGTATCAAGGATCACAAGATCTAAAATGCAACAAGAAAAGTCGTGTCATTTTAGATTAGACAAAGATTTCTAATAGAAAAGTTGCTAACAGACAGAAAAATTGTTCATAAAGTGCACATCATAGTAAAACTAATACATTCCTAACTACATTTTGAATCTAAAAAACCTTTTTATTTTTTTTTTTTTGTGTACCTATGTACAAGTATTCTATCAGAAATTTTACTCCAATTTTCAAGTGTAGTTTATTTTCTGAAAACCGTAAAAAAGAAAATATTAACGGCCGCGGCATTAACGATTTTATAATTTTTAAATTTGTTCGATTTGAAGGTTTTTTTTATACCGGAAATCGAAATTCAAGTACCTATAGCATGTTTTTTGAAACAAAATTTTGTTTTGAGTAAATCAATGTATATGTCCTATCTCACCAACTTTCTATCTACAACAGTCGAAGTATTAGTTTTTTTTTAACTTTCTTCGTTTTGAGATTATGTTAGACTTGAAGTGAATTTGAGGAAGTGCAATAAATTCAATGTTATAAAAATGTTATTTTAACGTTAAGAGAAGTAATATTAATCACGTTCTTCAAAAAATAAAAAAAATAAAGGTTTTGACCATTCCTAATTTAAAAAAGACACTTACCGACGTATATTCGCCTTCTTTACACTGTAAATAAAACTGTTTGAGTATTGAGTACACATTTTAAAAATTATTATTTCTAGTTTTTTAAAATAATGAACATACCATTATTTTATTGTTATTATTTTTTTAATTTCTACTCCGAACCGAATTGTAAATTCAAATTATGATGCTTTTTTTTTGTGTAGCATACTAGGTGTCATTTCTTTATAACATTATTTGTATGCGCGTAATATGTTTTGAGTTTTATCGTAATGGATATGTTGTGATAACCAAAACAAACCCAAATTAGAGACGGAATTTACTGTTTTGAAAAATACATAATAAATCACGTTATACTCTCGCTACTCACTCTCCGCACCCTCGGTGTGACACTGTTATTTAAAATCTGAACTCCTGGACTCAGATTTACAATAATATATTATGTGACACTCATTTGAAAAAAAAAATGTTATTGTAAAATATTGCACGGTGTCCCACAAAAAAAAAAAAAGTAATAATAATAATTTCACGCGTTACGAATCACACATAATATATATATATATATATATATATATATAAATATATAGAGGGGAACATCTGTCGCTACCGTTAGCTGCCACCCCTTTTATATTTTTGTCGAAAAGCGCAACACGAGTTCTGAGGTCTGAAATTGACTCTCGCCAACAGGCCATATGATTCGTATTTTTCCATTCGATCAGTTTTATTAATGACTTTTTATGTATAATATTACGAAGACGACTTTGTTCTCGCATTATTTATTTTCTATACTCGTGTTGTAAAATAAGTTATTTAATCTATTATAATTGCAAAATATTTTATAGAGTTCTGAGAATTATAGTGAAGAAGCTATTTGTAAAATTAATAGCCTTTTGTGTTTCTTTCTCGGAAAACCCTTTTTCGATTAGTAAAAATGCTTCAACTTTTCCATACCATAACTCAAAAGATTCGGAATTTCCAGCCGGTAGTATATTATTTGAAACAATTTATGGCATTTTTAACAGATCAACCACTCAACTAGGCCTATTGTTGGGTGGTTTTAAGTTTTTGTTGATGTATCCGCAAGAGTAAAAACTAATATTACTACTCAGAATCGTTTTTCATTTACATTAAACTGAAGTACATATATGTACCCAACCTTCCAACTACTCACCTGAAATAGTGACCCAACAATAGTGTGAAGTTTATATGTATATTGTAAATGTCTGGTTAAAGTATTAGCATACTTACGATATTTACAATTTTAAAAATACTATGCATATACAAAATCGTGCATGTTTAACAGTGTTTTAAAGTTCGACTTTTAGGTTTCTACGAGAGATACTGGACGTTAATCTCTTTTTCGTTTTCGTTTATTCATCTTTAAAATATTGTTATGGTTTATTGATATTTATTGTTATTGAAGATATCATTTTTTGCAAATAACGTTTTTGATTATTATTTTTGAAGATGTATCTTATCTTATCTATCTATATATATATACTTGACCATAGTTTTTAAAGATGATATAAAAGAAAACTACAGTAAAATCTTTACAACTTCCAAAACACTTTTTAATTTATATAATACATTTTATGAGTATTTATTTTATAGTTTTTATACCTGCTAATAAATAACAATACAATTTTAAAATGACATAAGTTTTCACTTTCGAGTTTTAACATTATTAATTATATAAATGAAAATAAGACACTGAAAACACTAAAAATCAAAAATTAAATAATAAAAGTATTTTATTTATCATCTTCCAAAGTTCTCTGACAATGTTACATTGCTACTAGTTGCCTATGTACCGAGAGCGAAAGTCGACGACGGCAACATCGTGTTAAATTGTTTCGCGGTAAATATTTTTTCCAATTATTGAAATGATAAATTTCATTATGTCTTTGATTTTTTTTTTTCCGTTATTGAATTTTCTAACCGTTTTCATGTATTATTTTTTTCGATTAATACCGTTATTCATAAACGATATCAAAAAGGTTTTCTATCCCTGGTTACTTAATATAAGCATATACTTTAGGTTACAAGGAGCTAAGCTAACTGATTTGTATGAAACAAACGAATGTCTCTAAGATTATCATTTTATGAACATCATAAAGAAAACCTAATTTTATCTCTTATGATCAATATCTTATTTTTGCACGACATTATATGAAACTTTGAGTAATTTTACTTTAAAAAGTATAAATAGTTAGCACTTGCCAGTATAATATTTGTTCGTTAAATCCCGAAAATTTCTGAACGGTTTATTATCTTTTTAGCGTTGATTTTAGCCTCTTAAAAAAAAGAGTTGATACTGCTCATAGGTGTATACCTATGAGCAGTATCAACTCTACAGTTAATACAGTTTTTATTTTATCACGTCTTGAAAATGGTAATATATTTTGTGACAATTTTGAGATTATTTGTAATTGATTTACAACAAATAAACCAAATCATAAATAAAACTCGTAGATATACTATTAATGTCATAAACAGATTAGAAAGTAAATATTTAATTTTTTTTTTTTTTTTAGATTTTTAGTGATGTTAGGGATGTATTAGTTGTACTATGATAGGGGTTTTTTTAAGTCTGTAAACAACTTTTCTGTCAAAAATGTTGGTTCAATCAAACTTAGAGACAAAAACAACTATGGAAAAAATTGAAATTTTTAGTAGTACCCATTTAATTATTAGAAACTATATTTTAGATTCTGAATGGAACGAAGAAGCTTATGGTTTTACAAAGATGTTTTTTTTTTTTTTTTATCTGTGTGCAACTTTTCTTATAGAAATCATTGTTCAGATTTTTAAGTGTAGCACCTTTTCTGAAAGGAAACCGGTGTGCAGAGGTACTTTAGCGAGGTTATTTTTCGATTTTTCCTTTAGTTTTCCTAGCAAATGGACAAAACCGGGAAAAACGGGAAAATTGGACTAATTTTGAAGAAATATTATTAAGGAAAATAATAAATGTCCATTTAATTATTTTATCATAATATGACAAATTATGCGTATATTGTTATTTATTGTTGACAAAGCTTCACTATCAATTGAACTTAGCTCAGAATCGTTTTTTCGTTAGCAATAGTTTATCGTTGATTACGGGTATACATTAAATTACCTATAACAGTAGTTGCATCCGTCTCCATTCCTTTTGATTATAATTTTTGGTGGTAATAATGGCTAAATCGAAAAATCGAATAAAAAGGATATGAAAAATGTTTTGTTTTTGGGTTTTAGCAACTTTTTCCTCTAACCATTTTCGTATTTGGCCATATTTTTCGCAGCTATTTCTGTTTATGACCATTTTTACCTGGCCATTTTTGGTTATTATTATCGATTACCATGGGATACCTGACTAATAAAAATGTAATATGTACTGAGTATTAAATACATATATTATGTTGGTGATTTTTTTACTTTATATAGTACACCAGTCTTTTCAATGGATTTTTTTTATATTTACGAACCATTTTCGATCGAAACAAAATTAACAGTAAATTATAAACATTTTTTACATTTTTTGATTTATTGTAAAATTCAAAGTATATATATTTAAAATTTCGTATTGTTATATGTTATATAATGTTTGTTGGGTATTAATAAGGTATAGTTATTGTTACTTACTGTCTTGTAATACTTTCGACAAAAGTGATATAATACATTTTTTCTTCTAATTTCGACAATAAGTATGTCTTAGAGTATAACATAAAACCTTTCTGTGAAATATTGTTTCGGATAAATACTCGAAATGTATTTTTGACACGAACTAATTACCACCCGTCTTACTCTTTTAACTGTCTGATCGATTAATTCCGGTTCGGTTCGATTTCGTAGCAATTTACAACGATATATCAAAAAAAAAAAAAAAAAAACTTTATTATCTAAGTATGATTCTTTAATTTTCGTTTTTCAAACGTCGAAAATATATTGATAACGCGATCGATAGGTATACACTATATATGTATATTGTTTATAATATATATTTATAAGTATATACTATGCTTCAGTATTAGTGAACAAAACCTATTTAAAATGTTATTACTCATTATTTATAGTTATCGATTTACTATAGTTAATGTACTATATATGCTTACACTGTAGCTCTATGTAGCTGTATAATAATATAATATACCCAAGGATTATCGAGTTAATTAATTTTACAAGAAATAATCAATAATCGTGGATAATTACTGTTTGCCTTTTAATATTTGATATTGGCCCGTTAAAAATAATGAGCGTATAGTTTTTGTTGTACATAATTAATTTGTAAATATATAGTTACAAAAATTTAACAAGGTGTTATAACCATTTAAGTGAAATAAATAAATTATTAGGCAATTGTGGGTTTTTTTCTAATCCAATGGTTATCGCTGGATATCTAGTGATTCAGCTAGTGACACTTTTAAATTTTTTTTCGACCGGCGCTGCGTGGAGTAAAAAGTTATTAATAGTTACTGATTTCCGTTTTGTCCCCATCAAGAACCTGATCTTTTCCCCGCATTAAATTTGTTAATTTTTTGTTACATTAGAATTTAACTACGTAATCAAGTATCTTTGAGCCATATTAGTTATATATACATACTGTCTCATGAAGATATACCCCTTGAATATCTCCGGAGATATTAAAGATAAATTCTGATTTTTACATATTACTCACAAAAATGAGGATTAAAAATATTTATTTTTTTTAAAAATTAACTTTATTTTATTATTTTGGGAAAATGTTAAGATAGCCATTCTGTAAAGGTTGTTTTTCTGAAAATTTAAATACATCACACATTTATATCCGATGAATAGTTTCTAAGTAACAGCCATTTTAAATTCTATTAATCCGTGTGAAAACTGATATTATCGCCTAACGCGGTTATGTTATTCTCTAGATAACATCGGTTTTCACACGGATTTAAAACTAATTTCTTGTAAATCGTTACCATTGATTTTGAGCAGAACTGATTTCTGGGAGTTTTTTCAAACATTTGAACATAGAATCGTTGAATATGATTTTATTTACAGTATTTTGAAAATTTGACCAGTACACCGTATCAACACATATTGACTATTGATTTTATTACTGTCTTCCAGTTCCCCTCACATTGTCAAATCAGGTGTAAATAGAGAATATTCTTCTTTATACACATTCGGATTTGCATTTCACACTAATATTGGATTATTTGGATTCGCTATTTATGAGTTGTAAACTTATAACAGTTTAAAATTTAGACCGAGGGAGTAGATAGGATTATTATGATATTACCATCTACTGTGATATATCATTTATATGTAATTAAGAACCTTTCTGTGCTCTTTCGGTTTACATTTTGAAAAAGTTATAACTATGACGGTATGTCCGATATAAGTGTTGGGCATTTCAACCTTTTTTAGAGTATAATTTTTATATACTTCCGGAATGGTTAGAAAAATAAAAATAAATCCTATGGATCACAATATTTGTATTTCTTTGAAAATTATACTTCCATCGAAATTAACTTCGAATTCACAGTACCTATCCTAGAGTAGACGCTAAAACGGTTTATTAAATATATTTTTGATTTTTTGCTTTAATTTAATGTGTAAGACTGTAAATACCTATGTGTGTTGCTTGTCCGAATTAAGCAATATGTACGTGTACAAACTTAACTAAGAGAAAACTATAATTTAAATGTAAGTTGTATAGGTACTGAAATTATTTTTATTTTTTTTTATAATAATTGAAAAATTATTTTAGTCTGGCCGTAGTGAGTATTATACTTGTTTTTTTCATTTTTGGCTGATTTTGAATAACTTTTTTTAGCTCCAATTATCAACTGTCTCATCTTTTCTAAATTTTAACTAGTTATTCTATTGAGGAGGTCATTATTTGATTTTCTTTGTAGTTTAATTAATAGCTGGAGAAAACCGGAAAAATGTTGGAAATTGTCTGGATAACTGCAGCGTTTACAGAAAAAACCTAATATTTTCTTTAATATTTTACCAAATTGTTTTGTTTGTCTTATTTTATAAAAACAAGAAAATACGACAGTGCATCGTAAAAATCTACATTTTTTTCCATAGGAAAAGTGAAAATAAAACTCAAAATCGCATTTTTTGTATTAAAACACTATACCTACACAAAATTAAATTTGCAGACCGAATGTTTTGCAACCGTTGAGTGTTGTAGGATGCAATCAGACATATTCCGATTACGGATCATCGAGATGAATTATTTGTCTACAACAATCGACGAAACGCAAAGTGTTTTTAGTTGTTTCGGCTGTGGTTAATTGGGGTATATATAAATGCATTTTTTTTTTTTACTGATTTTCATGTAGGTATAACGCGTAATACTGCTCGTTTATTATTATTATATGATGAACAGCGGTACTCCAACACATACATAATGCAATTCGGCACTAATGATGCATTTTCTACCAATTTGGCGTCGGCATTGTCACTTACTCTACTGTACAACACAGTACACGTATATACCATTTGTCCGCGAGAAAAGCAATTTTCATTTTGGTTCAACTAGATGTTCTAGCCTAAAACATTCATATTATCGTGAATTAACATACATTTCGACGTACGTGGGGTAAATTGGTAAAGGGTAAAAGTACGCAGGACGTAGGTAGTTATGGAATTATTGAATCGGTCTCTGAATGCAGTAGGTTTTGGTATAAGTATTAATAATTTGGTACTGCATTTTTTAGAATATTATTTTTAATATTAATTTTAGATTAAACAAGTAAATAATAGAGGTGGCATAAAATATCAGTAGCAGTTATATTATCATTACTATTTCTTAATAACGTTAGTAAGCTGTAAATCAAAATAACTAATAGCTGCAAATTTTATTCCTAATTGTTTTTCTTATTATTGTAGTAGTTACAAAATACTAAAAGACTGCTAATTGCAATGAACCAAGGCTGTCTCGAAAGACAAATCATAAGAGAAGGGCTAGCCTTATTATTTTGCTGACTCTAAAAAACAATTTTTTTGCTCCGCTCAAATTACTAGTAACATTAAACATATATTTCATAAACATATCTATATACATATAAATATTTAGCATTTATTAAATTATTATTTTTTGGTATTGGTATCTAGTCATTACATAATAATAGGAACATTAGGTTAAATAAAATTAAAACTTATAGGATGGAATTTTATGAGGATTATTTATTCACTAATGGTAAATAATTTGTATGCATCAAAATATAGAATTATCAAAAATGAATTCTTCTTTGTTCCATATTATACCATTGTGTAGTTATTTTACTTACATCAACTTCATTCAAAATATCTTTTTTAATACTTAATAGCATTAATGAGTCTAACCTATTGTCTACCATTGTTAACCTTAAATGATTTTTAATAATTTTATGTTAACGTCTAAACGTCCGTTCATTGGTTTGATCGATTTTAATTTTAGAAACGGATTTTAATTGATTAACAAGTGTACTACAGGTTTTGAAGATGCAAGAACCGTCAGAATTTTCCCGTGATAAATAAAACGCGATCGGAATTATCATTTAAACTTATGTATAGAAACCATTTACGATCGTTTTATGGCGCTAAAGTAATTTTTATCGGTAACAAATTCATATATATTTTTTTTACACATAATAAATTCCATAATTCCCATAAAGCTATATCTACACAAGATAAATAAATCGGCCATTTGAAAATATTTTTGTACAAATATCCATATTGGTTTAATATATAATTTCCTTGAGTACCTTACCCTAACTGTATACAATATTTTAGAAACACTACAAAGATTTATTTTTGGTGAATATTTTGACAGTTCGGATAAACCACTTAGGGGACTGCAATACTGTATGTAAGATCATTTACAAGTACCAATTCCATTAAATATTATAATATTTGATCACATTTATTTTTAAATTCATTTATACCCGGTTGTTGTATAATATATTATATTTAATAATTTCATGAGATATTTCCGAATCGAATACTAATTTGTTATTAGATTAAAATAATTTAACATTAATCAACGAATACGAAAATAATTGCTTTGTATATCTGTATGCAATCATCAATAATTTCATGAGATATACATTTTTAATTTTAATGAATTTATATTAGAAAACAATTAGTTAGAAAATTGGAAAGATGCGGAATCGTACGAACAAAAAACAAATAATTGGGAAAACTATTCGTTTTACTACGACTATACTATGACGTTGTCTGGTGTGTTTATTTTTCGATATTGTCAGTTAGTTTGGAATCGGGGTAGTGGGATTATAGTAAAATGTTTGCAATTGATGGATCGATAGTACGTTAGACACTTATATAACAGTTACGTGATAAATATTCAAAAATGAACATTTAACAAATTTCCACGGGATACTACTTTGTATTTTGATAATATATGAAATAATTTCGCTTCTCGACAAACGTTTAGGTGTATTATATTTAAAAAAACTTAGATGGTAATAATTATTGTTATATCCTGTTGCAATTATAAGTTTCTTTTTATTCAATGCTTTCCGGATATCCGAACAAAAAAAAAAAAAAAATAGGTACTTGCCCATATAGTTGTCAGAATATACCTACTTAAAGAATACCGCATTAACAGGAAATAATCCAATCCGATGGTTAACAATACAGACGTTTCGTAATTATTATAAAATAAAGGACACTTGTTCCCTGTAAAAGGAAATAAAGTGTATACAGTACCTGTAGTTTAATTAAACACGCGAGTAAAGAACGAAAATCGTAAAATTTCTTAGAATATTAAGAAAAACAAATTTTAAAAAGTTCTTGTTCGGAAATAACTTTTTTGTATGGATTTTATAATATCGCCTTTTATTTATTTAGCTTATTACCTTATTGATAATCGAATTCACGATACAACGCGCGTAGTTCCCTCAAAAAACTTGAGATTTCGCACGAAGACATGGTTTCAACATTCAGAATGAGAAAAATGATTTAGAGGTATATGCATAATATTATAGGGTTATTGACGAATACGAATCTCTAAGTGCTGAATACTGCAATGGATCAAAAGTTTTCGAAATTCACTGACAGAATCAGTAGATGCGCAAATCCTTAAAATTACATATAATATGAATCCATCAAAATTTGTTTAAACTTTAAGCTTTCTTTCTATAATATTAGGTGAGATGCTCTGTGAAGGGTTTTTGCGCTTCTAATATAATACCTACACAACTTACAAGGATCCTACGTCATGTTATTAGTATAACATAAATAGAGTACATTGACATACAGGACGCGTATTTCGATATAATATATTATTTCCATTGTCATGCTATCATTTTCTAGTTCGTTCTTAACATATCTGCCTACGACTTTACAAAATATAATATATTCAATTTATACATTTTTATACCGTTTTGTATTGCCGTAATAATTTTGTATTTGTATCTATTTATGGATTTATTTTTTTTTAAATTCTGAGTGGAGCGAAGAAGCTTATGGTTTTACAAAGATGTTTATTTTTTTATTTTTTTATCTGTAAACAACTTTTCTACCAAAACATTTACTCGGATTTCTACGTGTAGCACCTTTGCTGAAAGGAAATTAGTGTGTGGAGGTAATTTAAGTAGGTCGTTTTTCAATTTTTTTCGGAATTTATTCAACAAATGTGAAAAAAATCGAAAAATGTATAAAATATATTTTTATAACGATTTTTTTTCTGTGGACTACTTTTCTACCAGCAATTTTACTCCAACTATTAATGAAAGCAATGTTTCTAAAAGGAAATTTTATTAGGGAAGTACTTTAAAGAGATAATTTTTCCATTTTTCTCGGAGTTTTCTCAATAAATGTTAAAAACTGACAAAAAAAACGGAGGAAAAACTGGAAAATTTACAAAATATATTTTTTGATTGCAATGATTTGTCGTTGATTTCAGTATTTTATACCTTTTTAACATTCTACCAACAACGTTGGTTTTTAAACATATTTTATTTTATTATAAATAATAAATATATTAATTGTATGCGTAAATAAATTTATAATTTTTTTCAGTGCTTCAATTGATATAATAAAAATTAAATCACTAAGAAAATATATCGGTTGCATTTTAAATAATTAACAATAGGTCTTATATCAAATACAATTAAAAATTGAAGAACCCTAATTAAATTGTGATAGTATAATTTGTCTGAAATGTATTGAATTAAAAATATAATATTAAAGATGTAATAGAAGTTAGACGACATTAAAATAGAAGAGTATAAAAATAAATAAATTGTTTTGACTTTTCTTAGATTTCGTTCTCTTTACCGAAGTGTCACGAGACTAAGAATTAACTACAGTTGTAATCATTTAATGTGTGTACCCGGTAAGTATTATCCAAAGACGCGGAAACGTAAAAATATGTGTTTTTATCTTTTTGCCATTAAAACTTTTGGCACGCGAATATATTTAAGCTGCCATTTAAGTACGACTTATAGGTTAGGTTACTAATCACGATTCTATAAAGGTACCTGCTCTTTTGGTTTTAAATGGGTAAAAACTCTTAGGAAATAAAAATATTGACGCTCTTTAAGGAAATAGAATATTATAATACTGTACATTTTACTGAAATGAGATGGCTTACATTTGTCTCGGTCACTTACGAATGATATAAAATTAATTTTGAATTATCTATAGCTACAAACTTATTAAAAATTTAACATTCTCGTATCAATAAATATTTGTGTGCATAAAATTAATGTTATATTCTAAGTTTTAACTATAAATAATTTAATTATGAGATTTGAAGTACATCCAAATTACCGTGAAACGATTTTGAAAAGACTGACACTTGAACTCTTCCAGAAGATGAGCGCAACGCTGGAACAAGTAAATCAGACTCGAGGGGGGAGGGGGGAGTACCGTGTGACCATAGGTGTATAAATCGTAAAGAAATACTGAATGAAATTTTAAAATTCTTGTTATTTAACTACTTCACCACGTAAACACAGGAATCGTGTGATGTCTTCCAATGTGAGTGATTTTACATAAAATGTATAAAATCTATAAAAAGGAACCGAAACGTGGGAGTAAAAAATAACAAAACCGAACGATGATATTTATTTATCTTAAATTTTGAATTGTTTGTATTCGTATGAGCGTAACCTAACCGTTCGAAATCTTTCACCGATAATAATAAAGTAATTTATACTATACTTTTTGTATTTATTATAAACAATATCGATACAATTTATTGTTTCCCAAATTATTTCTAACTACATCCACAGCAATACTTGTGTTAAAGTTTATAAACGCCATGCAAAAATGTAATGGCGTCGTATTTATAAGCTCGTCAATAATAATATTCATAAAATAATAACTCATTTCTGCGGTGTCTGATTTTCGCAAATTAATTCCCGTATAATATTTATAATAAACTGTAATAATATTTCTATTCTTGTCGCTTATCGGTTAGGTTTAGGTATCATCGTATCGACTTTTTAATTTTAAATGACGATCAACCATCATTGTATGTACAAGTATATAATTACTTTATTATATTTTTATTTCAAATTAGAGTTTATAATTATTATATTCTCACAAAAAAAAAAAATGTCGGTTAGTAATAATTTAATACTGAACGCAATTTGAATAATTTAATGCTTAAACTGCGGGTTGGACGAAGTGTATATCCACAGGAATAGTATATACCTAAGCTTTTTTTTAAAATTTTTTTTGAGTTTATTCTTTTGTATATTAGAGGTCTTAAACTGCTGATTAAATACCAATAAAATGCAGCTAGTTCTTAGTTTTTATAATATAATGTTTGAAACCTTGCATTATCCATTGATAATTTATACAAAATATTCTTCCAATTTCCATGTGTACAAAAATGTAATTGGTTGGGGTTGCAAGGGGTCTTCACGTTTTACTACCTATTTATAGCGTTTTAGCACCCCCCTCACAATTTTATCTATTTGTACTTATGATTTGTGCTGGATCGTGGGCTGGTTTAGTTTATATTTTCCGCGCTTAAAAATCACTAAATCGGTAATCGGGAACTTGTATAAACGTCTCATTTTGTAGCTAAAATATAATAGCAAAAGTATAGTACCTATGTTATCACGTAACACAGTTAGGTTATTCCTTAGATAACATTGGTTTTCACACGGATTAGAAGAATTTAAAATGTATAGAAACTATTCATCGGATATAAATGTGTGATACATTAGAATTTTCAGAAAAATAAACTTTACAGAAAGAATTGCTATCTTAAAATTTTCCGAAAATAATAAAATAAAAAGTTAATTTTTTAAATTCTTTTACTAAAAAAAAAAATATATTTGTATTCCTTATTTCTGTAAGTAATATGAAAAATCAGAATTTGATTATCATCATTATCTCCAGAGATATTCAATGGGTATATCTTCATGAGACGAAGTATATATATTAAAAAAAAAGTAATTTAAGAAATTAGAGCGATGTATGAAAACACAAAATTTATCTTTATCGCTATACGTTTGTATGGTAAATCGGATCGAATCTATTTAAAAAGTTATTCAGCAATTAGTTTTGTTTATCATATTTATATTTTATACAGTATAATTTAAATTATCAAATTTGTACGTACAGTTCAAATAAAATTTACATAAAAAATATTTAATAAAATGCGACTGCAATTGTATAAAACTTGTCTGGCTCAGCTGATACAGGCTCAACTGTTTTAAAAATAGTGTATTCAAAAAAAAACTCACCAGTTCATTGGATATCATAATAAAGTTTTTCGTTGTAAAATAAAACCATTATGATTCTATTAAACTCGTATCGTTGAATCGTATTTTAAGTTATAAAGGGGAGTAAATAAAGAAAAAACTGCCGTTGGATATACTTTTTATATAGTTCAAAACAAATTGGTCTTCAAAATATTCTGATCTCGTTGCTAGTTTTATTGTCCGCGGTAATTTATCACTAGGTAACTTACGAGACAACAAATGCTAAATGTTGAAGATTTTTTTACGACTTAGATGAAAAAAAACCTACATATGCATATGTAGGTTTAGGACCTACATACATATGGATAATACAAAAAGTTTAAGTAACGAAAAATTTAGGTATTCTAGATTTAAAAATGCTGTTTTTATTCTTTATTTTTTAAGTTATTGTTTTATTAATTTCATCGAGTTGTTATTTTTCCTCTTTTACTATAGTACTTTTTCCACACTAAATAAAATACGGCAGGTACTAAAATTTAGTAGACGCGTACCCACGGAGAATTATAAATATTTTATTAAGGTTGTTTTTTTTTTATGTTATTTAAATAAGTCTGATTTTAAATCTTTTATATAGGACGTGTGTTCCGGTTTGTCTGCAACGTTTTTAGTTACCTCTATACAAATCCGGAAAATAAAAAGACATTAACCCTCTACTGCGCGTCTGTATAGGTATTAGGTACCTCCTATACTACATATTATTATTTATTCGAAAAAATATTAATACTTGCCTACATTTTGTATAATAAATTATTAAAATAATATAAGTCGTGAAATCTAATGTTTATTCGGACTAAAAAACATAATAATTTATGAATTTACCCTTTTATAATGTTTGTATAAATATTTCGAGTTAATTAATAATCTATAACGTTACCATTCATAATACGCATTTAAAGTACACTAGGTATACAAAATAGGTTACTGAGAAAATTAATTAAATACATACAGCATTCTTTTGTCTGTTTGTTTTCATATAAGATTATTTTGATCTTCTTTACTGCAACAACGGACTAATAATAATATGTAAAATAATTATCTTATTATTCGATGGCACACTGTTATTTATCTTTTATGTAATTTATTATGCCTTATAAGTTGTATACACCATACATGTAATAAAAATTCTATTTTACTAATGTAAAATGTAAGTTTTGTGAGGTTTTACAGATAATTATTGTACAATACAAAATAGTATTTATAATATCGTTTATTTCGATAGTTTTAAATTTTGAGCATGGCAAGAAATCAGTCGGTTTTACTGTCAGAAATATTGTTCCGGTTTTCAACTGTAACTTATTTTCTGAAAGCAAAGTGTATCTAGTCGGTGAATTAAGATGGTAATATTTTTATTTTATCTTTGGTTTTATTAATATTTCCGGAAAACGGTAAAGCTAACGGAAATAAAAATTACATTACTTGCGATTTTGTTTTTTTTTATTATTGTTATTCAATGAAAATTAATCGTAGTGATTTAAAATGCTAATAGCAGTGGTGGACACAGAGGAGGGGTGAGGGGGTAAAAACCCTCTCCGAAATATCTTCTTTCGCTACATTTTTGAATGATCATGTCAAGTGGTAGTTTAGGACAAGAGGGGTTGACTCCAAATAGTTCGGATGAAAGCGAGGGAGAAGAATAAAAAGATTATTTTTATTTTTAAACTATTTATAGGCATTTGAAATTTTGATCGTAAAAATTATTACATTTAAGAACACGTTTAACTGAACTTCACTCAGAATCGTATTTCATTTGCAATGATTTATCAGTGAGTATAGATTTAAATTATGTAACTCTTTATATATTACCATCCCAACTTATTACTTTCAACAGTAGTAAACCCATCATCAAGCATCAGCTCTTTATTTTATTCATATGGAACAAGCCCGACAATATGCAATTTGTATTTTAATAATAATAACGTGATACGATAAAATAGATAAATATTCATTATAAGATTGCCCAACTTTAAATATTATAAATGTGGGTCTGTAATGACACTTAGCAGTACGCATAATACGGAAAATATGAATTTGTGTAGATTAATTAGCAGAAGAGTGTGGAATAAATATAAGAGGTGAAGAAAGGTTATATCAGAGATCGAAATTGTGATTGTGTAAAGGTAGAATATGGAATTAGGGATAGGCTTTTTTTCGGGAAAGATGTGATTATAAATGTGCGGAGTACTTATGGACAATATTGAGTCAGGAGACAAGCCGTAGAAACTACCTCCACACACATGGTCAATAGTCATATCGCCACTGGAAGAAGAAGGGTCCCAGAGAACAGGGAATTGTTAAAGATGCAAATTAAGAAAGAGTTAAAAGTATTTACTACAAGCTTCTTCCTCAATGTATTTGAATGGTAAAGGGTAGAAATTAAGCCAATTAAGCTGCTTATTGTTACGTTATTTTGAAGTTTGAAAGCTAGTCTGTTATAATGTATACTTATATTAATATCGAACAAATAAAGGCTTATACACGTAGATAGGTGTATCGGTTTCAATAAATAAAATAATCATAATAAATTTAAAAACAAACAAATTGGAACTATTTGATAAGTAGTTATATTACTTGATATAACATTCAAGTCATCATTGCAGTAGAACTTAAAATATCGAACTCTGTGAAATATGTTGTATGGGTATATATAGGATAGTAACTTTTAAATAGGTGCCTACTATAAAGAAGAAAATACGCAATGGTTTCGAAATATGTGTATCTAATACAATAATAATATTATGATTTTTATATCGAATTATGTATAAACGGTTTGAAGAAATAGATTAGTTTATAGGTTAAACAACATGCAACTATATTATAAATGTGAATTTAACACGAAGTAGGTATTTCGTATGAAATAAAAATCAATTTTTGTACTACCCGTCTATATATATAATAAACAATATGTCTATATTATAAAAGTGTTGTTTTTGTGCGTACTGTTGCCTTCAAACTGTATCATGTGTTTATTTGTTCTGTGGGTCGTGGTTGTTTTCTAAACTTTACTTTTAATTTCATAAATAACCTGGCCTACACTTTTTGTAGAAAATATTTGTTTATTTTTCTTAACTCATGTATACTATGTTGGTACCATATTTTATAATAGGTACCTCTACTATAGATATGAAAGCCGATTATACTGACACGAAAATGTTAAAAGAAATATAGTAAGTTTTAATTTTCATAAGTTGTGTAAACTATTATGAACTAGGTCGTCGTAATAATAAAAAACAAAAAAAAAAAAAAAAAAATTGTGAACAATAATGTTCCGTGTTAGATACTTGTCTAGTCGTCTCGCTCGATTATACTCGAAACAACGGTTCAGGTTGGGTATGAGTTTTTTTCGTAATTCATTTAAAATTTGTAATTTTTTAATTTTTTTTGTAGAATAAATACATTTAACTGACAAGTGATTTGGAGAACTTTAAGATAACAACCGACCTGCAGTCATCAGTGTATAGAATCCCTGAGAACTATGAATAAAATAGAAAAACTGAGTTTTGAGATTTAGAGAGTAGCGAGGTATCTATTAGTTTTACTAGGATATTTGATTTTTTTTTTAGATTCCGAGTATATCGAAGAATGTATTGGTTCTACAAATATGATTATTGTTATTCTTTTTTACATACTGTGTACACTAATTCTACCAGAAATCTCGCTCCCAAGTATCAAATATAGCACCTTTTCCGAAAGGGATTTTTTCTGGAGTGGTACTTTAAGGAGATCATTTTTTGATTTTTCCAAAGGTTTTCGAAATAATTAAGAAAAAATCGAAAGAAAATTATAGGTAAAACGGCAAATATTTACAGCGTTACCGATTTTAGTTTTTATTTACACAACTTATATTTTATATCAGAAATATTGCTCAAATCAAAAAATGACAAGAGACTTTTTATGTTGAATTTTTAATTTAATTTATTAGTAATTTTTTTTTTTAATTTTTAGTTTTTATTATAATCTAGGAAAACTGGATAATTACGAAAAATGAAAACTGTCTCCAGTATTATGTTTTTTTTAAAAATATTTTTCATGTTAAAAGTATATTTTATTTTTCTATAATGTTCATGTTTGCATACTAGCATTGTTGAAACTTTCTCTTATTAGGTACTATTCATCTCTAATTCTTAATATACTCGTATGTATAATATACAACGTATTTATTTTATTTAAAACCGAATTTAATATTATTCGAATTATCGCTTTAGTATATGTTACCTAAAAACGGTTAAATTATTGATTTAGAATTTTCAATTCATCTTAATAATTATAAGGGTGAAAATTTTAAATAATACAATGATTTTAGCTACATAAATTACACAATTAATATTTTCGAACCACCAAAACGTATAATTATTATTATCATAGTCGACGAAATAACCATAATATTCTTTATGGCAAGTATTTAAATGTAAATATTTTGTATACGACTGACAGCATTTTTTTTAATGATTTACATTTTCTAAAAGAAAATATTGATTAAAATATATTTCATCATGTAAATGAAAGTGATCGAAAATTTATTTTTCAAATAATGAACGAAATATTATAATCTTTTTGTCATTTCATATAGTTGGTAACTATATTAATATTAATACTGTACTATATATACCATAATGTACCTATATATATATATACTATATATATACTCGTAATTAAAAGACTGAGTAATTTAATGAATACTGTTAAATAAAACTAAGTTAAGATAATTGATAAAGAGTTAACGAATTAACACGTTAAAAGTTAATTTTGTACCGATTAAGTAAATTAAGTTAAAAGTTTCTTTAAACATTTAATTAAATTTTTTACTTGAGTTCTGTTAATATTTCGTATTGATGGTTATCAATGTTAAATACTGAAATACGAGACAATTTTGAGAATATTAAATTTAAATTATAAATTCATTGAGTGACTAAGTAAAAAAAAAATATATAATTTTTACCATGGTGACCATTCAAATGTGTGGATTTAAGATTGTAAATAAAAAAAAAAAAATGAAATTTAATTACGTGATGTAATTCAAGTCTAACTAGTTACGTTAATGTAAATTTAAAAAAAATCGAGTTGAAAGTTTAGTCATTAAAAATATCAAATGTTAAAATCTAAATTAAAAATTAAAATTGACTCATGATTTAATTATTAACTGGTTAATATCCAGCTTTCAATATTATATTTATTTGTATTCCATTTGTCACACTTTTAATTTCGTTTTTGTACGTTCTATGTATGTATAGCTTTTTGTTTAAAGACCTTCCTTTTTTAAATTTTGTTACATTTATTTTGCCTTGTATTAAAATAACTGCTCTTTTTATAGGTGTGCATGCATTCACGGTTTGCCTACAAAGTTCGAAAATTTATTTAAACAAATAATACTTTTTTATTATTATTTATATAATCCAATTGCAATATTTTTCACATGTTTACAACTAAGTATCAAAGATAAGCCTCCGATCGTTACATGAGACTAGAATTGTGTTACTCGATATTTCGATTAAAAACGTATTGATTTCGGGTAAACGTACTTTATTCTTTATTTCGTTAAGTTTATGTTAAAAATAAATGCCGAAATTATTGAAAATTTGAAGTGAGTGCAAAGATGGATAAACAGTAAATACGTTTGAAACCATAATGTTGTGTATAGTAATTATTATGGATATTTCTCGTGCAAATCGCATTATATTGATCTAATAATATTATTAGCTTTTATCATTACGCTAGTGTACACAATTTTGACTTCTTTAACATGCTTATTTTGTATTTACTCTCGTTACATAATAATTAATTATTCTAAGTGGGACGAGCCGTACACGATAATTAATATTTATTCGGTTGCATATAATTTTTAGGGCGCGGGTAAAAAGCATACCAATAACGTTTCATATACCTTTACGCTACTTATATAGTTAAGTTTTAAATAGGTAATTGAACACAGACTGACATTATTTTTGCAATTTCTTTGTTTTATGGCCGGAAACCGGGGAAAACCTTGAAGGTACAGCGAGAAAAACAATAATCAGCGAGTGATGTTTAGCGCTTAGATTCAATTTTGAGCGTAATTCGGAATGGAGATTATTACGATAATGGTCACGTTCAAGTTGCGAAAAAAAATAAAAAAAAAAATAATAATAATAAAAGTAATAAACTATTCTGTCTTGTGTTGTGTAGTGAGTCAAGTGTGATAAATGTCCAGCAATGTTAACCGTTCAGTAAATTCAGTCTTTGTTTCTTAGAACATTTTTAAATGTATTTGCTGGAAAAATACTTATTAGTTGTATAGTAATTTGACTAATTTTAGTTTTCGAATAATTATTTTATTGAATTTTTAAATTTAAATTTATTTTCTTTCAAAACTAAATATTGAGAGTTATATCGTTATAAAAATTTGTATTAAAAATGATCATATTGAAAAGAACTAATATTTTTTCTTTTTTCCTTCACCTTCCTACCAGCTATTTGGGATCGGCCATCCTCGTTCTAAACTTTCACTTAGACCAATCGTCCCGATTTCTCACATTACATACATCGCCTATTCAGTGTTCTTGAGTGTCTCAATCGTATCCAACCACCTTTTTTTCAGTCTTCCTATCGCAATAATGCTTCTGATTCCTCTCTCTTCATTTTATGTCCAAACTATATCAGTCTTTTTTTTCTCTTATTTTCTATTTATCATCTAACTAAGCTACTCTTATGCTGCCTTTTATGTACTGGTCCCTTATCATACCTTCCCTTATCACTTCACTTACCCATCTAAGCATTATCATCTCTGATATTTTCATTCTCTATTCTATTTTTCTGTGTACCACCCAACACTCCGAACAATATAACATGGTCCATCTCTCCACACTCTTGTCGAACTTACCATTAAATCTCATTGGAACTCTTATCACATAAATTACCTGATGATTCTCTCCACTTTATCCAACCACATTTAATTTTATGTTACAAATCCTCTTCTAATTTTGTATTCCCACATACATCCAAAATGGGACAATTTGTCTTGTGTAGGATTTCTCAAACTATTTGACAAAATGTTTACACAGGTGGTCGATTTGAAGCAATCCTATCTATTGTCTCCTACAGGAATAATTTACGAGATCCAATACGTTTGAATTTGTGACGTTTTTCAAATGTGTAAATTAGGCTTTTAAACGTATCCTACAGTCATGTTCGTAAATTTGTTTTGAAAGTATATTTTGAAAATAGATTCCAGAAAATTCAACGAAGTTTATTATATTAAGAGGTGCTATTGCTCATTTCGGCAGATTGCATTGGCTTGTTACTCATTGTACGTAAGTGAAATTAATTGAAAGTTTCGGTTTGGATGTTTGTATCACGGTTAAGTTGGAAGTTTAGTGGAAATTCAAAGCATTTGTATATACACATTGTAACCGTCGAAAACGTTTTACCTAATTTCAAGGGGAGAAAGGAGTGGAGTGGTGTTCCGAGAATGGTCAGTTAAAGTGTTCCGTTTCGCGTGCTTGCCGGTTCGCTAGCGGTGTATTTATATAGGTATTAGGTAACCATCAGTAACCACGTCAAAAAGAAAAAAGAAAAAAAAATCGCGTAGCCATTAATTTTACGCGAACCGGCTGTATAAACGTACCTACATAATAAACGGTTTCGGGTCGGTAATTACGTGCTTACAATTATCCGAGGATTATTCCTCATTACCGCCGTCTCGAGCACTTAATTTTGATTTTTCCTATAACAAATATACCTCTTCCTACTCAGTATAATATAATACCGCCTTTTTGTCCGCGTAATGGTTTTTGTATTGCAATCTATTTATATATATATATGTATATACATAATATAATATAAGAGGGTTGTTAGGCGTTGTTTTCTTTATAAATCGCCCATAAACATGATACAGGCCATAAATATAAATATCGATATCACGCCGGGGTATCTATGTGTGTTCGGAAACGCCGTAGTCCACGTTGTGAAAAATTACTGCCTATTAGAGTACTCTTCTGATCGCACGAAATATATTATATTTACCGTATCAATCTCACTATTAAAACTAAGAAAATAAAAAAAAAAAAAAAACCGTAGCTATACATACGTCAGATTAAAATGTGTAGGCGCTTACTTATAGTGCGTAACAGCACTAGTAAAATATTGATAATATGCAAATTATATTAAAATACAAATTCAAAATATTGTCGAATCTCGGCGCGTTCTACGATTACTGAATTATTAAAAAAATGTAAATCCACTCATTATAAATAATAGTAAACCTAAAAATACGCTTTTTGTATTTTTGTGTAATAAAATATTCTTTATGTTTTTAATATATTATGTAACTATACAGTGTACGTAGGTACATAGTAGATCGAAAAAAAAGCGATGATTTTACATAAAAAAAAATTATCTCGTACTTCATTTATTCTTCTATTTTTTTATTTTGTTTATCAGTAGGCTGAAAAATCTAATAGTTTTAACTTTTAAAAAATAAGATTGCGCATTTTATAAGGCATGTGCTTAACATGCGGTTTTATACGTACGTTTTAAATATGCTCGAAATCGGCATCGTTTTAGATTATGATGATATGTATATTTGAAAATGTTTTCGTTTATATTCTTCAACGCGTTTGAAAATCGAGAAAAATCCGAACAAACGACGAAACTGTTTCAATTTTAATTTCCCTCATATTTCAATACAAACAACAATATTGTCGAAATATTATGTTATGTGGGAGTATTGTTTTTTTTTTTTTTTTTTAACAATAAATCAGTTATTATTTAGAATTATGATTAGTTAAAATAATTCAACAGCTTCTTTCTGTCTTCTCTGGTTTTTAGACCTCTGATAAGGACTACCCTATTTAAAACAAATTCTTTATCCTTTTCTATCCGTTGATTTGTCGTTCCAGTTTGAAACTCTAACGAGTAATTTAGTAGTCCCACTATATTCGGTAGAAGAAAAAATGTTTCTTATGTTGATCTCCTTCTCTGTTCAGGTATAAAATTGACGTCACTCCTGAATGTAATGATTCATAAAGTTCATAATCGTTTTTAGAAAGTGAAATGATTGATTGTTGTTAACATATTTTTTTTAAATTCAATATTTTCCCGATAGTTAATCACTAAGATTTTATATCCACAGAAAAGACTATCTCGGAAAATTGCATAATCCCGATTAAGATTTATTTAAAATTAAAAAAGGACATTTTTATAAAAAAAAATCTACACCTACAAACCAAATTCACTTAAGTCTATATAAATACATAAATATCAGTTATTTTTTTTTCATTAATCGAAATATGTCAAAAATGGGATTTTAATATTATGTACAATCTATAATTAACTTTGCGGAAAATGACAACTTTTCCCGACTGTTTGGAATTTTAGGTCCTTTTATTCTCCTTATTCCTCGTATCATTTTTAACTGCTCGCCTAACCGTCTACCGTTCGGTCTTTCTCTGCCTACTTTCTGTTTGCACTAATTTCCATAACCATGCTCATGCAACCTCTGACTCGTTTCTACCCATCACACGTCCTATTCACAGTATTATAGTATTATCATACTATTGTTATAAATTAATGTAAAGAAATGCCCTTTCGCGATAACAGTAGAATATGAATTATAACAATAATAATTAAACGTCGATTTAAGCAACGTTAATTGTTCCCCGGGTACACATTGTTTAAATAGGATTCGCTAATAACACCGAGAAGAACAAGTGTTTTTACGTTTTTCGGTCGAGATTTAAAAGGCTGCGAGTTTAAAATCGTGGTATAGAATCCCAGGTGAATCGACGGGACGAACGCGAAAATCCTTCGGAAGCGCTAATGCCGAATAAATAAACCTTATCTTGATACTTGTTTCGGAAATCGTTTTCGTGATAAAAATCTGTAAAATATAGTATATAGAGTACTTGTGTATAGACTTTTAGGACAGGTGATAAAATATAATATTCTCAAATTCAAAGTCTGTGAATTAATTAAGATTTTTAATAATCTTTGTTTTTTGTTTTTTCGAAGTACAACCTACGTATATTCACCGATTTAATTATTAATGTATACCTAGTCAATGGATATTTTGTTTGATGAAATTAATATTATTTTTGTTTTCTCGCAATATTAACGTTATTGTAAATAAACAATATTCTTCTTCTTGTTAAGTTTTGTAAGTTCAAAAGCCTTAAACTTCATTGAAAGTTCTACATAACATTTTAAATCGATTAGATTCTATTCGATATTCGTGCAAAATAAACAAAGTAAATTATATACGTGTAGTATATCATATTATATTGTGTATTATTATTTTGGAATACGTAAATCAATTTCATAAATATATATATGTATGTATAACATTTTCATTTGAATAAAAATAAATACAAAATTGCAAATTTTAATTAGTTATAAACAACAATTTAAAACGTCACAATATTTCGAAAATTATACTTCGTTTAGCATTTAATATAAGTATTCAGTGGAGATCTCAAGTTTCCATAATTATTTTCTCCAAATCACAGCAACAAAACAAAATAGATTTTTACAAAAACCATCTTTAAAATTAATGATAGTAGCAAGTCTACTAGCGGAAATAGTTGTTACCAGGCAGAAAATAAAAATCACACGTCGTAGTAAAACTAATATAAATTCTTCAGTTCGCTCAGAGTCAAAAAACTATACGTTTTGAGTAAAAATGCGTGTAGGTACTAATGTGTGACGATGCTTGCAAAATTTATTTCGGGCATCGTTTTTTTGAAAAAAAGTACCTAAGCATGTAAAAAAAAAAAAACACTGGTGACTATAAGAATGTATTACAATGTGTGATTACGAATATTTAATTTTAAAAAAATTATATAGAATTGTATGCTTTATTAAAATTGGTTAAAATCATTTGTATAATGCTCGGGGTGTAGGTAATCTCGTTAAGTAATTTTTTTTTAAATTCAAAACGAACTATTAATTTTAAATTTATCACTCGCAAGTTTCGCGGGTAATACGTTTTCTGTACTAAGCAAATTATGTAATGGCCTTTGGGAAGTTTGCAATCCAAGCGCATAACAAATGTTGATTATTTAGTTGAAATCCATTTACCGTAGGTACCTATGTTGGTGGGTAGGTATATAGTTATAGTGTAAGGGTACACACATACACATGCATACACGCACGATATCACAATATTTAACCAGGGCGCTCTCTCTGTGTAAACACATTTTTCCTTTAAAAATAATTTTACATTCAAATTTGTTTTCACCTTCTAGAATATTACCGAGATATTAATTTAAATTAATTTCAGCGGGAAACGATTATAGCGGTAGGTGTATAGTTTCTGCATTACCTGATATTATGTATTATGGCAATCATGTCTAAATAATATATTCACGAAAATTAAAACTCATTAGATTTATATAGTATTATCCCCCCCATCCCTCCCCCCATTACTAATTAAACATTAAATGATCCTGTCGGGGAAAACTGTAAATCTTAGAAAAAAACTTTCCCGGTTATCATTTATTAATCACTATTGATTGTTACGAGTTGTATTCAATAATTTTTATTTATATTGTTATTGTATATTATTATTTTTTAGTTCAATGAAACTTTATCAATTTTACGTACAATGTGTGAATTAATATCGTTTCTCGATCCATGCATAATATGTATACACTATAGACGTATTAAACAGAACCGATATAAATCATGAGTTTAATAAAAACACATTTAAACGTTCTAATTAGATTTGTTTTTGTTATGTTTTTAAATGCATTTTTTTTAAACATTATTTTAATTTTAATTGATTAAAAATCGACCGTGTTTTAATACTCTCCGCGGTCATCTCGATAATAATTAATATTAGTTTTAATGATTATCTACTATAAAATATCCAATGTCATAATCGTACTTAATGAAATAAGGGACTTTTTAAAGTAGACGCTTATTTTAGATTCTCAGCGTAGCCGAGAATTGATGGTTTTACTATGATGTGTATGTTTTTTTATTGTATATCTGTGCGCAATTTTTCTACCAGGAAGCTTATTCCGATATATACGATGTAGCACTTTTTCTGAAAGAAAATTGGACTGGGGAGATACTTTAAGGAGGTCATTTTCCGATTTTCTCAAGAGTTTTCCCAGCAAACGTTAAAAATCGGGAAAAACACGGGAGAACCGGGGAAAACGTGGGAAAAACGGTAAAATCGGTAAAACATTAAACAAATATTATATAATGCTTATTTAGTTATTTTACTATAATATAATATTTATAATGTATATTGCTGACATATCATCAATTGAACTCCTCTCAGAATCGTTTGTTCGTTAGCAATGGTTTATCGTTGCTTACAAGTATACATTTAATTATCTATGACAGTGACTGTATCCGTATTCATTATCCTTGGACAGTTTTGTTGATTTTCATTCCAGTTTTCTGAATAATTCCGGTAGAATGTTCACTACAACGGTTTTTGAAACCATTCAATACCTACCTAACAATTTTAGTGCTATGAGTATTAAAAAAAAAATTCGTTCATTTAAATAACTTATTTTAAAATGTTATCGCGCAGTTCGAAAGTTTTAATTATGTTAAATACTTTTTCTCCAATAAACTTTTATAACTGTAAATAAAGATTTGGCATCAATTCGGAAAACCTAAAACAATGTTTCAAATGTTTTTTTTTTTTTATATTTTGGGATGTTGAGTTTTTATATACTTGCTTGTGCTATATATTTCTTCAGTGGTAACTCTTATGGGACCAGATTAGTTCGAGAAGGCTATTAGTTTTACAATAACATATTTTTTCTGTTGACTTTTTTCAAGACGTAAACATCTTAAAAAAGTTTCATACAGTAACTACATAATATTATAGGTAATTGAATACAGATGTTACTGTTAGGAAAGTCTTGCTTTATGAATTCCCTCAGTTCGATCTCCTTAAAGATTCAAACAACCGAAAAATACTGCAAGAAAAAATTGTAAAATAAAAATACGGTTTTCGAACGTAGTAATGATCGCGTTTTAATTAAAAAAATAATGTGATGCATTATTTATAATTATGCATATATCTGAGTATACACGAGTATAGTGAAAAGCTTCGCGAAAAATTTTGTATACAGTAATATATTGCTAGTCATTTCTATACCTATAAAATATTGAACTCTTCGTTAATTATTATACAAGTTCTATAATATGTTATAACGTTATATTAATAACTATATTGTGTTATACCATTTTGAGAGTGGAATTTCGGAGTATCCATACTACCTCTGTTCTCGATACCGTAACATACAATTCGGAAAATCCTGTACTATTAATTGTTTAATTTGACTTATACAAAGATCTCCTAGTTTCAAGTCAATATAACTTTTGAAATACTCAAACATCTCCAGGAAGACCATAATTTTCCTTAATCAAATCTACAATATTATGATCAGCTTATCACACTTATCCATATTATGAAAATACTCCATTAGTATTGTTCTATTAAAACTACAAAAGCCACCTGACTGTCTCTCTTCACATAGATCGATTAGTCTTCTCCCTACTCTCTCCAAGCTATTAAAAAACTTCTTTTAAAACGCCTACTAGCGATCGTCAACGGCAATAACACTCTTCCCGATTCCCAATTTGGCCTTCACAATAACGATTCTACGGTACATCAGATTCATCACACGATTGACAAAATCTCATTCGCCTTTAAAGAGAAACTATGTAGTTACGTTGCTTTCCTTGGCGTTTCCCAAGCGTTCGTTATAGTATAGCAAGCAGGTCTATTATCCAAACTTAAACTGTTCTTTCCTAGCAATTACTGTTTACCCCTCACGTTGTACCTTGAAGATCGCTTCTTCTCTGTACGCGTAGGCTCAATCATCATTCCTCCTACCGAAATAAACGCAGGCGTTAAACACGGTACCATTATTGCTCTTCTACTTTTCAGTCTGTTTATCTCGGAGCAATCTACCTTGAATCACACAGTTGTCTGTAAATTTACTGATGAAAAATCTATTTAAATTAACAACTAAGATCCAGATCTAGCTTCGTCTCAACTACAAGACCATGTTGACCATTTGTAAATTTGGTATAAACTATAGGATTTAAAAATTAATGAATTTAAATTTATTCACTGCATTTTTTCTATTCGTAAGGATATGTCCATTATTCTTCCCCAAAAACAACTTCTCCATTTTGTTAAACAGTGCACTATCTTTGTGTCCTCATTGACTGCTGGCTCACTTGGCTGCCACACATAGTCAACAAAACCTGTATACTCAACGCTCAACTCTGACTTTTTCGCCTATTACTTACACCAAGTCGTATTAAACTTCCTGTAAAACTCCTACTCTATAAACCACTTTTAAGACCTATATAGACCTATGGCTCTTCCAGGTACTGCCAAAATTTCTAACACTAATTGTATCCAAAGATTTCAATGAAAAATACTATTGTTCTTCTCTCAAGTTCCTTTTTATATATCCGACCACACCCTGCATTCTGACCACAATATACCTTAATGACTTAATAACCGATGTAACTAATCTCCATTGTAAACGTTTTTTATAATCACCTTGCTTACCATCAAAATCTCCTAATCTCCAAACTTTTTTCTCTAACTATTCCTGGCAACCCTGCTAAAAAACTTAAACGGCAGTGGTGTCGTGACTTGCTCATCTAATTATTTTATTCATATCGTAATACCTCCAATGAAGGTCTCTAAAATTAGTAATTTCTGTCGCTTTTATATTGTTTCGATGCAGATTGAATTGAAAAATGCAGAAAAAAAAAATTGTCGATAAATTTATATGCTGAGCTTACACCTGCGTATTTCAGACAGTTTATATTGCTAATATTAAGCTCGGTAAAAATGTTTTACGATCGACATAATTAACCAAATTTCTTAGTTGTTTTAGAAAGTGTACATATAGTTGTAGTTGAAACAGAAAGAATTATAATAATTGTATACATTGCACAATTTTACTGCATACACTACATTCCATGTTCCTCTAAACTCTAAAAACATAATTAAAAAAACGGGCATACTTCACATAAAAGTGGGCCACTGTTTTATGTGAGAACTGAGAAGTTAGGAAGGTAGAGAGGAAATTTAATGTATATCTGTACGTAACGATTAACCATTACTAACGAAAAATGATTTTGAGCAGAGTTTGGTTAGTGTTGCTTTGTGAACATTATATGTATATTTTACATTATGGTAAAATAATTACCTATGCATTATATATTTTCTTTAATAGTATTTATTTCTATTGTATCTATTTTTCCGTTTTTTTTACAGGCTTTACCATGTTTTTCCTATTTATTGGCAAAACTCATGGGGAAATCAAAAAAATTACTTTCTTAAAGTTCCATTTTAGAAAAATTTCCTTTCTGAAAAGGTGTTATATTTGATACTTCGGAGCAAGATTTAAAAGATAAAAAAGAAAAAGAAAAATTCCAAATAAATATTTGACATCTTTCTAAAACCAATAAATTCTTCGATACAATTAGAATATAAAATGTTTAATATTTAATAACCCCCATTCTCCAAAAAAAACAGTTCACCCCAAATTTAGTTAGTAAATGCTTACTTTTGAATTATTATTATGTACTTAAAAATATTTAATTATAAATTATAATAATTTTTTAATAAATATTACCTCGGCCCCATACTTTCTTACATGAGAATTACAACGCGTCTATTGCAGTATAACTTAATTTTAATTTTTTGGTTAAAATGTAATCAAAACGAAC
This sequence comes from Cinara cedri, assembly GCA_902439185.1. Lineage (NCBI taxonomy): Eukaryota > Metazoa > Arthropoda > Insecta > Hemiptera > Aphididae > Cinara > Cinara cedri. Next base: position 285,413 of record CABPRJ010000032.1, read on the forward strand.
ATCCTGGAGGAACAAAATATTAAATAGTTATACTTTGTCGAGAATTTTGTATACTGTGTTATATGAACTGCTACATTGCTGCCAACACCTTAACTTAGATAATGTAATACTGTAACGTGCATACTGTATTATTGACTGTGGAATTTTGAACTCGCTATGGTACTTACGAGACATTTTTTATTTGTTTATTAAATTGGGAAATAGCAGGATTTTTTTAGATTCTTAGTGAAACTATTACCTTGCTTAGGACTACTTTTTTGGTTAGTAAAGTTGCTGATATATTTTCATGTCCTACTTTGAAAAATGGAAATTTCTGAATTTAATACATTTTTCGATATTCTTAATCGTTTTTCCAAAATTTCTTTTTTATTTATTTATTTGTTTAAAACACTATTTTGGTAAAGAAGTCCACACAGTGGCCAGGAGAGCTGAAGTGTGCAAGAAGGTTAAAATTGATTTCTATAGTTTATGAAAGTCGTTGGATTAGTGTTAAATTGTAATTGATTGATATGATTTTAAAATAGTATCTTTATTTTGTTAGTTTATCTTATCGTTTATGGGTAAAACATTATTAATATTAAATATTTTAGTAGGTATGCACAAGAGAGCTATATTATTTTTTTTATTCTAATTGAGGACCCTAGTGAAACCACTTCTGTGTGAAAAATGATCATCTCCCAAGGAAAAATCCTGGTTACATTATTGCTTTCACTGACAATAAGGCATCAGTAAAATATGAAAATTGACGTCCGTATGGTCAATTTTAATACTTTTTGACCGTTTGTTCCAGTCCCAAAAGTTTTTTAATTATCAATCCTTAGTGTATTTTATTTTGTTTAACAAGTCCCTGGTGGATCATTATAACATTAATCTGCTATTGAACCGTAGTTTTCTAAACTATAAAACCAACAGCGTTCATTTTCAATTTTTTCTCCAACTCGAAAATTGCCTACATATAGTGTTAAGTATATTTTTTTAAATATTAAAATCAACAATAATTTATCATTGGGTTTATTGGCGACATTAATAATTGTGAAAATAATTTAGTTCGTCTTTTCTTTCGCCTTAATACCGAATATTTGTGGATAAAAATAATTTAGAATTTAAAACTATTGCAATTTTAATTTTAGATTGCGAGCCGAGCGAGGGAGTTATTGGTTTTACAATGCTGTTTATTTTTTTATCTTCTAGAACATATTTTTTCTTAGTTAACTTGTTCCAATTTTTACGTGTTGCAACTTTTCTGAAAGCTTAAGTTGTCTAGATTGTACTTGAAGCCATTTTTCATTTTCGATTCCATTTTTTAATTAAAAGAACTTAAGTGGGAATGAACATAGGAAAACGTACAATTTCACGATTTCATTATTTTATAAACACACGGATGATATTTTCTACTAGAAAAAATTGTTTAATCGAAAAATCTTAGGTATCTTTTTTGTTGCATTTTTGATTTACTTTCTTACGGTATCATTGCAACAATTTTAGAGTCACTTTTGAGCTTTTAAGGCATTTTTAGGCGTTTTTTTTTTTTTTGCTGTAATTCGGTTATAAATAAACGTAGAGACTTGAAAATGTGTAATAATACTTATATTGGACTTACCTAGACGTGGTAAAGTTTCCAAAATCATCGGACGACTTTTTTTAAATTTTAATTAGAGTTTTAAAATTAAATTCAAACGAAAATTGCAAAAAAAAAAAAAAACTATGGCACTTTAAATTTTGTATTACCAAACTGCACTTGGAATCGTCTTTCGTCAGCAATGGCTTATCGTTGCTTACAGATATAAATTAAATAATCGTATGTATCCTACCTTTCTAATTTCTCGCTTAGAACTGTGGTTACATCGATCCCCAGTATCAGCTCTTTTTTAAAATTAATGCCTTTCGGGAAAATATAACATTTTTGACCTAGATTTTTATATTAAAAACTGTACTTATATTGTTATCGATTTCAATAAAGTTTTAGACAACAATAATAACAAAGTACCTACCAATATTATATAGGTACATATATAGAGAGGTTATTCTAAGCGAAGGAGCAAAGTAATACAAATAAAAGTTATATAATAATTGCGTTATAAAATATTTTCGTTATACTTGTATACAAACGTTTAAATGTTTTTCAACATTTATTGATATTACATTAGTATACCAAGTGCTAATGTGCGTCGTTTTTAAATGATTTTTAAAATTGAATATCTTAACATCGCAAAATCAAATAATTTTAAACATAATTCTATATAAAATTAAAATCGAAGTTATCAGAAAATATCGGGAGAAATAAAAATAAAATTACCGAGCTTACATCCCGTATAGAAACTTCTTGCCGTGCATTTATGTTTTATTTATTCGCATACATTTGTGAATTCTTTAGAAATCTTTTCTATTTTTTTTCAAATAGTCTCAACATTATATGACGCGCCTCTCAGTTTTTTTTTTTTTAATTATAAATTTTACTCAATTCGTTTCATTCTGTACATAGACCATCATACACAATATTATATAACTTTAATGATAGTTTCACTAATAACACACACCAGATTGACTATTATGTTAGGTCAGTTCTGGTGACATTAAAAATCCAAGACCTTATCCTGTTCTCGTCTTTTATTTGCAGTGTAGTCGCAGGTTTGTATAATATATTTACGTGACTAGGATTCGTTTTCGAAAACGAAAAGAAATATATTATACGCCAGAGGAAAATTCTTTACTGAACTTCAATGACATCCTGTGACTTTGTAATACAGTTTGTAGAACCAATCTAACGACTCGTCGATTTTGCGAAATACTATAATAATAATATAATATAATATAATCACCATGCCCATAGGCATCATTAAGGGCATCCATATTTGAAAATCCAGGGGGCTCTGTATTTTTCAATAATATTTACCTTATTTTAAACCTATTAACTACTAAATTATGTAAGTTTACGTAGCATAATATTATACGACTGTGTACCTATTTCCTATTTATCATGACTATATTAAATAAATATATAAAAGATAAATGTATAAACTCATACATGTATAACAGATACGGGAAATCCAGGGAGCGGGACATATCTCATCTGCCCCCAATGGACGCCCATGGGCATCATTTGAAGTAAAATCATGGGTTAGCAAGCATCTTGAATCATTTCTAATACAGTTGTGGTCGAATGAAGTATCTCTCGGTTAATTAGTCAGTGGATCATAAATCGGTGACATGGGTATATTTACAGGGTTGTATGGGGGAAGATTTCCCCATGACCTTTTTTTTTTTTAGCAACAAATATCGGATATTAAAGTATTGTTACCGATATTGTTATCTCAAAAATCGTCATTTTCATTCATTTTTTGTTCTATACAACGAAAGGCATATTACTATAACGTACATGCGGTCTTGGCACTCCGTGTAAAATAGCTAATATCTTTGACATATTTCGAGACAATGTTGACTATGTTTATTGTAATTTATTTAAAATTATAAGAATAAAATAATTATTACAATAGGTATTATTTTGTATAATCATTTCATACATTTTCTTATAAGTAATAATTTAAAATTATACCGTTTGAATTATATTTATATTACTATGCATAATATTCCTAATAGATAATACTAACAGTTAAACCGTATATGGAAAAAAAAAATCCCCACACTAGGAAAATAAATCAGTAGCATTATAATGAGGATTGACGGGGGTATAAATAAAATAAAATAATTAAATATTTAATACAATTAATTTTATGTTAAAATTTTAATAATTTGGTATAATATTTGATAGTAACAATATACTGAAAAACTAAGATGCTCATTGTGGTCTTAAGACCACAATGAGCACAGTAAGGGGTAAAATAATAGATATTATGTGCTTTATTTTTCTTAATTTTATAAAATTTATAGAATCGTCTTTATGGATTAACATTACTAGCATTTCATAAAGAAATAAATGATCATCCTGATGAAGTCCTTAATACAATGACACAAATATCAAGAAAAATATAGATCTTATTTTAAAATAAATGTATATCTAGTTGAAAAATATGTAGTATTGTAATTGAAATTTCATATATTAAATATATTAATAATTGTATAGTTATTCAAATTCAATCATGGCTGATAGTATAGTTATTACATTAGTATGATAATACTGTGAAAAAAGCAAAAAATTTAGACTTTTTAAAAATTACTCACGGGGTAGCGTAATTATGAATTTGCAACTCCGATAAAAAAAAATGCGGTAGTAGTTACTTCACGCATACGATATAAATATAATACCTACCTATTATTGTTTTTGATATTGTTTATTTATTTTATTTTATTTATGCATTTTTTCCTACGCCGTTCAAACTTTTTATTGAAAACATGCTCTGCCCATAGCACTTTTTTCAATAATATCTATAATAAAATATAATTTTACATATTTTAATTTTTTTTTTTTAACATTAATTTATCATTACCTATTATAAATTACATTTCATACATTTCATGGACACCACGAGTACCTATATATTTTAACAATAATAACTTCGTCGACGAATTAATAGTCGAACTTGCGTAACATCACGTTAATATTTTAACGGACGAAAAAACTCTGGAGCATCTAATGGCATTTTTCATTTATACGTTTAATTTATCCGAATTTTCAAATATCCAATTCTTATGGTCCGTCTGGGATTTGTAGGTGAGCATTCACGGATATACATTGTATAATAAATACTAATATGATACGGACGAGTACGGAAAAAGACACATGAGCCCCTCGAGAAAACATCAGACGTAGAATTAACAACAAAACGTGAAACTTAAGTGAATATCACGTGCCATATACAAGTATAGCAGAAACCCTGAAACACGCGCAAAACACACGACGACGGTGGTAGATATGCAAAAAGCGTATGCAAGAGGGAGACAGAGACATAGAGACGAAGAGCCGGGAGAAGTCTAATGATTTTTCATTCTTTTGCTAATAAAATATTAAACGCGCCCTTCTTATTTTTTTTTTTTTTGTCCCCTTCATATGAACGAGGGAGGGGAAATCTGCGAGCGGGAAAATCGTCCGCTTTTCTACATACAATTCGTATATTTACAAAGTGTATTCCGGAATTTCAACGCCAAGCCTTCACCCTCCTCCTCCCACATAATGATAGTAAAAATTAAAAACAATAATGTAAAAAATATAGGGGGCTTCTCTTCTTGTACGGCGAATTAAGCCAATCTGTACACGACCGCCCAACTGTTACCGCTTTCCCGATTGTTACTGTTATTATTATACGCGTCGTCGTCGTGAAGTCTGCGGTGCTTTAGTAACATAATAAAATTTACATACGCACAGTTATAATAACGCCGATATATAGGACGTCTACCTAGCTGCACTTATATACACGTATATATATATATATAAGTATAGAGGGACGTCGGACCCTCTCGAGTATAGTCGACGACCCCTTCTTATATAAATTTAGTATTTTTGTTGGAGGGAACAATATGCATGCATAAAAAACGAGAAAAAAACCGCCTACTCGTACGTTTTATTCGCGCGCCTGCAAACACGCCTTTATCGTCTGAATATAATAAAAGTGTATAGGACTTTTTTTCATTTTTTTTTTTTTTTTATTTTTATTTTACATAGCTATAGGTATACCGCGACTTCATGTACTCGAATATTTATGTATTATGAAGTGCCTAACGATCGGTATATGAATGTATTGTTATTAGAAAAAAAATCAACGATCGTCATCTGTTGATAACAAACTAGTAATAAAAAAAGAAAGAAAGACGTCCTAGTATAATGGGGACGTGTGCAGTCACTGTAATTTAATGTAAACCTGTAAGCAACGATATAAACCATTGCTAACAAAAAAACGATTTTGAGCGGAGTTCAGTTGTTAGTGGTGCTTTGTCAACAATATAATATATGCTATATTATAATAAAATAATTAAATCGGCTCTGTATATTTTCTTTAATTTGTTTAATGTTTTACCGGTTTTTCCAGTTTTCTCAATTTTTCACATTTGCTGAGAACACTCCGGCGAAAATGGAAAAACGATCTGTTTAAAGTACCTCCCCAGTGAAATTTCCTTTCAAAAACATTGCTATCATTAAAAGTTGGAGCAAAGTTGCTGGTAGAAAAGTTGTCCACAAAAAAAAAAATCGTTATATTATAATTATTATATTTCGTACATTTTCTCGTTTTTTTTTTCCAGTTTTTCGCATTTGATAAGAAGACTCTTGAGAAAATCGAAAAATGACCTTTTTAAGGTAGAGTTTGTTATTAGGTTTCCAACTATGACCTTGGGCAGTTGGGTCGCTTTAGCGGCTCGGTACGAACCCTTTATAATATTATAACTTAACCTGTTTTATTATACAGTAAACCGTGGGTACAATAATATATTTTATAAATGTGTACCTAATCTTACGAAAATAAAGAAAAATACGGGTTTTTGGTAATTGCACGTTACCCCAGGTTTTCAATGACAATTAAAACGACCATAAATTCTCACAAGAATAAACCATTATTATTACAAAATTGCAGTTAGAGTTTTATCATCATTATTATCATTGACATAATTTGGTTGACAGTCGACTGATTGTCTACGGCCGTCAATAATTTTTTATCATTATCAATTAACGCTATCACGTTAAAATGTAAACATATTCATTTAGCCAAACAGCGGTAACAACCTCAAAACATTGCATGGCCATTAGTAATAATAATACTAGTAATCGGTTGTTTGGTTCTTTCATGTGTCTACCTACGGTTTTTATTCAATAAACAAGTGGACTGATCGCTGATATAGCATGCGTTTGGAAGGGCGCAGACAATACCAATAATATACATATACATTATATAGCATGCGCTCCAATAATGCCTAATAATAGTTTACTGACTAAAAGTATTAAAAGTATTAAACATGAAAAGAAAAAGGATAGTAAAGTTATTAACCTTTATGTATAAAATGTTAAACTTGCGTAATAATAATATTACGTATGAGTAAGTTGCACTGTATAAACTGTGCTACCGTCACTGCCGCCGCCGCAGTCATTAAAAACCGATAAAAATAAAAAATAAAATAATAATAATTAAAGAGTAAATGTTTAAGTAGGTCTTAATGCATTAAAAAGAAAACAAGAAAATCGTTATCATAAAAATTCAGGAACTTTATTTTACATAATAAATAATTAATAACTTTCATAGAAAACTAATTGGAATATTAAGAGCCTGTTTGGATTATAATTTAATAATATAAAACTGCACATGGTTAACTATCATATTTTTTTTTTAGATTCTAAGGGTAGCAAGGAATGCATTGATTTTACAATGAAATGTTTTATTTTTTTGCCTGTGAACAACTTATCTACTAAAAATTTTCTTCTAAAGTATCAAGTATAGAACTTTTTCTAAAAATAATTTTTGTGTTGTTAGTACTTTAGGTAGGCCATTTTTTTGATTTTCCAAGTGTTTTTCATAATAATTGGGAAAAATCTTAGGAAAAACGGGATAATTTACGGAAATAATGCTTTGATTATTTTCAATTTTGATTTTTTATTTTAATTCAGTTAAAAATATTTGTAGATATTTGTAATTTAAACAGAACACTTATATTTCCCTATTTTAGATGCGGTAAACATTTTAAGACATCTGAACCATTTTTGAGATATTTATAGACATGCTGCATAACTGGTTTACATTTAAAACTTTTTCGTTACAGTCATCACCAGGTAATTCTTTCCGGACCCAAACTTAAAAATAGAATATCTCGTCAACAGATTTACGGAAATCAAAAATTTCAACATCAAAATTTATTTTAACTAATACTCAATCTATTTATGGAATTTTTAATATCGGTTGATATTTGAAAATCAAAAGTAGATTCTTGTTTGTACCCCCCCAAAAATTAGGGCGAAAAAAAAAGTCTTAATGTAAAATTTTAAAGTCGCATTTTTTTTAAATTTTTTATAAAACAGATTCCGAAAAAGTGCTTTCCGATAAAATTATTGTTTAACGACAAAAGAATCACTCGGTATAAATACGTAGTTAGTATAATGACCAGTTGCGTTAAACCTAAGGTGTCCTCTTGTTGGTGAACTGAATCCAATAATATTCTTCTAATCGTATATTCTGTTTTGTTTATTACAAATTCCAAATTCGTGATTACAAATTATTACTAATAAGTGGCTAACTTGTGAAACTATTTTTGTTCCAAAATTTTTACTTTGTGGTACCAGAGTGTTTATCGCTACGTAATTATAAGTTAAATTCTCTTCTACGTATATTCTACTTTTCTAACTTTTCACCTACAACAGTGGCCCACCCATTGGGTGAAGAATGTTCATATTTTTCGTTTTTATTTTTTGTCTGTAAATAACTTTTCTACTAGATATCTCGTTTCAATCATCCGGGACGATTTCGGATAGAAAATCTCATCTAATCGGTACAATGAAGGGTGTTATTTTCCCCCTTTTTTTCGCGGTATCCTAAACAACTAGAAAAAAAGTCGGGAATATTTACGCAATAACGGATTCTGTTATTTTGGAATTTGTTCCTTTGATATGTTGATATAGTCCAATGATATAGTGATAGTGAAGACCTGATATTTTTATCGAATATTCTGGCGATTTTGAATATTTTAAATTGTCTAGGTTTTCTTTGGTGTTTATATGGTTACGCGTGGATGAAATCGTTTTGACTGTGTAAAAATGCACAATTGTGGTAAACAAGGTTCCTTGTTCTTACGTTATACTTGGTGGTAAAAAAAAAGTTAGCACACCTAACGTAGGAATTTTTCGTTTATCATATTTTCCGATTTATAGATGGATAAAATTTGTGTTGTCACATAAAAATATTAAACAATTTAAAATAAAAAATATAAATTAACACAATTAAATTTTATCAAAACATGTTAAACCGATCTTCGCTATCACATTTTTCTCGTTTGAAAACATCTATCGATACGTACAGATATAAACTAAATTACCCTATTTATCCTACCTTTCTAGAATTCCAACCACAACAGTGGCGTTCATTTTTTAGTACCTTGTTTCCATCATGATTTTAAATAAATAAATATGGTAAATACATGCCATATAGATAGTATATAATTAAACTTACTTTGTCTGTTACAAAAATTCTAGTTCTAAACAAGTAACGCATAATAATATGTAACTACTTAGTGTATATTTAATTAAAATTTTTAAACCGATGTACCAGATTCAAGGTACCGAATTAAATTATATTTGGAATAGAATTAAAATTATAAAAAGATGGATATACTTCTCGCCATGGGTAGGTTACTATTGTACTGTTGTAGTTCAAACATGTTTGGAAGTTATAGGATATCTAATCGAGTTTTTATCACTCTAACGATAAATCATATGAATCAGTGCAACTAAAAAATGAAAAAAACTGAAAAAAAGATCGATTTTTCATATCCAAAAAAGTTTTCATAATAATTGGGAAAATGAGAATAAAATAAGAAAAAAAGATTGAATTGGTTCCGTTTAATATTAGCCACTGACTAGGGAAAGATGTTTTTTGATATCTAAAGAATTTTCTAAAATAATTGGAAAAAATTAAAAAAGACGAAATATACGATTTTTTTTTCAAATTACAGCACAATGGTTTTATTATTTTAAATTTGCACAGTTAAAGTTTTCAAATTTTCAAAAATAAAACTATTTCTGTTTGGCTACATTAATCTGTATGGTAAAAAAAAAAGGCCGTAATAATTTTAATTAATATATTTCGTACATTTTCTCGTTTTTCCTCCGTTTTTTTTCGGTTTTTTAAATTTGTTGAGGAAACTCTTGAGAAAATTGAAAAATTACCTTCGTAAAGTACCTCCCTACACCGATTTCTTTTCAGAAAACTTGCTACACGTAAAAATCGGAGCAAGTTCTCTGGTAGAAAAGTTTTCCACAGAAATAAAAAATAAACATCTTTGTAAAACCATAAGCTTCTTCGTTCCTCTTAGAATCTAAAAGTAATATTATTACTCTACACGGAAATTGGCCAGTTAACTAAGTTTAGAGGTATGTCATTTATAATTTAATGGAAACAAACTTATTTCATTTATGTTTTGTAAATCTCAGTAGTGAAAAATAAGCGGCACCTTCGCGTGTATACAACGTAAAGTTTAGACAGCTGCATTATAACTGCCGTTGCGGATTGTGGAGTAAATAATCGATTTAATAATAAGGATCCGGACGTATATTTTATATTTATACAGGTACGTTATATTTTTGCGAGTAGTTTTTGCGATATATGGTTTATTTTAACGCTCGATCAATTATTGGATGTGCCCGAATCGTTTTCCATTTGGCCGAATTGGTTCCGGTTTAAATTTGTGATGTGTTATGTGTTGAGATGTGTGCTTAAGAGGACGTTGTAGTAGCATTTACAGCCATTTCCTAAAATTTAACCTACATAAAATCAAAAATACAATTTTTTTAAAAAAAAAAAAACGAATAGCTCTAAATATCTGAAAACCGCCAGAATGTTTTCACGCGTGTACAAATACTGGGTACACACAAATATTGGGTGTAAAATTTAGATCCCTACGATTATTTTTAACCGGATTATAAAAAACAATCAATATCGAAAGCAATAAAAACGTCTCTCGTAAGTATGTGTGTTTCAGTGTATTTTAAAATACGTGCGACGTTCCGTTGATTTTGTGAAAATTCTAGTCGCGTTATGATGGCGGTGCACTGGCGTGGGAGGTCACGGCCGTGTTTAGCCGTATATGATAATTGAATCATTTTCCAATTACCAAGGTTCTCGGTTCTGCATTTGCCACCAGCTATATATAATATATATACGGTGTACCTATTTATTGTACTCTACCCTCGGGTTACACTGCTACAACACGACGACAGCCACGCCTACACTTAAGGGGACTCGCAGAACACTTGTGTCCGGGTGACGCCCATCTAATTAAGATTTTTCCAATCGTACGTATATAGCCGGTAATGTAATTCCGTAGTGAGAAGGGGAATCTGAATTTTCGAAAATCCAAAATCCGAATGTATTATACTTACGCTCAATTATTATACGCTGTACGTATTATTACTATTATGGCGCGTTCTATTCTGTCGGGCTATATCGTAACACGAACATGTTAGATTTTTATGATATTCGGTATATTCTTAGTATAATGCCACCACTATGTATACGGAGTGCACGCCGCGCATGAATTATGGTCGGCTCGTGTGCAGCTAGCGGCTAAGGGTTTCGCCGCCGCCGATGCAAACTCTGTAATATTTATTTTTTTTTTATTTCCACCAAAGGCGAAACGCTTGCAATATTAAAACAAACTGCACCGTGTAGTACGAGCAGCGACCGTGGGGAGCACATACACGTATATTATTATTATTATTATTATTATTATTGTAAAGCACAACAATGGACGTTTCAATATTGAATGAGTCTATGATGATGCGAACGCGCGGAACGGCCGATGGTTCCTTTCAAGAGTGCCCGACGCGGTCAATAATTTATAATATTATGCAATGTCCGTGCGTGAGGCCGCGATGGACAGGGCGCTTTTTTTACATTTTTTTTAAGGAGGTTTTCAGTGTCCAATGGACACACAGTAAAGAAGTCTATTGGACACGGAGTAGATTAAGATATTTGCTTACTGTGTGTTCACTTCGCCAGAAAACGATCGGATTCCGTAGCGCATTTTGTATATCGATTGTTATATTTTATGTAGGAAATACTCTCGCTGGGAAGGGGAGCCCCCCTATCATAACTGCAGAAAGTTCCAACATCAAGGGGAAGATAATTTGCTATGTCTGGCTCGTTGAGCTTCTCTTTTTATTTTTTTTTGTAATAGAGATAATTGTGTACACGCAGTGGAATTGATAAATAGAAAACGAAAAGTAAAAAATACAAATTTAAAAATAGGTAGGTTCGGAATTAAAACAATACTGTACAATTACTATACTCCGGCGTGTTTTCCACCGTGATTTTCTGACACGTTACGAGCCGCAAATAAACAAAGAGACAAAACAAAATTGATTGTGTTTATCGACGACTAACGCGAGAGTAACGTGAATATTTCATTCGTTCATTATAATATTATTGTATAGGTATGCATAACCGTATTTTTCACGAATTGTTCGCGAGTTGTTCACGGTCCCGCACGACAGGAAACTATCTTTAAACGTCGTCGGGGACAGGTACCTCCTTAGGCAACCTACCCCGGCTGCAGTGGGTGTATTACACTATATACCTACTAATAATTTATATACGGGAAAACAAATTGTGTCGTGACAACATCTACTTTGAGAAAATATTATTTTAATACACCGTTAACCATTTAAAGGCTATATCGTCGATCGGCAGGCTTTTACCACGAGTGTTATATATATTACGCCGTCATTGGAAAACCTTTTTTCGCTAAAGTATTCACGTCGGATCGATTCCATGGGTGTAAAACGATAACGACGACAACAGCGAGTATAACCATTACTGATTAACAATTGCTAACAATTACTGATGGATACTGTATTACAGCGCATCACAGAACTATTATATTATTCAGGGTATTTAGTTTTGGGTTTTCTTAAGGAGAAAAAAAAATTAAGTCTTGAATTTTCAGCCAATATAATACACACATAGTAAATACTAATAATAGTAATAATCATAATTTTTTTTTCTCGATAAGCTATTAGTTATACAAAGATGTATTTTTCAAATTCTTTTTCGGTTAGTAAAAATGTGAATTTTTCGTCTGATGGTATTTTTATTCGAATCGGTTATCGACGTTTTCATTAGTTTGTCCCCTAGATTCTTTTTTGTTGTTGGATTTCTCGGTTACCGTATTATTGTTAACAAAGGAAAAGACGCGACTACGTCGCTAAAAATAGTTTCTTTTTCGTTTGCAATAATTTATCGTTGCATACAGACATACAATATGTAATCTAAATCATCCTATATTCTCTACCTTCCCAATCATCCATTTGCGACATTGGCGTACCCGTGAAAAGTATTAACTTTGTTAAACATTTAAAACTTTGTTTAATTTCAGAGTTCTGCGATGGTTCGCCACCAACAACTCGTGGTTCTGCTGATAATCTGCACGGCACTGGTGTATGACAACCACGGTTATTCAACGCACGGTTATTCATCGCGCAGACGAGTCAAAACCGAGAAATCGGGTGTAAACAGTGAACCGGACACGAACAATAACAGCGACATAAACATATGTTCGTTGGAACGAAGAACGACCGTTAACTTGTTTTGCAATTGCGACGAACCGGATCCACACATGGCCTCGTCGGCCGACTGTTGGGTGTTCAACAATGGCGAATCGAAAGATTCACCGATCTGGCGAGAATTCAAATCTCAATCGAAAATCACCAAACTGTCGTTTAACGTTCGTGGGTCCACGACGCAGACGTTAACGTTCATACCCACCGAAGCGTTGGTCAAGTTGCCGGGATTGAGAACTCTGGAAATAGTGTACGCCAATATTTCGTCCATACACTCGCACGCGTTCGCCAATCTTTCGCACCTGCAAGACTTGGCGTTGGGCAGGAATAAAATCGTACGGTTGTTGAGACAATCCATAGCGTACATGGAAGATCTGCGCGTCGTCACTTTAGGGGATAATAACATCGACAATATCGCCAACGACGTGTTCGCCAAACTGCCGGCACTCCGGAAACTCTACATGGACAAAAACAACATAAGTTACATAGCCGAGGGGGCGTTCGAGCAGTTGCGAAAACTCGAAGAACTAGACTTGTCCGAAAATCAGCTGAAATCTCCGCTGTCGCGGTACGTATTTTTGGGGCTGGATATGTTGCGGCGGTTGGACATGCGGGCCAACCATATCGACCGGATCGCCCCGGAAGCGTTCGCTGAACTGGTCAGCTTGGAAGAGCTCGTGTTGGATGACAACGTCATAAAGACGATTGACGGCAGAGGATTTTCGGGACTGATCAACCTCCAGCGGTTGTCGCTAGCCGAGAACCGGCTGACCGCGCTCGACGATCGCACGTTTCGCCGTCTCGAAAAACTCAAATTTATCGACTTGAGATACAATAACTTGCAAACGTTGACTTTCGGCACCGTGGAACCAATCTTGGACAGGCTTCAAAACGTATCGTTCTATTTCTACATAAAAGGTCAGTGAAATTTTATAGTTGTTTTATGCGAAAGTGTTTTGTACGTCATACAAAACGAATATCCGCGGATAAAACATGCCTGCGGTATAATAGGTTTGGCAAAACGGTTTCGAAATATGATAATTATTGAATATAGAGTGTATGTATATATATTACACATCGTGATCGATGTAGGCATACTTACCGAAATTATACTACAAAACATTGTGATTACTCTATAACCTGATTTACGGGTATCCCAAGATTTACGTCAGAATATTGTTCGTGTACAACTTTATCGATTACCCGTCGATGGTCGTACCTAAGTGGGATATGGTACGAATATCCTATATGAGTCGAACAATTATCTAAATAAACTATTAAATTAAAGTGCCCAGTAAACCACCATCGCAATGAACTTTCTATATTAAATTGACCGTTTATAAAAAACCGAACGAACCGTCGACGGTTTAATGCATTTACCAAGTTCACGTTTCGGCAAATGAAACTCCGAAACAGGTAGGATAAACTTTTCAAAAGTTAAAATATTTTAGATAACCTATAATCTAATAATTATATAAATTAGAACGGTTAATAAATAGATGCGCTCAATAGAGGGATTACACTTTCCATTATACTATATCCTTGGACTGATGACAGTCTTTCGTTCAAGAGTATAATAGGCGGGTAATCAATTACCATAAAATGCTTTTACTTGAATTCCATTGAAAATAAAAGTGTAGGTAGGTACCTCTACCTACCTGCCGTTTATTATTTGTAATTTTGAAAAATGGACATCCGTTCAATGTTCTCATCAAGTTGTAATTTATCAATTTGTTAAAAATGTACCAATACAATTATTTGAATGTTTTTCGTGTGTACAATACTATGCGATTCGATTATCGTTCGCGTAGAAATATTTAAGCGATCTCCAGGGCATGGTATTTACCCATAACAAATTATTCCTTGGTATAATAATCGTTATCACCCGTATAACAGTAAAAAATATATCCGATGAATATATTATAATAACCCATAGTATCCGATACATACCATAATAAGTGCTTTTAATAATACATATGTTTTGATGTGTATTATTTATTAGTAGTTACGACCCGTGGCGTATTTAAGAAGACGTTGAATTTAAAAAAATTTAATTATATATTTTTTTTAATAATTAGTTAACAATTAATATTTCTATTAAAAGTCGTACAATTTCCTGTTTTTCTTTTCAAATCCGTCTGAAAAATTTGAATTCTTAAAGTCGCGTTGTAGATTTGTTTAAGTCTAAGGAGGAAATATATTTCTCTATATATTGTCATATTGTTATTTCATAACGATAATAATAATATGTTCCTATGTGTGATTATGTTTTTTTCGAAGAGCTCTATTAAATTATAATTGAATATATGTAATTATATTAAAGGCATACGCGTGTTGATGCAAATTATGTGTCAACAAAAATTTCGTTACATTTTGTACATTTTTTCGAAAACATAATATGTCATACATTATTATATTTACTAATTTTGGAAACACATAATATTATAAGTACCTTTAATGCAGTTTATTATTTCCATCATATTTAGCCTGCAGGTAGACAGATGCCAGTATTTTAAATTAATATTTATTATCACGCGAGTAGGTACTTTGAAATCGGTAACAAAAATTATGAATAACACGATTATTACATTACCGAGCGTAACTCATCTGCATTGGGTATGGTATTTTTTTCAAAACCCCATACGTATCACGTATTTATCTGTATCTCATTTTTACCCGTTTTTATCGATTAGATTTTTGTTGAAAAAATCCCAATAATAATCGTACGTAATTTACGGCTTGTATGAAAAATGAAAAAATTTAGAATAATTCCGTCTCTATGCTATTTTGCTCACTAAAATTATATTAAAAGCTAGCAGTAACTATGTACAAAGGGCATTTAACCAGACAGCTCGGTTTTTCAAATTTTTTCAGAAAACTCTACAAGATGACAGCTATTTATAAGCTAAAATACTACTTTGTACTTATATCGTTCATCGACCAGGATTGCGCAAAAACACGGACGGAGTTGTCTTGTTTTTTGATCAGAATTATCTAGAATTTTGCTTAATCGCGTCGAATTATCTTCTGTATGGATAATCGGATTTGTACTAAAAATACGAGGATAATTTTCTTTATAGAAAAAAAAAAAAATTCAAAATACGAATTTCATAAAAAAAAAAAAAATTGACTTAGATACATACTTAAAATGTATATATGCAACAACCAACTATACGTAGCCGTCAAAACTAGTCCGTAACAAAAAAGTTATTCAATACAATTGAACAATTTTTTTTTAATTTTCATATATTTGTTCGTGCCAAAAATAATATTAACTGAAATTTATTGAAATTATAATAATATAATTATAAACGATGCGCTACTGTTATAAGGAGGAAGTTAGGAAGGATACATAAAGGTGTGAAATTTATATCCGCAAGTAACAATAAATAATTAACGATAATCGATTCTGAGCGAAGTTCGTTTATAAACATTGTTTTTAAAGGACGTAATATTTAAGGTTTACATCAAAATTTTATTTTAGAACCATTATAAAAAAAACTACTATGTAACACTTTCATAAACATTTTGAAAACCATTATTCCGTAAAATTTCCAGTTCTTTTTGTTTTTTTTTTTTTTTTGTTGGTTTTTCAATCATTAAAAACCTAAAATGAAAATCGAAAACAAAAAAACGATTTTCTTCCTTACCAATTGGGTCTAAAATTCAACGAAAGTGGTATCTTGTGTTTTTTTTTATTGAATCGTGATTTCCGGTAGAAAAAATTTTTCGTAAAAATTAAAATAATTAAATCGTGGTTACGCCACGGAACACCGTAAATATTTGCCGTTTTTTCGAAAAACATTTTCCGGTTTTTCCTCATTATTCCGAAAACTCCTCGAAACGCCAAAAAACCATCTCCTCAATACACCAACTAGATAAAATTCTCTTTCAGAAAACGTGCGGCACATGGATAAATCGGAGCACGTTTTCGCACAGATACAAAAAAAAAAAACAACAAAAAACACGTCATAGTATTGCTAATAGATCCCTCGCTACACCCTGAATCTAAAAGATTGATAGGTATTGTACATTATATTTTTTAAATAATTGCAAACAACTGCAGTGTACAACCGGAATAGAATAGATTGTTTCGCTTGTTTCTCGACTGTATTATTTATCGCGTAACCCTGTCTTGCATTGTTACGAGACTTCACCGGGTTGTAAATTATAGTAGTTAGATATATAGCGCTGTTTCGTATAGTCGATACTGTCCACGACGTACTCAAAATGTAAAATGTAAAAAAAAAAAAAAACAAAATAAAAGAAATATTACTCGAAGACACAAAGCATAGTAAAATTAATAATGCATTATTATTGTTTGTACTCCGAATAATTAGTTGTCAACGTGCCTACGATGATACACTTATTATATCTACTCGAACATAATCATTTCCAATGGTTGTTTTTTTTTTTGTTTTTTTTTTTTTTTTTTTTTTTTTTATGGCGATTTGTCCTATCAACATGAAATTCGTATTTAAATCGATACGATATGTTTAAACCGTCCGTAATATACCTACCGGCAGTCCGTCCTGTGATACTCGTCCAGAAGAAATAATATTTATTTTTTTTTGTTCGTCCGTATCTCCAAGGTAACCTATAAAACAACAAAAGTAATTAAATTTTTGCACCGAGAATATCAATAGCCCCCCGTATCATCTGCTCCCTCCTCCCATTAGAGGTTGCCATCGAAGAGAGAGATAAAGTAACCTGTATGTTATTGCTGTTCTTATAGATTGACATCTGTCCACAGTTTCGGCCCAATCCGTTAAGTGTTTCGGGCGAGAAATGGTAACAAACATGCATTCGAATTTTCGCGTTTATAATATCAATACGACCTTAATATAACTACGAGTACATAATACACAGTAAACGATAATTGAGATAATAATAATTTTATACCGAAGTAATAATATATTGTTTTTAACTATAAATAATTATAATATATTGTAGTATACAAAAATATAGGGGGGTCAGCCTAATTATATAAAATTGATTCACACGTATAAGTTAATTATAAATTGGATTACCTTTCTCTTTCAGGCGGCAAATGATCTGTTGAATCTGATAAAGGTGATCGAAATAAAATAAAAAGATTTTAATGTAACAACTATTTTTTTTATTAACTTGTTAAATATAAAACAACACTGTTCTAGGTTCCCGTGCTTTTGTAAGAATCTCTGCGTAGTCTTTACACTCGCTTGTGATCATCTGTCCAAAAGCAACGGAAACAATGCACGCCACTGTGGGTGATTAGAAGTGGCCGGCCTCCTTATAACTGGAGATCTATGTGTGTGTGCGTGTGTAAATGTGTTTTCTTAATTTGGTTAATACTAACAACTTAATCCAACTCTTAATGGCTATAAATCATTATAATTATTTTACAATATTGATTATACATTTTATTTTAACTATATATGATAGCTTAAATATCATATCCTTACGATGAGTAGATATCGCATTCAAATATATGTTATTTGATAAAAAATATGGAATTCGATGTATATGTTTAATTTTCGTTCCCGTTATTAATTGTTTGATTTATTTCTTTCATTACATAATATTTTATTTTACATTATGTATGATAGCTTAAATAGCCTATCATTACAATATTCAATTTAAAGTAAATCGCGGTGTTTCTCTTGTTATTCTCATTGAAACGTCCGCATTTTGATTTTTATCACCGTATTTTGTTTTGATTATTATTATTTTACTGTTTTATTTGTTTATAATTATAAAATGTTTAAATTCTCTATCGACCACTTTTCCATTTTGTTAAATCGAATGTTAACTTTCCGCCGTATTTATTGGTAGGTATTATAACGTCATCGTGTAATTAATTCGAATTTGAAATTCACAAAGAGAATATATTTTTCCGAATATTTCATTAATGCACATCAAATAAGACTCAATTATACAGATCAACACAGTTTTTATTGATAAACTACCTACTCTTATAGTTAATGTATTGATTTATTTACAAAGCGTTATCTGTACCAATTTTTTTTTAAACCTTTCTAGAACTTTATATAAGGCAGTGGTGTGTTTAGGATTTTACCAAGGTGGGAGAAATTTAATTTTGAAATATTTAGTCATGTAGATTCTATGATGTGTTTATAGGTACGGTTGTAATACGATTGTGACACCTGTAGGCTGAAACAAAAAAAGGTCTAACTTTAAATTTATATATGTTTTGTAATTATTTTAAAACTCGTCTGCCCTAACATTAACATTTAAATGATATTATTATTATAACTCCTGAAAAAAAAAAATGTCAAGGAGGGAGATATATCTCCCTGATCTGCCCCTGAAATACACCACTGATACAAGGTACTTTAATCGAAATTTTTAATACATACGTATTTATATATTTAGATTTATGTAACGAAAATTAATATTATTATCTAATTATTGATGATCGTTAATCTAACTATTGGCAAATTACAATTATTCGATTGGACGCGGGGTGAAATATAATATCTACATACAATTTAATATGATATTTATTCACTGATCGAATTGAAAATAAAAATAAAAATACTCGTGCCTCGGTGGTATAAAACGGTATAGCCAGTCGAGAATATAAAAAAAGAACGTACCAAAAAACAAAAACAAAAGTGTTTATTGTTTACCTTATACCGTGGAAGGAGAGCGCCTGCAATTTTCGTCGGGTTAAAACTTAAAAACGAAAAACAGTAACAATAAACACAAATGTAAAGTTTTTTTTACCTTCTCGTATTAATATAGTATAGTATGTTAATTTCAATGACAATTTCAAAAAAATTTATTAATATCTGACAACAATATTAAAACATAAATCGTTCAAAATTATATAACCGGGTACAACGTGACAATAATAAAATACCTAATATTATTTAAGATAAATATTTTGAAACATCCGGTTGGTTTTCAATAAAACATGTTGAATACGTTTTGGTTTATATAGAACATTACTAAGAAAAAAAAAAACTAAGTTATCAATATTACGTGTGTGTGTTGTGATTGTATAATCAACAGTGACAATGTAATAGACGAACACTTACATTTGGGTCATCAGAATACAAGCGGAACGTCTGTTCGGTTAAAATCTAGTCGGGTTGTAATGAAGAAATTAAAGTTAATAGCCAAGGTCCATAATGCCGCATTGTCCTATAAGTCAACCGCCGTATTTATACACATTAGTTGTGCACGGGGTAGTAATGAAGTTTTATCACTTCCTCCTCTCCCCTCCAATAGAATAAAGATGGTAGGTATAGTATAGTGTTTAGCAAATCACAGTTATTTAGTACGTTCGAGTTGACGGAATTAGTAATTTATTATAATAATTATTCTTCTACTGTCATATGCGTTCTCATTAAATGGGGACCCATCGTCGGGGAATTGACGAAAGAGGTTCAACAAAAATGGCGTAATTTGGTCTAGTTCTTGGTAGTGGAGGTGGACAATTATTGTAGATCATTTTATAGAAAGTGGACTGCGAACTTAATGGCTAAGATTAATTTTCAGGAAGAGGATAGGGTTTAGAAATAAAAATAGGTCATCATGAGTATAAT
The DNA here is from genome assembly GCA_902439185.1 of Cinara cedri. Classification (NCBI taxonomy): domain Eukaryota; kingdom Metazoa; phylum Arthropoda; class Insecta; order Hemiptera; family Aphididae; genus Cinara; species Cinara cedri. The sequence continues at coordinate 306,170 of CABPRJ010000032.1, forward strand.
ATTGTCTTACATTTAAACTAGACAATTATTTTATAACTGTTGGATAGAATTATAGATAATACTGATAATCAAATTATACAATTCAGAGCTATTTATTTCAGTTCATCCCCTGTATCTTATCATTACATTTCTATGTATGGACTGTCATCATATTCAATCAGATTAATCGATTCTGATAAACAAAATATTCATTTATTAGGTACACAATGTTCGTAAATTATTCTAATTTTTGATTGTAAATATACCTCTGATATCGTATTCTACAAGTAAATTTAAGAACATAACCTTAGCAGGCAATTATGATACTAGTCATAATTTCGGTTTAAATTAAATCAAATATTTTTAAATTTGTATTTATATTTAACACCCTATATTTCATAATTGTTTATACCTTCACTGTGAAAATTAAAAGAGCAAAGAAGAGGGGAAGATTTTAAACCCAGATCCCCCATGATTATGCCATTGTTCAATAGAGAGCCGTCCGATATAGTGTAACTATAGTGCCTGTAGTTATATAAGTTTTGTTAAGGAGAAAATAATACGATAACCAGGTCAAGAGAAAACGCAACAGTTAGAACAGCGATGGAATGGAAACTTTGAGGAAGAATACCTCGATAAAGACTCAGATAAAGACGAATTGACGTGCGGTGGAAGACGATTGGGCGTTTATAACTGCATCGGGGTAAGGTTAGGTTAAAGATAAATACAGAAGTGTAGATATGGCAGCAAAAACTTTTGGAGAATAGATTATTTTTAATCTTAAATCTATCAAAAATCAATAAAATATTTTTTTGTTAAATTTGCTCTATGAAACATCACGCCACCGTGTTTTCTATTAAAGAGTATTTCACGACAATGTGGAAGCTGCAGTTTAGAAACGGTCATTTTTTTTTCAAATGTAAACGATGAGTGGCTTATAGATTTAATCGAATATTTAAATTCCATGCGGCATTTACCGCCTCTTTCTCGGAGCCATAATTTTTCAAACAATTCGTTACTGAGTGAGTGGAGGAGGAAGGGAAGAGAAAAAATAAGTATTTCGTTAGAAATCTCGTCGTCTCATTTAAATTCCGAACGATCTTCTCGGGTTTTCCGAAGCCCTTTTAAGCATAAAGGAAATATAGTATAATATAAGAAGATTCGTTTACGCGATATAATCTTTAAGGAAAACGATATATAAACTCTAATAAAAAAAATAAAAAAAAAAAACGAAGGCAAACGTTTTTTTTCTCTATATATTCACCTTGCAATAGCTTTTCTTTTCTTTTTCTTTTTAAGATAACCGATTTGGCAGTGATCCTTTCGTTTAATAATACGAGTAAGTATATATACGTGTCTCTGTCCGTTTCGTACAGTTTTTTTTCCATCTTGCTGTAGTGCCCCCGCCTTCCGGGAATGTATGCCGGTGACAGCCGGCGGCGTACTCGCGCAACAAATGAACATACTGATTAGGGAGGCGACCTTTTTACCGACAAAAACCGGGTGATTGCGCCCTCATCGCTTTTTATCCTTAAATTATTAACACCGCGATTCTATAATATATCCTTTCAACAGGACTTTCCGTGCTCATTTCCGAACCCCTCATCTTATTCTACGAGCTCTCGCGTATCTTTTGAACCTTCGTCACACTATCGATCACCACCGCCACTACGCCGCTTTTATTAAGTCCATTTGTTTGCACCCGCCCTCACACCCCCTCTCATTGAGAACCACTCTGATTTACATTTACAAATATTTGTGACTCGAGAAAATCCCTTCGACCGAATTCCCCGGACTATAAAATAACAGTTTGCGATATTATAATAATATGATTTGTATACCTAATCGATACCTGTTATTATTATTATTCGGTAGCGATACGGTCAACGATATAAAAATTGCCAGTCACTGCAGCGACACAGCTTAAAACGACCTTCTCATTGGTTATCATTCTTACCACCCAACATACTCCACGTTATCACAATATCGCATCATTCACAATCGAAATAAACACCGTAACTGTATTATAATAATGGTCCATGTTATAATGATTATTCATGATTATAATAATAATACAAAACCAATACCGATGAGATAAATAATGTTACCGAATTAACACATAAACAGTTAAATAAAAACCCTAATTATAAATTAGTTCAGTTAATCTTTTCGTTTATTTCGTAATATATTTTTATTGCTATAATGAAAGTAAGTAAGCTTTAAATTTGTGATTACTTAAAAATTGTGATGATCAATGTTAAACCTAAGGGATTTATCTTGGGAATATCAAAACGATAGTGTATATAGATACCGATAACGCGATGTACTGTAAATCTAATATTGTATTAAAACGAAATGAAACTAAAACAAAATTAACGTAATATCTAAATGATTTATTTTGTTAACGCAAACAAATATTAGTAATAAAGCCAATTAAAAATCAAAGGTTAAAAGCTAAATTTAAATTTAAAATCAATAACCTGTCTTTTAACTTTTCAACTCGGCATCCGAAAATTACGGTGCTGTCATTGTCCAACCTTAACAACTATACATCTATCTTAAATTCGCAAAATTATTTTTTTTTTTTCTTAAGATCGACAAAATCTGACTTAATTTGTATAGTAATTTTTTTTAAACTACTAATTTAGAATGTGGTGGAATAAATTTAAAATCTGGGTTTAACATTCTCGAGATTTCAAACTCTTTTTTTTTTTTTTTTTTTTTTAAATTTGTGGATTCGTTCCAAATCGATAAATTCTCAACTATAATAAATACCGCGTCATTAAGTAAGAGTCATATCACATTGATATGCATGTGATTTGTATTTGTCTTTAGGTTTCGCCACGAATTGTTATGCGTGCTACAAAGTTCATATTATATTGCATATTGCATTAAAAACAATCATGAGTCATTGTTGCACTTGAAACTAATTATTTAAACAAGTTACATATCTATGAGAAGGGTAATATTGCTATTTACACTATGCAGTACCAAAAGGGTATTGCGCATAGTTTAGAAAGTTATTTTGCTGAACTTTTATTACCGCCGTCGTGCCATATTTTTATACGTAAAATAATGCCGTTGTAAAGTTAAGTGATTTAAATTTTTATTGACACGAATAAGCCGTCTAAAAAAAAATTATAAATAAAATCTGAATTTACTATATTTTTATAAAATTTCCGAGCTTACATATTTTTTGTTTTAAAATATGTATAATAATGCACATACATAACGTTTTTTATTTTATTATACACGTGTTTTTATATTTATTTTGATGAAAATATTTAAAAGTATTATTGATGTAAAGCAGCGGTTCTAAAACAGAACACGGACCCCTGTGAAAAGACTTTTATAAATCCGTGAACCTTCACTAATATTTTCTTTCGAATACATTTTTTTTTATTAAAAAAATACCTCATGTCATTTACCTCACTATAATCAATGTTTAATTTAATTTTTATTTATTTAATGAGGAGGATGATACATCATTTCAGACATCAGTTTCTGAACATAGGGCTCAAGGTTCAAATGCTCAATACTAAAAAACTTTAACTGTAGTTTGAACTCTATGTTTTTTATTCGGCTTCGAAATTTAATCTTAATACAATTAAGAGAGAAGAAGGATTTTTCATATAAATATTTTGTAGAAAATGGAATCAAAACTTTCAGAGCTTTACTTTATAATTGTAGATAATCTTTTTGAGCATGCAACCGGAAATCATTTAACGACTTTTGATTAAATTGTATTTTTATATTAGCGTGTATCCTATTTTCTCAAATTCTCACCTACAAAATTGGTCCACCCATCGTCCGAAGTATGTCCATCTTTTTTTGAGTTAAAACTTTGACGACAATCTTAAAAAAATCATGGATTTTAAAAATATGTTTCATCAAATTCGCTAAGAGTTATATTTCATTAGCAAGGGTTTATCGTAGTTTACAGATATTAATTAAATCAGTTGAAATAGTATTAGCTCTTTTTATTTTCTATTTTTGTCTGTAAACAACTTTTGCCAGAAAAATTTTTGCTCTAATCACAAACTTTTTTGTAGAACTTTTGGTCTAGTTGTGGTATCTAGCGGTTCGTTATTATAGTTTATTTAACAAATCTAATTTAATAAAACAAGAAAACTGGATATTAATTGTATAATTTTTGTTTATTTTTGGGTTACCTTATTGGCAAGGATAACTAGTGGAAAATACGATGAATAATGCTGTTTGTTTTTCTTCAACGATAGTTTATCGTTGCATACAGATAAAAGTTGAATTTCTTTATACATTTTCTGCTCCAGCTTCCTTAATAAAACTGTAAAAGACCCATTAGCATTGTTTGAACCTTTCATATTCAATATAAAATTAATTATTCCATATACTCAAAATATATTTTAATTAAAATAAGTCTTATGCACAATATTTCGTTTATGTATAATATTATATTTGATGTATCCTCGCTTTTGTATATTATTTCTGCAAGACTTTTAAACTCGATCTGCATCGTGTATAAAGTCCCTCGAATGTTTTATTAGCATTAAAGACATCCGGATGGATGGAGAAAACGTTTATTACGTTATTTCGTTTACAACATTCCGATTTACGACTTGCACAGCTGTTTAATCCCTGGCGTACGTGTTTATTGACATGACACGACAACACTATATATTATATCGATTACGTATTTTAATTTTAGATCTTTGCAACGTATACAAGAAATTGTTATATACGTTTAAACATATTTAAACGTTACAATAATGCAATATTCATTTCAAATGTAAATTATAATTTTACGTGTATTTTCAGCGTGTGTTTTCTTCAAAAGATATGCAAATTATACATATTACGAAATTATATAACCTTTCCGTCCGATAACCTTTAATTAAATCGATACGGGTTTTTTCAGAGGTATACCAAAATAATTCTGGGGACAGTGAACAGTTGTGTAAATTGTACTGGCCAGCTTTTAAAATTCCCGCCAGTATACATTGTATTACACGATATAATCATCGGCCTCAATTAGTATACAGCGGTTAATCAAAACCAAAACCGAATAATGTTTAATACCACTATTTAAAATCATAACCGAAACAAAAATAAATCTACAATCAAAACAGAAATCCAATTTTTTTTTGGGGGGTTTTAAGCCTTGCCAAAAACTATCTTTTATTTGCAAGTGTACGGTTCCATTTTTTATATCGATGCACCGATACTTTGTAAAAGAAAAAAAAAAGAAAAAAATGAAAATATCGCTATAAAAAGTAAAAGGTATACGGTGTTTGCCAAAAGATAGTTTTGGTATAAGTAACATTTTTTAAAATAAAAAAAACCTTCTAAATCGAGTATTCAAGACTTTAAATATATTTTGTGTTTTACCGTTCCGGCAATAAACGGCTATTAAAAAAACTGAAATCATTAAAATAACAATATTAAAAATGCTTTTTTTTTTTATTTTATCTGGCGAACGGTGATCGACCTATATTCAAAACTGAACTCGAAAGTATTATATTACGCCGATTAGATATCAAGAGTTAACTATAAATGCAAACTCACTCGGCTAATAGTGTTTATTTACACATAAAATATCCGATTCGCGAGATACTTTAAGAAAACGAGACATTTTCGATTGGTAAAAATTGTACTTATATAGATAAATAAATAAAAACAAAGTTTTTATATTTTTTAATCAACTTTCTATATTAAAATATAGGTCTATAAAGACTATATAGAATATTGTAAAATCCATAAATTGTATTATAATTGTATATTTTGAATTCAATCAGAAAGGCCATTCTGTACAGGGCTAACAATTTAACGCTTTGGACCTGTTTATAAGAACAATAATTATGATTTATATTTCAGAGAAAGAAAATTAGAATGAAAGATTTTACCAATGGAGTATTTCGGATTTTTCGAGTTTAATTACCGAAATATTGTTGTATAATCTTGTAAAGTCGTGATATATTGTGTACCTACCTATAATAAACATAATTATAAAACAGCACAAATCTACCGTTGAACGAAAAAATTTAAAATTTTGTTAAACATTCGTAAAATATCCTGGAAACCAGAATCCAGATCGGATTAAGCGATCGTAGAACGTCAACGTTTGTTGCATAGCGACCGAGACCTAACCTATCCTAATCTAACAATATTTTATTTGTGTAATGTTAAAATATTGTTAATAATTTCGTACTGATATATAATAATATTACGGAAGGTGTATTATCATAACAAACCGCAAATCAGTTTTGTGATTTTCCCTTATTTCCGATTTATCGTTTAAACAATATACTCAAATATGAACATCCTGCAATTGTAGGTAAAATATTTAGATTACACTCTAAGTTTAAGATAAAGTATCTATTAATTTTAGAAACAAATACTACCGTTGGGTTAAATCAAGTTTAGGTAGATTAAATTGTATCATAAAAATAACATAATTGTTGCTTTAAACCATTCGAAAAGAAAACGAAAAATAAGTTTTACAATAGTTGTACCCAGTACCTATAGTGACAATTGTAACAAGTTCAGGGACAAATGTAACACACATTATAATTTATTTAAATTCTTTATAACATTGTATATTTGTTTAAGCATTTTTAACGACAAGTTAAATAATACAAACGCATCGTATTAATATTTCTAAAAAAAAATTATAAATAGTTTATTTTTACTTTTAAACAAATTTATATACAACCTAATTCATAATATACAATGTTACGTTTTATATCCCGTCAAATTGGCTACCTAAATTTATCAATCACTTTTCCGACTGTCGTATTTTTTTATTGGATATTCTATGTAGAAAGTCGTTTGAATTTCATATCACAATAATTTGATTTCATAAGCGATTCCTATAAATAAACTAGATGAGCACTTCAATCCTTATGGCCAGTTCGAATTGAATGTATAATATAGTTGTACATTCCTTTCGTTTTATACCTGTTTTAAACCCAATGGATAACTATATGGAGCTTCTGTTGTCATAAACCTAGTTATGCCAGGTCCAGGAACCTAGTTTCTTCTACCTATGAAAATATGAGAGAAAAATGTATGTTTTTGAGGTAAACAACTGTTTTCTAGGATGTAAACAATGTTTTTGGTTGATGGAAATTTATTACTAATCAGAATCTAATTAGCGTTGAAAGAAAAATATTTTAGCTACAATTTTAGGTAATATAAAATTTAAAATTCCCCTATTTGTATTCCGTCTACTGTATTTTATACGTTGAGCGTAACTGGTACATTTAGTTAAGAGCAACTGGTCAATATTTGGCAGAAAGGTCCATGTATGACTATTGAATAAGTATACAAAGTACTATGTTTTCATTACAACCATATTCTTTTGTAAGATCATGTCTGGAACGCTTTATTTGGTTTTTATTTGTACTTGACAGGCACAATAATTAGTTTCAAGCGCAAAATAAAAAAAAAAGTTGATACTGGGGATGGGAGCGGCCACTCTTGTAGGTGAGAAGTTGGGCAGGTAGAATATATAAGATTATTTCATTTATATCTGTAAGCAACGATAAACCATTAATTGACGAAAGACGATTCCGAGCGCAGTTCAGTTATACATAATTTTTGCAATTTTCGTTTAAATTTGATTTCAAAACGCTTATTCCAAAAAAAAAAAGTCGTTCGATGATTTTGGAAATTTTACCACGTCAAAATAAATCCAATATAAGTATTATTACCAAGTTTCAAGTTTCTACGTATATTTATAACCGAATAACAGCAAAAAAAGCTCTTAAAAATTTAAATTTCTTAAAAGCTCAATAGTGTTGGCAATGATATCATTAGAAATTAAATCCAAAAGGCAACAAAATAGACTTTTTGTGATTTTTCGGTTAAATCATTTTTTCTGGTAGAAAACGTCGTCCGTGTTTTTATAAAATAATAAAATCGTAAAATATTGTACATTTTTCTACTTAAGTGCTTTTATTTAAAAAATAGCGTCGAAAATTTAAAAATGAATTGTTTAAAGTAGTATCTAGACAACTTGAGCTTTCAGAAAAGTTACTACACGTAAAAATCGGTGCACGTTTATTAAGAAAAAACGTGTCCACGGGCTAGAACAAAGAATAAAAGAAATAAATGTCTTAGTAAAACCAGTAGCTTCCTCGCTACGCTCGGAATCTAAAAGGAATAAAAAATAAAAATACAAGAAAATATTAACCTTGTGTACTATTATAGTTATGTTTATTGATAATGATTTTTGAAATCGAAACCAGTCATAAACTCAGCTGCGTATAAAAACAAATATTTGTTGAGGGGGGGGGGTGGTTAAGATTTTTAAAGTTAAATTACATATGTTTCGTTACTCTATAATAATATTTCCTGAAATTTCGTAGAGGGGGGTTAGATTAGGTTAGGGCAGGAACCCCTTACTTCCCCCGTAATATACGTGAAGTCTGTAGGTCGTTAGTACAGATATAACTATAATAGTATAATATACATGTAACAACATATATAGGTTGGTGCTGCAAGCTATAATCTTTTTTTTGTACTTATTTATTTAATTTTCTTTATGGTTTTGTTTTATATATTCATTTAGCCATTAAATATTGTTGTATAATATTCATAAAAAATATAGGTACTTATGGATTTGATAAAAATCAGATGACATTATCGTACATTTTTTTTCAAATTTGTATTTTCAACATTAATCATGTGTCTAAATGTTAAATAAAATATTAACATTCAACGCGATTTGAATTAACCGAATCGATTTTCTGCGGTAGCGGAGTTTTAAGTGGCGTATAATAATTTATTATTAATGAATAATGAACATTTTCGTATATTTGCATTAAAATCTAAATTATTCACCCACCAAAATAGTCTTAAGACCTGCAGTGTTGAACTCTTCATAGTGTAATTGAGGTTTGCTTAAAAGTTTATTTTTTAATCGCCACTTTTTCACAGACTTTTAAATTGTGTAATAAATTAAAAATCGTATCAAAATTTTTCTCTTGAGTGGTTTTCGCGTTGAATTCAAAAGTAATTACGAACTACTCTAAAAGGTGATGAGTTTTACACAATATATTATTCTAATTACTTAGTTATTATTCAGGGGAATTCTGTTATTTGTACTTTGAATATAGTATTATTATTGTTTTCTAAAACTGTAACATTTCTTATCACCATTCATAGTACACTCGGCGTAACTTTCAGAAGGAAAGGAATTTTTTTTAAAGAAGCAAATATTTAATCATTTTTATTCAGTTCAGGGGGTAGCGATTACTTCGTTGCCTTTTCATATTCACTAATAGTAAATAGGAAATTTAGAACGAAGATGTGGTGAAATAAATATACGAAAAAAAAAAAAATAATGGCAAAATTTAAAATTGTTTTTTTGTAGATTCAACTATTATGGCTTTTCAAAAACGCATTAAAATTTTATAACATAAGGTTCATTTTACGTAGTGTGATCCAAAAGTTTCCGGAATGTTTGAATTGTGCGCCAACGGAGCGTCGTCCAAGAGTAGTAGGATTAATATCATTGGTTCTGTGACTTCTTCAGAGTATATTGGTATTTGTGGATTCTCTATAATTTTGTTTCGACGAGACCAATGTTTTCTTAAAATATTTTTTCGTATTTAGCGATTTTGTAATAAATCCAAAAGAAATGCTTTTTTGGAGGAGAGAAGGGGAATTGGTTGAAGAAGATTTTTTTTCATTTTTATGATAAAAATTTTATGAAAAAAACATTACCTGTCATAAAATGACAGGTAATGATTATTATTATGGTAAATTGTCAAAATGTATTTATTGTCATTTTTCATACCCAAAATTTCCTGATTAACCTGAACTTGGACTTTTTTCCAAATTATCAAGAAAAACTTTCACTCGGTACATTTGCAGTTTTTCAGTTGCAATTTATTGGCAAACGTCATACGATACTTTTTATTCCTCTACCAAACAAGATATTCTACCAACAAAATGGATCTCTCAAAAAATACCTCTCCACTTTGATTTTCTTTCTAAAAAAGTGCTACACTTATAAATCGCAACAAGATTTCTGGTAGAAAAGTTGGCCACAGATAAAAAAAAAATCTTTGTAAAATCATAAGCTTCTTTGTTTCACTCAGAATCTAAAATGTTAACCGAAATTGAACCTTGTTCAAAATAATTTTCGTTACTTACCTTCTAAACTTTTCATCTAAAATAATGGTATACTTCTTAACAGTAGCTGGTTTTTTTTTTTGTATTATTGTATTATGAAAAACACTTCTGATGTACCTACTGTATTTCAAGTATTATTAAGGATTTTCACGAAGTAAATAAAAGTTAGGTTAAATAAATAATATTTATTATTTATGAAGATGCGTATGTTTCTTTTTACGATTATCGTCTAAACTTCAATCGCATATCTATAACAAAACATTCGTAATATTGGTCTATTACTAGAATCGAATTACCACTCAGCCGACTTTTCATCGTATTCTATTAAGATTTGAAGTAGAGTGAGGAATCTGTTCCTTTTTTTTTTTTTTTTTTTTTTTTTTTTAAATTTATAAAGTTGTTCTTTACTTGGAGGGTCTGTAGAGATATATAAGATAAAAAAAAAAAAAAAAACCACCCTACTCCAGCAAGTTTTATTGAAATTCAACCAAAATTCAATCACGTCAATCTGCCTCTAATACAACTCTAATTATTGAGTTCGAGCTCATTTAATCCAGAGGGAGCCACTAAAAGTGTCCAAAAATATCAGAAAAAATATATAACACATAGCAGACACAATAAAGTGTACAGTATTCTATATTCACTTTATTTAATGGGAAAATTCGGGGAAACAAATCCTGAATACATGATTTTCGATCCATTGAAGTCCTATGGTTACCCTTGAAGACGTATACATCAATTATTATGGAAGTCGCGAATATTCGCAAGGAAAAACAGCGACATTTATTCCGCCTCCCCTGCATGCAATTGTAATACCGTCTATATTATGCTTATCACATCGCATTCGTTTCCGGAGCAGTCGAGCCACGCGCGGATAATTCGTACACCTGTTACCAACTTGATCGAAAAAGAAAAATATACTTATATCGTGTCGAGAGGGCAAAAAGGACGACGACGGATTGCGTACCTATACATACATACATACATACATATATACACGTTATTTTTGAACCGTACCCATATTATAATAATAATGTGTATTCTATAAAACAATGAAACGACCGCTTCGGAGTGGTAATTAGAGTGGAGGAAAAAATTAATTCCGCGGTGTCGGTTTTATTGTTGAAACGGTCCCGGAATCCAAACCATCTGTTGTTTGAATAAATCGCGGAGACCGTCGGGTGAATGGTTAGACCGGGGGCGTACGGAGAAAAAGGAGATTCTATACAAATATATATATATATGTATATACGTATTTATAGTATACGCGGTGCTGCCGGGCCGAAAAGGAATTTATTTACAATACCCGAATTGCGGGCATTATTAATCCTGTCACCTTAAACAAAACTCCGGATGAGAATCCACCGTACTGTAAACTGCTACCGGGTCGCCCCGGGGTTTTGCTGTAGTGGCGTTAGATTTTTACCGCGTTTGAAAATTTCACCCCTCCGGGCGTCTCGAGCTTTTCGAAGATTTATTTATTTTTGTTTGTCCTGTTTATACAAATTTCCTACACGACCGTACCGCGGACCGTGTAATATTATTAATAAAATTTACTACAAAGGTATCGGCGTTCTATTATGCACAAAATAAATCGCGCAAATTTCATTGGTTTGTTATTTGGTTAAACAAATTAAAAAGATGGCCAGTCAATATTATACGGTAGGGAGGCACTTTTGCCAATATGTTTTTCCACTGGAAGTTTTTTTTTCGCAGTACCATTTTTCCAACGTGTTATGGTTTCCCTATAATTAGTTATCTGAATAGTTTATTTTCCAATAGAACATCATAATAATACGAGTATGTAGTGACTGTTCTAAGAATTAAACACTCCTGTCATAATATTCTTGTCACGCTAGCTGCTACATCGGGTCGTCTTCGTCGTCCGTAGGGGTAGACATATTTTTTTTTATAAGAAATTTGTTTGGAAGGAAATTAAATTGTGAGTTTTTTTACTTTAGAAAAATATTTTATTTGGAAAAATTAGTTTGGGAGACTATGTTTGGAAACACAACTTAAATATTAAAATTGAGAATACTAGATTGGAAAAATCTAGAAAAAAAAGATCAGATTAGGAAAAAATAAATTGAGAAAAATGGGTTTAGAAAACTCAATTACAACTCAATGACTCATGTGCGTTTATATATTAAGTTTAAAAACCATTTAATTTAATAATAATAATATGTTCGCTTCGTCGGTTAATTAATTTGTCATAATACATTATGACAACATGTTTACCTATTTTATATTATAATTTCGGTACAAATACAATGTGTAGGCTTATATAGGCGTATAAAATATGTAAGAGACGGGATCAGTTCTCCTCCGCCTCCCTTTCCTCACGCCCGACAAGTGAAAAATCATTGATCATAACTCAAAATATTTCGCTACAGCTCTGTCTGGGGACTTCGGCCATCTACATTCACACGCGTTTAGAACTCGCGTCGGAACCTAAAGGGAAAAAAACTTTCGTTTTGTTACGTAAAACCGCGTCGGATAGCTCGTGTTATCACGGGGGTAGAACTGTCCGTGTACCGTATAAACTGTGTGATTGATTAAAATTTCGTTATCAAATTGTTGGTGGTGTATAAAGCACGGTATAATGTGTCGCGGCCGTTTTGAATACACCAATGGAATTGATTTATTTTACATCTACACTTGTGTACATTTTGTTAACATGGGACCCGACACACGTACGTCCGGTACATTCAAATAACTCGCCGCCCCACAAATTTACACTCGGACATTCTTGTGTTGTCATTTTCCCCTCACATAGACACACACACACACACAATTTTACAATAATACTTATCACCTTGTCCTACCCATTTCGGTACTTTCGGTCGGTCACGGAATGCGATTGCATTTTTACGCGATTCGGCTTCTTTTACGGCTCACAAAACTAAGTGTTATCCTTTCCACCCACTATTTTTTGTTTTTCATTTCATCGTAGTGTATTTTGTATTTTTCACTTCTTTTTTTTCGATGGTAAATTTATTTTCCACGAGAATGGAAAAAACACCGATAATATTACCATACGCGTCGAATTGAAACTCGACTATTATAGGTACTTTCAAAGTATAACTTATTGTAATGTATTATTATTACTAAAAACGTTGAAAGTGCACTTTATTTTTTATTTGCATCGTTTAATGCCGTCGTCTCGCTGCATTTACGTCTTTGTCTGCATAGGTAAATTGTAGTATTCGACTAAAAAAAAATATGTAGAATGTCCATAAAACGAATTAAAAACTTTTAATTAAAACATAATTCGACGGTTTGTGCAAGCGCATGTTTTCATCAGCTTCTACGTAATATGATCTGTATTTTATGAAACGTGAACGTTTTTAAGTTCACCATAAAACGTTTAATTCTCGTATATACGTGCATACATGACTAAAAATTAGCTATTTTAATAAGTCTTTTGCGAATAGTTTCGAGTACGCTAAACATAGTATAATTTCGATAGATATAAGTTTCCACATGTAAATACACTATTATAAAACTATTTCACAACAATTATTTCTAACAATGAAAATATAATTTAAACTCTCGCGAAAAAAAATCCCTTTTATAGCGAAAAATATGCACATGACGTAATAAAGTTAAATATACACACTTAGCGTTATGAACAACTACGTGTGTAATATAATTATAACAGTATTTAACAAAATACAAGTTTATAATAATACCGTATACGTACGAATAATGTTACAAGTTTTAACTTTGCTCAAAAGGGCTTGAAAACCCTTAACGATATTTTTGCCGTTGATCCGTATTGTGCGATTATATAGTATTATTATTATGACCAGCGCCATTGATATGTTCGAATCAAAATCTAATTTACTAATTGACTAATTTAACAAGTAAATATTCAACAAATCTACTATGACTAACATGCATAACTATATTAGATTCTTCGTCTGAAAAAAAATATAAAAACAGAACAATTTTATATAGCTCAATATTTCAGACGTCATAATATTAATATATTTCGAAATAAATCGACGGTTTAATGAAAAAGCTAATAACAATACATAATTTAACACCATTTGAGAACCTGTGGACCAAACTCAATCAATATTTTTAGACAGTGAAATAATTTGTCATTATATGCTGAAACATTTAAATTTTATCGGTCAAATTAATTTATTACCGAACGGATTAGCTTCCCAGTATTTTTTCCGAATAATACAAGTCCCGAATAGTAATTTTCCCAAATATGGGCCACAAAAACTATAATAAAGGCTCTGGAAGGAGAAGAGAAATCCTCTACGGTTTCCACCAGACACTTTGAACCAATACCAATTCTAGTTATCATAGAACAAATCATGTGAGCGAGTTGTGGTATAACCGTTTTCAGCTCGTTGTTAGAACTATCACTCAGATGTGTATTCTGCTCTCAAGGATTTCTTAAAAGAACAAGTTAATATGAAAACAATGATAGGAGAACTCAAGGTAGGACGAAAAGTTAGAGATCAGCTAAAAATAAAGTGCTTAGATTTTGAAAGGTCACAGAGGATTACGTTCAACGAAATATTCTAATACAGTTTTGTAAATAATTTACAACTAATTATTTATAGATTTATTTAAATAACAATAGTTTATATTAATAAAACATTAGGTTTTCGGGATAAATACTATTTAAGAAAAATGACATGTGAGCAAAAGGTACTGACTATAGTAATTTTTGGGAAATATTACGTTCGGGAAAAGGATTGGATTTCTTATCTCGATCTAATCTCTTCAAATTTTAATTCCATCACGAAGTAAACAATCACAAAGTTGAGAAAGGAAAATTGACAAAATTTCTAAAGTATTCAAAATCGATAATGTTTATTATAGTAGTTTTTTCCTTGAAAACCAATTACTGATACTTTACGTACCATTCACTGACTAATACGATTGGAGATCAAATGTTCATATTTTAAATAAGTTAACATTTATAATAGTTTTTCTATTTTAAGTTCAATTTATTATTAAAAATTATAATTTAATATTGTCTGAAAATTGAAAGTAGTTAATGATCGTTGCATTTTAAATATAATTTAAAATCTTAACTCAGATTTAAAATTTCAAAACTGTCTTGAATATTTGAAATTATTATTTTCCCATTTTCAAAATACTGAGTTAAGTAATAGTATTAAAACAGATGCGTGTGTCTGCTTAATGGGATCAATACCAATGTGTTTTTAATTTATCTAACCCATCGTTTCGAAAGAACGTGCTCAATTTTACATGAACGAGCCATGAACGCGTTCTTATTGAACGGTTTTTTCGTTTAACATTTATTTCATAAAAAAAAATCATCATAATAATATTAGCAATAATACCTAATAATGTTGGATTACTATTACAAACTAAGATAATATTGACTGGCAGTGACAAGGCAGAAGTTCAATAACATCGCAGTCGAGTTTTTAGACGTAGAATACCTAAATAAAGAGAATACAAGAACTACAACAATTTTAACAGTGCTTTTCTGAACTGCAAAGAATAATATGTAAAGGAAATAACTAAAAAATATACGCTGTGTGAATATGAATGTTGTGAGTGTGATATAATTTAACTATTTTTATTTTATCTCTATATTTCTCCCCCCCCATGCAAACTCCGTTTTAAAACTTCTTTTTTCTAATTTTTCCGGAACATGGTCTTAGAAGATAACGTCCATAATAATAATTTTTGATACCTAGAGGTTTTCTAGCAACACTGAACGCGTTCATTGTATTGGACAGTGCACGTGGACGTGAATGCGTTTAGTATTTTAGTGAACGTTCTAAACACTGGTCTGCATAGCAGCATAAATATTCAGAACAATTTTCCTTCAATCACTCCGATCGATGAAATAAATTACGAATTCTGAAAACTTTTTTTTGAATTTAACATAAAGTTCACGTAAGACCGGACAGGTCACATATTTTGTTTTTTTGAGATTCCGAGCGTAGCTATTGGTTTTACAATGCTGTTTATTATTATTATTTTTTTTTATTCTAGTCTGTGGACACGTCTTTTCTTAATAAACTTTCTCCGATGTATAAGCGTAGCATCTTTTCTGAAAGCTCAAGTTGTCTGGATTGTACTTTAAAGAAGTCATTATTTTGATTTTCGATGCCATTTTTCTAATAAAAGTACTTAAAAAAGCATTTATTTCTAATAAATGGGAAAAAATGTAGGGAGATTAGGTTAAAAAAAATTACTGTACTTCAAATTATGTATTACCAAACCGCACTCTCATCGTCTTTTGTTAGCAATGGTTTATCGTTGCTTACAGATATAAATGAAATAACCTTATGTATCCCACCCTCCCAACTTCTCACCTACAACAGCGGCTGCACCCGTCGTCAGTATCAATTCTTATTTTCCTACATTTTTTTACGTTTTATAAGTCAGGGCTTATTGGAAGGAAATCTGTTTAAATGTATTGCACTTTTGTATGCACACATGTGTGTTGCACAAAGAAACTATTTTATTATTGTTATTACATAGCACGTATAACATTAAATATTGTATAGTAGTTAGAATAATTGCGATTGAAAATCTAATGGAAAATACGAATGAAAAACTAGTAAAGCGGATATTGGAAAAGACGCGTTATCAGAGGTATGCAAATATATTATCCGTTATAACTAGTTGATGCACGTTGTATCATTTGTTTAGGAATATTATAGTTGACTACATAAACTATATACGTATGTCTATTTATATATATATATTATATTGTAGTATATTATTTTGGTTAAGCAAACAGTTTAATTTAAATGGCTGTTTATGCGATTTGTTTGTTTTGAGAAATAGCAAACTAACGTTAATTTCCGAGTATAGGTACGTATATATTCGTATACGCGAGCTCTACAATATCGGTGTTTTAGTTGGCAATTCGCATTTTGAACAGACATTCATACTCTAAGCGAGTTATTCACGATTATTCACGTAAACAAACGTAATATTATTATAATTGGTAGGTATGCTGTGATAATAATAATAGTAATAATACCGCGCGTACCTATTAAGGAACGGACGACGGACCCTATCACTTAATCGCGAATAAACGCAAAAAATAAAAAAAAAATAAAAAAAATAATAATAATAATAATAACAATAATAAAAACAACGGTCTGTGCTATGGTTGGGATGCTATGGCAAATGCCGTTTTTTTTTTTTGTTATTAATAATTATTATTATCATTGCGTGAAAATCGCGTACCACGGTTACCGGAATCGACTCGACCAAGTACTCATTACTCCATTATATAATATACATGCAATTGTCGGTTTGTTTGACCGACCTGATCCGGATGTTGAATACGGTAAACGAAATCTTGGTATAATAGTATACAGGGTGACGCTGAACGTGATTTAGACGACTGTATAGCGGCCAACGATTTTTGAGAAGTTTTGAATTTTAAATCGAAACTAGCTGTCTTTACCTATGTTGGTTAATGCCGCCAATTTCATTTACTTTCTTTTAACTCTTTCCTTTAAAGTCATAATAATAATTAACACAAATAAAAAATATTTTGAAAACCGAAACAAACAAAATAAATGCAATTTAACGTGTCTTCTCATCGTATCAGACCTGTTTTCCTATTTGTTTAAATCGTATCTTGTGTGTAAAATTCGTTATAAAAATACCGAAAGCCCCGTGTTGGTCACTCCTTAAGAGTTGAATTTTGGAAATCTTGAGGTGTACACGGTCCGTTTAGTCACTTCTGTCTATTCAAATCTTCAAAACACTTGAGCGCAATTGCTGTAGCTGTGGATCGACCAGACAAACACACTTTGTTTAATTGCCATTGATTAAGTTTTCCGTATATTATAGACTCGTGTCATATTAAACATAGACACGGCCTATCCGTATATTTCAGAATAATATAAATTATAAATTATAAAAAAAAAAAAACCCCATATTGAAAATTTGTAAATCTGAAGTGGCGTGAAAGTCACCCAAACTATATACGCGTAAGCCTAAGACGAAACTAGATAACCGCCCCACATAATACAGTCCGTACGGTTACGATGTACCGGATGATAAGGATCGCAGTTTCGCGTCCGGCCGCAGTGAACCGGTAGATGGCGCGGAGAACGGCGGTGTTCTTCTGTACGGACCGTCGGCCGGAAATCCTCCGGTCGTATATTATTATGTGATACTCACACACCTACCTGTATATATATTATTATTATTATTATTATAATAACACCGTCGTCGCTTTTTTATCGCCAGAGATTTCCGATCGACTCTACAGGGTCGTATATTATATATTATTATATAAATATGGAACGCGTAATATTATTGCGCGTACGACAACGCGAAACGTGCGGCTCGTTTATACTCGTAACAATATATATATATATGTATACATATTTATACATCGCGGACATTTCGAAAATACCGCGGAAAGTATACGACGTAGATAATATTATGTGACGGTGGTCGTCTAGAGCGGCGGGGTTGTTCGTCATTAGGCGGAATACGTCTGGCGAATATTTTATGTGGTAGGTTTTTTTTTTTTTTCTCTGTTCTTTCGTCGCCGGTTCTCCGCGGAGAAACATACGCGACGACGACAGAAAGGTGGCTGAAAAAAAAAAAAACAGAATAATCGCATAAAAACCTGGTCGAGATTTATCGCCCGTTGGGGTCGCCGGCGCAGTGCCCGTAAGCCCTTCGCGTTTCCTCCTCCACCGCGCGAAGTCTCTCGTTTTAGAATTAAAGATACCGATAAGCTCCGACCGGTCGGAGCTTTTCGCGCGGCACGTGTAAGAATATAATGATATCATACATGCGACTCGATTAGATACGGAACATTTTAATAAGGTCGTGAAATTCCGAGGACATCGCGGTCGCCTCGATACCCGCTCGCCGCGAGTAAACAATGCTCGGACTCGATATTATTATCATATTATATTGATCACACGTTTTTGGTCAACCAGGGCAAATAGATACGAAATTCGCTAGTTCTATAGATCGTCAGTAATAACTGTGCACACAATTGTATTTTTGTTCGTGTTTTCTGTACCATTATCTACGTTTAGTATTTCCGGTATCGATTGTACATTTTCAATTGAAACATCAATATACACTATTCACATTACACTAAATATACCGTTTTCATCTGCCCCGTCCAAATAATTATAATCTTAACAATTGTTGTGTATTATATTAAATTTTGTTGATACATATAATATCGTCAATCGTCATATTTTACTTGAAATAAATCAATATAAATTTTAAAAACCATACAAACAATAATGGTGTTTTTAGATATTAATTTTTCAAAATATCAGTTCGGTCATCTAGTCGTGTACTGAAGCGTCGGTACAGTGCATACTGGTTTGATATGCATAAATTCCACGGCTTTTTGATTGTAAATCAACATCGTTTCCAATTACCCAAATATACATTACAACAATACTATTTTATGAATGCATTTGCTTCTGCTAATTGATGTAGTAAAAAAAATAAACAAGGAAAAAAGAACTGATACTGCCGACGGGTGCGCCACTGTTGTATGGGGAAAGTTAGAAATGTGGGATACATAAATGTATATAATTTATATTCGCAGCGACAATAAATCATTGCTAACGGAAATCGATTCTGATTGAAGATCGTTTTTAAACATATTTTGAAATTGTTATTTACGATTCCTCTAAATATTTTATCTTAAAATCATTATGAATATGTAATAATAAAAAATTATTTCCTCAATGCGCCAGCCAGATTCAAAAAAAAGTTCTTTTATCGTTTTACGATGATCAGTCTCCGAAAGTTGAAGATCGGAAATTTCTGGTCGAAAATTTGTTTACAAAAAGCGCACGGAAAAAAAGCAGCACGCTTCATAAAATAGCATACAGTCAAACCGATACGCGTTCCTCGGTGCGCTCGAAATCCAAAAGTAAACCGGCCGAACAAATTATTCGAAATTCCGAGCCGAGCGAATTTAATATTTTCATATCCGGGTACCCCCCCCCCCTCGTGCGATACGGTCATAACGGTCCCGGTCGGTGTGTGTGTGCGCACCCCAACTCGGTGCACCTCCGTTGCAACATTGTAATATTGTTATTATTATCATTATCGATTTATCTCGTGCGCTCTCATATTTTTTTGTTTCTATTTGTTACGCGCGCACTAGCTGCAGGCCGGCCGCGTGTATTATATTGTTTATAAATACCATTAGCGAAAATTTGAAAAAAAAAAAAATAATAATAATATTATGCGCTGTACTGTTCATACCGGCGCGTGTTTTCACCGTAATAATAATATTAAAATATATTTACGTATAGATATATTATTATGAAACGCCGCGACTGTCGTAGTGGCGGCGTGTACCTAATAAAATATTATAATATTCACAATACCTTTATGTTATTTTATATATAAATATCGGACATCGAATTATTCGCATTGCAACCCTCAGGTCCCGGGAAACGCAGTCGCCGCGTATTTGTGTGCGAGTATACAGGGTGACTCTTTTATCGCCGGTCGACTGCCACTCAAATCTATTTGAACGCAGACGATTCCCGGGTAAAATCGATTTCTCGGTTTTTCGTTCTTCGGCCGTTTTGTCGTTAGCTTGTAACATAAAAAAAAAAAAATAACTTTATAGGTGAACATAGTGAACATATCAACTTCGGTGTTCGTTACACTTGTTTCGTATAAGTTTTAATTGGCGACTAAATTATGTTTGGGAAAAAAGGAAAATTACGATAATTTTCACTTACTCGGTAATCGAAAAATAAAATTGCTTTGTTCTATTTGAAATTATTATTCGAAAATGTATCGTCCATTGTCAAATTGTTCCGTCCACAATTCTATATGTATCGTCAATTTTTAAATTTTATTGAACTTATATTGATTTTAAACTCACATCCGAAAAATTTGTTTACACAATTTTTAAATTTGGATGGGTATAATGTACATATTTTGTAATACATCGGATATATTATTTTGTATCGTTTAAGAGTTATATTAATTATAACAGTTTAAAATTTAGACCCCAGAGTGTATAATACACATTCCGGTTCAGATTCTATATCGCGTAATGTCTGTTGCACCGAAATCGAATTTATACCGATTTTTCGTATAGCTATGTATGTTACACATAGATTATCGTCCCCGTTTCGCAAGATAGAACAATCACTCTGTATAATATATAACGTTGTGTACCGCTATCGGCTAAAGGCGTACCTATACACCGCCAGGGCTCACACAAACGCCTCCTGTGCACATAAATTCGAAAAGCTCGCCGACCGCGGTGGCGTAAAATACGCGCCGCTCTGGAATCCAATAAACGCGCGAAAACCACGGGTCCGGTAGCACGATATTTTACCGGTCGCTTTCGGACCGCCTATAATATACAGTGAAAGAGCTTATGCCATCCGTCTTGCCCCATCCTTGAATCTAAAATACCGAAATACATAATAATAATGTCATATGTTCCTACCTTCAAAAGAATATTAAGAGTAACATAACTCGAAGAAACGGAAATGTTAAGAAATCGAGTTTTCTTTCGTACCATAATTAGAATTTATATTGCAAGCCGTAGCCGTGTTCAAAAAAATAAAATAAAAAAATAATAACAATAAATTATAAAATAACAGAATTAGTACATCGGAAATGCGAACAAAAACATGACAGAACAAACGATGAAATTGACGCGGCCGTTTCTCGTCTGGAAAATTGCGTTATCAGCGGCCTGACCGGGAATCGAATCAAGAGACTCGCGCTCGCTGGGCTATTACTTTACCAGTGAGCTATTAACGGTTAGCTTCTAACCTTATATTTTGCTGAATTCTAAGGGCAATAGGACAATTTTAGTAAAACACTAAACTAAATGTTATTCAATTATACCACAACGCCAAAAGTGCCAAATGCCAATATTACTAAGTATTCGGTAATATGTTTGGTCTTTATGGTTATTTTAAATCGAATGACCAAAAAAAAAAAAAAAAAAAAAAAAAACAAGTAAATAACGGAAATCGTTGTTGGATAAATTACCGTAATATTTAATTCCGTTTTTATCATTACTAAGTTGTGCGTACGCGAAATTATCGGTAACTAATATTATCTGCAGAGTACGAAATTTTTTCACGAAGAGAACCTATACAAATGGGTATTTTTCAGACATTATCCAACTTCGAACAATCGTAGTACAGGTATTAAGTATCAAGTACGAGTATTTCATTTTCCATACATATGACGTGAAAATATTATGATGTTAGTGTAGACAACAATTTGATACATTCAATTAACTGTCATTCAGGTATCAGCGAAACGGGATTTGTTTGACTTTTTTGTATCGTAATCAAGACTAAAGCATTGAAATCATTACTATTTATACTATTTACAAATCAACACATAGGAACCAAAACTAGGACACAATATTATTTATACGTCGTTCAAAGGCTATAAGAATACTTATTATAATAATTTATTAACGTACGGCACTAACCACTAGTCAATGGGATCATAATATTAATAATATTATAACAAATTGAAATAATTATCAAAAAAAAAAAAAAAAAAAAAAAAGACGATGAATACTAATTAAAATGTTTGATTGAAGCTCAAATCGGGCATGTCTTGTATACGGAGATATAGTAAGGGAAAGACAAACCGGCAATGTTCGAAATAACTGAGAAGAGAAGACCTAATAACTTCCCCAGGCAAAGGCGGATGGATAAGCAGACGAAACGTTTTGTAATGAGATACCTTAGAATATATTTTGAGAAATGTGTAATTTAAAGAAGAAAGTGAGATTGGAGAAAGATGACGTGAAACACTGAAAGCTCTAAATTGATTATAAGAACAGAAACTTCACGGCTTCATCATGATAACTGACTGCTAACATCCCCTCACGTAAAACTAAGGGTTTATCTTGGTGTTTTGCTGATACTTTTTTTTCTGATGATTGGTCCTTATTCCGATTATTATATTACCGGAATTTTAGCCAACACTAGATCAAAAATCTAAATCCGGCCCTGTACACTATTCTAATTTCACGTGCGATAACGTTTCGCTGAACGCTGGTGTTTTTTATTTTTCTAACATTCCGCATTTAAAAGCTCACCCCCCAACACCCACTTAAAACCTACCGCCAACGTTATGAACCACTGTGATAGAACGAGTTTCTTAAATTGTGTACTACTAAAAAGAAATTTTTTATTCCAGTGAGTGACATTTGCAATATTATTTCCGTGCGTTTTTTAAATAGTGTTGAACGCCAAATAATACCTACAACCTACTGATTCAATGGACTATCTACCTATATTATACATTAGAATGAAACTTATTAAAACTTATATTAAATTTAAACCCTCGTTTACGATTATTCTCCAATTTTCTCAGATGCATTTTATTAGAGGAATTTACACA
The DNA here is from genome assembly GCA_902439185.1 of Cinara cedri. Lineage (NCBI taxonomy): Eukaryota > Metazoa > Arthropoda > Insecta > Hemiptera > Aphididae > Cinara > Cinara cedri. The sequence goes on from CABPRJ010000032.1 coordinate 329,639, forward strand.
GACAACAACTTTTCTAAAGTATCGTTTGGGGTCGATTTCCAATATTAATACTCACGTGGCCCCGTGAATAACTTTTCAATAACGATTTAGCATATATCGACATAATGTCCCCGGAAAAAGAATACGCTTATCACTGTAAAAAAGTACAATGGTTAAAACTCGACAACTATAGCTCACGTTATTCAAATAAACAATTTTAGTTTTATAATAATATTATAACTGAGTATTGAGTGTGTTATTGAATTTCGCTGTTCTTCTACAACAGATCATATTAGCTTGATAAATTGTGATCTAAGAAGATGTGAAGTCCGATAAATAGCCCACAGTCAAATAGTATACTTAACCATTTTAGAGTATAACCTGCAGCGCTTAGTGTACATAATTTGAACTAAATCTGTCTCAACGAGTGAACATCGTTTAATAGGCAGACGGATGAAAGCCGTCAAACCCTGTTTTTTTAGATACCGTGGCTTAAATAATACTAAATCGAAAGGATTTCTGATCGGGAGTCATGATATATAATATATCGCGAACACTTTTTAATATCCAATTCAATGTTGTTTTCTGCACAGGTCAACCCACAGTTTAAACACTTTCTCCAGTTAAGTTGTTAAAAATACTTAAAAGTTACATGGAAGCGAAAAAATCATAGTTTTTTATTACAATGATATAATGATAATGGTAATGATGGTAATGATATAATGTTCTGGTCCGAAAAATGTTTTGAGGATTTTAAGACATGATAACATAATAGTTTTCTCTTAATATTTCAGTGTGTTCTTATGAAATGGCGCTAAAGGAACAGTGCTCCAGGACACCAAAAATGTAAATACGTCTTTGAATAATTTGAAATTACGGATATAACTAAAGGTTGAAATGTTACGAACAAAAAGTACAGGAAAAAAAAATACCAAATAGTAGTACTGAATAAAATAAAAGTTTTAAAATCGAATAGTTTCATGTCTCGTGATTCGAATTTTGTACATAAAATATTATGTATAAAATTACGATAATCTTAGTAAAACCAAAAAACGTGTTCTGGTGTTGTTTTATGTCATGTCATAAAACGTTTATAGTACAACTTTTTAGCTTAACATTGCTGATTATTTGAGATTCTTTAAAAAAAAGAAAAAATACGGACATACTTCGCACGTGGTTGATGCCGCTGTTGTAGGTGGGAAGTTGGGAAGGTAGTATATAGACGGGAATTTAATGTATATGCGTAAGCAACGATAAATTATTGCTAACCAAAAAACGATTCTAAGCGGAGTTCAGTTGATAGTGATGCTTTGTCAACAATACAATATATAATATATGTCATATTATAGTTGAATGATAACAACAATGTACGTTTCTATGACAATAATAATTGTTTAAAAAAGTTTAAAATAATAAAAATTTAATAATAACAAAAAATAAATAATTAAACGACTGTCAATGATAACCTTATTTTTAACCTTTCAATCTTTTTTAACCTAAAGACCGAGGTTTTCCTCATTATCTTGAATATTAATGAGAATTTCAAAAAATTACCTTTTTAAAGTACCACCCAGAGAATATTTTCTTTCAGAAAAAGTGCTATACTTGATAATCGAAGTATGTTTTAAAAAGGGTTCACATAAAAAAAAATAAACATCATTGTAAAACCAATACATTCCTTGTTCCACTCAGAATCTAAAATGTTTAAGTATACCGTAGACATATTTAAATAAATTAAAAATACAATTCAAATAAATACAATTCCAAAATTAGATATTAAATACATTGAATATTTAATAACTTACATAATAAACATTTTAATTGGTCAATCTCTGTTAACAATAATGAAGGAGAAATAAAACGTACGTAAAGTTGACAGCACATGTATAATATATCCACTACAACCAAATATCTCTAGCAATCTTATTTCAGACTTGTTAGGCGTTGTTTGAAAATTGTTAGAATTTGTTTGACTATGGTTTCCGAGTTATTCAAGATATGCATTTTGTGGTACTAACTTCACGGAACACCACATAAACGTTTAGTGTCTGAAATCAGTCTTAAAATACTCACACACGATTAATAGATGTTGTTTGAAAGTTATTAGAGTTTTAGAATTTTTTTTAAAAAAATATTTGAGAAGCAAGAAGTTTTAAATTTTATATTTATGTTATTTTTTGTCACTCTTTTTTTTGAGGGTAAAACAATTACCTACTTTTGATTTTCAAATGGCGACCAATATTAAAAATTTCATAAATATATAAGTTAAGATAAATTATGGTGTTGGAATCTTCAACTTCCGTCAATCAGTTGACGAGATATTCCACTTTTAAGTTTATATTCATGGTTATTAAAAAAAAAAAAAATTAAGTATAATTTATGTATTAAATATTTAAATATTTAAATAGTTCTAAAAAGTAAAAATTGTTGATGAAATAATTTTTGAATACAAAAATCATAGAAAATATACTCGTTTTACATACACTTGGTATTATTATTTATTAATCCCCGTGTCGTTTTCGATCCCCTCGGTAATATTATATAAATTCAATTTATCCATACATGAAAAATTTATTACATAGCTCATATTATAATTCGTATCTACTAAATTAGTCGGCAAATTTATTTGAAACATTTTGAAATTAATTATTTATTAATAATTATATTATAATACGGTCAGTTCAAATTCGACAATTATGATGAATTGTTTGTCATAAAATGTATGATGCACAAAATATCACTTTGGCACCAGTGATACGAAACGACGTTTAACGTGCATTGGATATTCGGTGTTACATGATCGGTTTTCGGGCACGACATAAACAATTTTTTATTTCTGGAAACACTGTCCTACGGCGCAAGTGTTAGTGTTTTGCCGTTGACAAATTATTGTGATAATTTCTTTGTTCTACCAGTATAAAAACATGTTTTCGTTGACGTTCTCAAACTCCTAGTTATTTTAGAACGGTTTTTTTTTTTTTAAAGTTATTTATTCGGCACGCTAACGGATGCTATAGCCGTAATTTTTCCACGTTTTTATTTATTTAGCATTCTAAATGATCACAAACACGATTTCAGCTAAGTCGGTTAAACCAATCGGATCATCGCCAACTGCCAAGTGCTAAAATGTTTATTTATGCACCAATAAACGTTATTATTTTAATCCGCACTATTTCTGTAAATACGAACTATTGTGTTTTGATAAAAAATGTAACGCCCTATCTGGCGGATCATTATTCACAACGATTTAATCTTCTTGTATATAGGTATAAAGCTTCGACTTTCGTTTATACAATATGCTGACGTAAAAAATGGTATGATTTTGATATTTTTGTTATTATACCACTATCTATCAACTCGCTGAAACGCGTACGGTTTAAAATTATTTTTTAATAATAACTCGACATACCTAGTATTTAAACATATTACGCATGAAATTTTGTGTGTCCGCTATTTACAAATAAATAGTTTTATTCCAATTTTCATGAAATTTACTCATACTAGAGATTCAAAACAATAGAAATATCGCTGCTATTTTGTGTTTCAAAATCTAACCTCTAAATATTGAGTTAAATTTTTTTGGTTGATTTATGGGTTTTACCTTGGTGCACGGTCACTGGAATAAAATAATTAAAAAAAACAAACAGTTATTATGATCATAGATGAGGATGAGGTGTAATTTTTGAAAGTTAAATTACTGTGCAATGCCGAATAATTTTGATTTAGATAAGTGTGGAACCGAGGAAAATAATTGAATTTAATTTTAAATTCTGATTAGAAGAGGAATGTATTGGTTTTACAATGATATTTATTATTATTATTATTGTTATTTTTTTTTTTGAAAAACTTTTCTAACAGCAATTTGTCCAGATTTACAATGATAGCACTTTTTCTGAAGAGAAATCAGACTGGGAAGGTACTTAAGGAAGATTATTTTTTGATTTTACAATGAGTTTTCTCAAAAAATGGGAAAAACGAGAAAATAGGTACAGTATTAAACAAATATTATTAAAGAAAATATATAAAATGCATATGCAATTATTTTACCATATATATATATATATATATATTGTTGATAAAGCAACACTATAAACCGATCTCTGCTCAGAATCGTCTTTTTGTTGGCCATGATCTTATGTGGATACAAATGAAATAATTCTTTCTGCTTCGCAAATTAAGGTTCAAAAATTTAAAAAGATATTCCTTAAATATTTATTTAAGTTATTTTCATAATAGTATTTGTTTACAAGAGCGTCAAAATCTGAATACATACCATAAAAATTCTGATGAAAAAATGATTCTTTTTGAAAAAAAAATTAATTAAAAAGAACATTGAAGGTAGGTATTCTCGAATATTCATGTCGTCCATTTTAATATTAAAATTAATATAGCTATAATGTATTTTATAAAGTAAATGAAACGTTTGTTTATGAAACGTTGAATATAATTAATTTTTAATTTATTTATCCCGATGTCAATTATGATAAGATAAAAGACCAACATATTTCTTACTGAGCAAAAAATATGCCTACCTCTAAACGTGTATAAAATATTAATTATACAGTAATAATTTAAAGGAATATGTAAATGATGTAATGAAAATTATGAATAAATAATAAAAATCAATTGGTTTTAATTCAACTTTTTTCTTTAACAATTTGTATAGTCCCTGATGGGTTCTGAGAATTTGATAAATGTACTGTGTATCGATGACGGGAATATATAGGATAGTTAAATAACAATATTGTATCTTTCCGGTCAAATTCACTGGCTTTATTTCAATGTTGACTGGGGGAGAACTTGCTAAATTTTCATATCGATCATCGAAAACACACATGACTGTTATTATAATATAAACGCTAATATTCTAAACGATGATTTCATATAGCTAATTCAGAATAATTAATACATTTTTATAAATTAAAAATGTTGACTTCAGACAATGTCAAAAGTTATATTAGGCCAATGCCTAAGTCTCAAACGATTAAATGCTTCTATTAATATGCTAATCCTAGAAAAGGACTAGTCGGTTTCAATCGGGAACTTGTCGGTGGTTGTCGTTTCAGCTGAGTCGGCTTAATTCGGCGTCTTTGGTTTCTGTAGAGTCTTCACATTTTCAGATATGTTGTAATAAGCAGTTCCAAGTTAAACATTTTATGATTTGTCGGTTATCCAGCTAGTCCATATCTTGTTAACCGTATAGTAAACTACTATACACCGGCTCTGTTATATTGATCGGTTGTATAATATAGAAAAACACGCGTTACACTAGTGTGTTCGTTATATGCGTGATGTTTTATCAAACCGAACTGGTTTATAACTTGTTCAATTGTGATAGGTTTATTGTTCCGTTAAAATTTGTAAAACATTAGGTATAATTATTTAAAAAATGTATTTAATAATAGTAACCGTATAAGTGTACGACTAACAACTACAGTAAAAGACTGAAAACTTACGGATCCGAATTAGTTATTTGTATACAACAATTTATTGTTATCACTTATTATCAGTGTTATGTTCAAAAATAAAGAGGTATATCAATATTGTATAGTTCCAACAGACTAATACATTGTCTTTCTCCAAATACATTATGTATATTGTTACTTATTCCATGATATTAGTATAATAGTATATGGCATCTAATGAGAAGTAAAGAAAAGAAAGAAAATTGTTAAAAAAAAAAAATGGTTAGTATTTCGTAAACACGCATAGTAATGCTGACATACCTGCTTTTTATTTTATCAATATTATTTTCCACATTATTCGTCTATAATGAATCTTTCGGCTTTACCACACATCTGGGTCTGATAAGCGCTCGAATATTTGCTAAAAATTAATCTAACAATAAATTACTACACGTTTACACAATACGAGACGGTTTAAAAATTAAAGCGGTTTAAACATGAAGCATGAAAACACCTTAAAGTTACCTTAATAAAATAAACCATTTTAAATTTATAAGCGACGCTTTAATATGTAATTTAACTAAATGAGATCGGTTGTTTTTATTTTTATGTAATCAAAGCAATTAATTTTATTCACAGTTTAAGTCTTACTATCATGACCATAATTCTACGGTATGATTTTTTTTTCAGAAGAAAACAAATTAATTAATATTAATAGATTCGTTCTGAAATCGCATGTAAATAAGTATACAGGTAATTTGGGCCGACTCATTATAAAATCGGATTAATTTAAGAACGGTTTATCTTGTATCATATATCTTGTAGGATTTATAAAGGGTAAATTAAACTACCTATACATTATACTTTAGTAACTATACCGATCTAAAACAGTGGCCTACCCGGTACGGGTACCCAAGGTGCGAAATAAGTCTGATATTTAATTTTATTTATATTTTATTATTTGTATCGTTTAATTGATATAAGTTGGTCGCGCTAACGGGTGAAAATATGTAGTGAATATAAAAATCTAAAATTGTCTTTTTTTGAATTAAGTATGATTTAAATTAAAGCAGCCAATTATTAATAAAAAAAAACTTACTTTAGAAAACTGCATAGGTATTATCAATTTAGTTAAATATCAATTAAAAAATTGATTAATTTTTTTAATCTTTGATATCAGTCTCATTCAAATATACCAATCAAAAATCTTCAATACATCATAATTTTGATATTTTCGGTGCCTTAACAGGAAAAGCCGAAAAAAGGTAAAATTTACGAAATGTAGGTATTTCCCTGTGAACAACTTATCTATCAGACATTTTGCTTCGATTTACCTCTTTCTGAAAGGAAATCTGACTAGGGCGGTATAGTACTTTAGGTAATTTTTTGATTCTTCCAATAAATAAATCGAAAATTCGGGAAAAAACACGGGAAAAACCAGGAAAACATAGGAAAATCGGAAAAATATGTACAGTATTATAGAAATATTATTAAAGAAAATAAATAATACATATATAATTATTTCTCAATAATATGACATATATATTGTTTGCAAAACAACACTTTGAACCGAACTCCACTCAGAATTGTTTTTTGTGTTATCCATAGTTAATTATTGCTTACAGACATATTTTAAATTATCCATAACAGTGAATGCACCCGTCTTTATTATCCTATGACAGCTTTTTCATAATAAACATTAATGTTCCGACATTACTCCTTGACCGTGATGCACCCATTATATATAAGTGATCGTTATGGGCATTCGAAAATTGCTCACTAAATTATTATTTTTACCAACAATGTATGATCATCAGTAAAAATAATTGCACATTTTATCTGAATTTAATATTACACGGTCGGAACTCAAACAAGTTTTTCATCTAAAGGGGTCATAAACAAACCATTACGTACCTACCTATACGCAGTAGTACATTGTTAAATTATTTTGTAATTTCGGTGCGTTTAAATTTTCATCAAACAAAATGTTTTAAGCAAACATAATAGCCCCGAAACGAAATTATTTACATCCTTTGCGTAGTACATTGGTGTGTGTTATATACACCTACATACCTATATATTATATATATAAAAATAAACGAACCGACATGTGTATATACATATATAGATCCCTAGCTAATGCTACACACCCTTAAAATAATATAACGTACATAATATACGAAGGTGCAAACAATAAATGCCCGTATATAATTGTTTACCTAACGGCATTTTTTTTTTTTTTTTTTACAAGCCGACCATTGGAATAGTTAACGATTCGTTTCTTTTTCACCACATTTTTGCCTACGTATTTCGATTACGTGTCCTATGCATATATACAACATTCAACATTACTATGTTATTTTTCTATATTTATTACGAAAGTTAGTGTGATAAACTTAAATGTTTATAACAGTTTCCGGAGACGATTAATAAACAGGTTTCTGTGTTCTGTTTGTTCTTGTTGTGGCCTTCAATCTTTCGATAGTTTGGCTGCAGGATTCGTCTATGTATATGTCAGAACATTTCTTTTATAGGCAGATTAAAGTGATAAAAGTTTAGTTGAATTTAACCATTTTTTTTGCGGATGGAGGGTATTTTTTTTAGCTTTGTACATCCCTACAGACATTCTAAATAAAGTCAGGGTATACAATTTTAAATGAACGGCGTTAGTATCGAGAATGTGCCTTTATTTTTAAGGAGTTTTAATTTCCAACTCCCAACCGTATCGTTTGTATGATCTAATTTCGGAATTTGTTTGCTAGTAGTATAATATTGTTGTATAGTATTGTATTAATATTTGCCAACAGTTGTCTTTTCCCCTTATTTCTTCTTTAAACTTCTTCATTTTGTTATCTATATTCTATCACAGCAAGACATTTTTGTTTGGGGAATCATTAAATCGTGATGGAAACAAAAAACAAATAATCACTTTACATAGTGATATACATAGAGTATACCTTGCATAGTGACAGAAGTATTTAAACTTGAAATTAATCTTTAAAGAAAAAATAACTGGACTTACAGCAATGAGTTTATGGCCCGCGAGACCGTGGGTCATGAATTTTCACGAAAAATCTGCATGTATTTTGTAATGTAATATGTCTTTAATAACCAAAAAATCGTAAATTATCAATAATGACTATATTTATTGCTGCACATGGAAATAATAAAACTTATTTTAGTCATTATTACGATAAAAAAATTATATTATATTTATATATGTACTCTAAAGTGTATCTATCTACTCATATGATGCCGACTGTAAAAACATTAATTAAAATTATACATAACTTTGATGTTTACTACATAAATTGAAGTATTTTTGTATTTTATTTTTTTCTACCATAAATCATGTAATTTTATTTCTGCCAACATAATTTCTGATGGGCTAATCTCTTATGCTTTTGCTTCGATTTAAATGTGTTTCTTTTCGAGCAGATTTTAGATTTTTAATGTATAGTGTTAAAATACGTATTTTTTTTTTCTTAAGAAACACTTTTTTAGTTTGTAAAAATTTTCAGATTTTGTCCATGCTGTATCTTAAAAAACAATCTATCGTAAGACACTCATTATCTCGGAAAGTTTTAACTTTTATCAACATTTGTTTTATAGATAATTTTAGAAACAAGCAGCTCTGCAATTTTACATTTACATCATTTGTGTGGCGGGCATAACGCACGGCGTTTCAATAATGTACCACTACTCTCCTCTGACTCAAACTTAAAAGTGGAAAATATCGTCAAAGGATTGATTGAAATTAAAAATGTAAACACCAACATTTATTTTAACTATTGTTCCATCTGTTTATGGACATTTTAATATAGGTTGCCATTTAAAAATCAAAATTAGGAAGTCATTTCACCCCCAAAAATTAGGGTGACAAAAAATAATGTAAATGTATAATTTTAGAACATCTTGTTTCTTAAATTTTCTTTGAAACAAATTGCGAAAAAAGTTAACACTTTCCGAGATAACGAGTGTCTTACGATAGATTGATCATCCCGTATATGCATTTTCGGCACATAACATTCGAACTACAAATCTACCTAAAATTCATTGAGCTTTCCTAGAATCGTTTTTCGATTGTATGTTTATCATTGCATTCATTATATGAAATATAAAATACCTTGATCATTTTTCTTCCCGGCTTCCCACCTAGAATAATACCTTGCATTTTTCTTTTTTACTATCGGACATACGAATATCATAAAAATAATAATACGTTTGTTGCATTTGTCGAACGAATTGTTATATGTTATTATAATATAAAATACTTAAATTCAAATCCTATACGTAGGAAAAATGTCGGTGCGCGTTATTTTTCATTAATTTTATACAGGACTTCAAGCATAAGACGCGTAGGTATAAGTGCTCGTATTGTTTGTTTTTTGCTATTTTATTTTTCTTCTAAGACGTTTAAAAACAAATATATATATATATATATATATATATAAAAAAACGGTTTCAACGGCGACCGCCTATTAATTAAAGTATTAAAAAAATCTCCACGCGGAGTAAGTTGTTTTTAATTGCACGTTTATAATGGACCTATTATGACGGCTAAGAAGTCGGTCCGCGGTGTACCGCTCTCTGGTCTAAAATAAATTGTAAGCTGTTTTTGAACTACGCACACTCTTCATTGTCATGTAAATATCGAATTTCGTATTATCATCGCCTGCAGTTTATTTTGTTAAGTAATAAAAAGGATTAAAATAATGCTCGAGTGCACGAAACATAATACACCGAGGTATATTATATTATAATAGTGCGACAACACAGCAGTACTAGAAACATTACTATATAGGGTAATAATGAATTCAAATAATATTATAAACGTTTACCACCTATACTTAGGCGCCCACGTAAGTACATTGTTCTGATTTTAAACTTGGAACAGTGACTGCTTGCCTATCTGTATAGAAGTGAAAATAATATTCCAATTACCCAAAAGCGATTTAAACAGAAACAAAAAATACCGACAAAAAAATCATAATCATTTTATACGCCTTATGCTGGGTTGCCTAAACGATTGTTATAAATATAACGGAAATAATTATTGGTTTCAACGACTTGTTAATAAATATTGTTGCATAACCATTCTATAAATTCTAACGGATCATTATATTTTAGTAAAACGGTTAATGTATAATAAAATGGTTGATAAAAAACGGTTTTTGTTATTATTTTTTTTTATTTAGTGAAACAATGTAAGATAAAACAATTAGTTTCGACAATTATTACATAAGATTAAAAACAAACATTATAATATATAAGAGCTAAAGCCTAAATAAGCAGTCCGATGTTTAAAATAAAGGAAACAGTGCCCCGGATGACCTCTTGTAATTGACAAGAAGAAAGGTGCTGAGAATTAGGAGGAATATTAAAAGAATTTAAAATGGAATAAAAGCGCAGACGGTCTGAGGAAAGAGATGGGCAACAAAAGAGGATATGGTTAATGTCATAGACAGTCGGTTAATTACTTAATCATTTGATTTTGACTTTGCACAATTTAATGATTTGTAAATGCCATATCATTAATCATTTATTACGTATCAATAATTGTTTTTTGTATTTTGAGATTATTTCAAATACTTCTCAAAAGTGTTTGAGTAATATCTAATAATACATTTATGTATATAGTGTTTAGGTGATATTTTAAAAGTATTTTATTAATTAATTAAACTCTCTTAATGAAAACAAATCGTATAAAACATTAAGTTTTAAGCTTTCGATTATAAATTTTACTACAACTATTTACTTCAAGAATGGTTTCCCGCAGTTGATTTGGTTTGGTTGGTGTATCGGGAAGGGTATTTGATTGTTTTTCAAATTCTTTTAATAATGATAGAAAACCTCGAAAAGAGTCGGAAAATGTGAATCAAATGGTTTCAGTTATAATCAATTTTGTTTTTTCTACATAGTGTAATTTGGTAAAAAAAAAAACGTAGAGATTTGAAATGTCCAATAAAATATTTATATTTGCATTGTTTAGACGCGGTAAGATTTTTAAAATATATTTTGTGAATTGTATAGTTAATTTTATGGTTTATGTCTAAATGAAACTTTTTTTTTTAGCTTCATATAAATTATCGAAAATTAGAATATAAGGTTCACCATAAGTTATACCTTGGAGCAGTGGCCGTGACATTCTATTATTATTATTATTATTACAAAAGAAAATACCGATAGTATATGAGGTACCTATAAGAAGTACGTGCAGCGAGCGAGCGAATCGAACGGATTCCCGGGGAAATTCATCGTTACGTCCCGATGCACTAACCGGACGACGACGGCGACGAGTGGATAGGTTCGTAATATATTATTTCTCTGGCCTATATACATAAACACTGTCGTTTAGCTTTTGTCGTCGGTATCTGTATATATAGTAGGCTATTGTGTTCCAAATCCATTCGATTTGCACGCCATCGTTATTGTATACAGCACATACGCGAACTGCTGCAAGTATATAATATTATTACTACTATTATTATATACAGAGATTTCTGAATTAAACGGTTTAACGGAAGACATTTTTTTTATTCTGATTAGAGCGAACAATAGCCTTTTTTCTTTCTCGGAAATCACTTTTTCGATTAGCAATATTCATACTAAAATGAAAAATCCTGAAAAAGAATTACGAACATAGTACACACGGAATAAGAACAAACAACGAAATGTATAGTATTTTTGGAGAACCAAGTATAATTGTGATGACCAAGGATGTAAAATATTGGATTTCTAAATTGGAAATATCAAGAAAAGAAGCCTATAGGGAAACCTGAACAACAGTGGTTGGAAAAACGTGAGAAAGATTTGGAAAGTTCAGTAGTAAGAAACTACAAGGAGTTGTCATTGGATAAAGCCTAATGGAAAGAAGTGCTTAGTAGAAGTGAAGTACAAGGATAAAAGGCCTGAATAAAAATGAAAAAATAAAATCGCGAAACACGCATGTTTCATTTTTAGAAAAAAGGAAAAATACTAAAAACTGAAAACTAATACTATGTTCCCCCTCAATTTTGGAAAAAATCTATGTAAAACAATTTTAAATTTTTGTATACATACTATACAGAGGTAGCAAGTTTTTTGTCGATTTTTAGGATCCTAATCTATTTTTTCTAGTTAACCACAAACTCCATTCAGAATTGTTTTTTCATTTTTTTATTTGCAATAGTGTATCGTGGTTTTCTGTATATTTAAATTAAAATAGTCCAATTCTATAAATTTTCCACCATCGACAGTGGCTATTTTAAATTATTAACGTAAGTATACGAAAAAAAAAAAAAAAAAAAAAAAAAAAAACCAATACTAAATGTTCGATTATGGTTGATTTCCATTAACAGTTCCGATTTACAGTTATCATTGAACCAAACTAGTGAGAAAATTTCAGAGCATATTATCACTAACCAAAAAAATATCTTTCAAGAATCTAAAATAAGAATTTATATAAATAACGTTTTTTCTAAAATAAAAAAAAGCGTTAGCCCGGGAAATATATCTCTTTAATCTCCCTCCCCCCTGAATACATTACGATGAAAGTACCTACTTCATAATATACTTCTTAATTTATCCGATATAAACATATTATTTTTAATTGATTTCATAATAACAATATAAAGTATATATGTACACTTCCTAACGAAATACGGGTTTTACGGACTAGGTATATTTGTTAATTTAATAATGACGAAAAGAAAAATTCGTCGTTTACACGAAATATCATATCTGCACTGTGCACATATCAAACTGGGTCGAAAAATTCAAAATAACTCGGTAGGTGTATGAAAATATCTATTATTCTTTTCTCAATCATCTACAATAATGGTCAATGAATCGTGATTCAAGAACCAAATTTTCTCGACTCGCGGCACCTGGCCACGAAGTTTCCAAGTATATGATATGGCACAAAGTGTTATCTATATAAATAAAAATTAATATCTTGTCTATTATATAATATACGAGTAGGTGTACTGTACAGAGTGAGAGAGAAAAGAAGGGAGAGAGAGAGAGAGAGAGAGAGAGAGAGAGAGATGAGATAGAAATAGAGCTCGTGAACTGAATGAGAGGTGAGGCAAATATTTTAAAAATAAAAAATGTACGGTAACTTGTCCGTTTTAAGATCTAGACACAATCAATTATTGCTCACACAGTCCCACAGTCGTACTATACTACTATAGTCTATATTCTATATATTACACATGATTTATCATAGTTCTTGGTCTATAATCATAGACTTATAGAAAGGATTTTTATCTATGTTTATAATACCATCGAACAATATAATATCTATAAACTATATACAAAATTGAATATGTTCATTGTTATTTGTTTGATAAGAACCGATATCTTTAGTTTGTGAAAAAAGTATTACGGGTGGAATACACTTGCACTACAAGACATTATGACAACCTCCCCGTCCCAATATCTATTAGTGGAAATTACGTCACTTCGACAAATGATTAATGGATAATGTTGACATTACCCTGAGGCAAGAATCGTCCAGACTCATATCATAATAAAATTCTGAATTTCCCCACTACCATGATCAATTTTATAATTGTATGGCCGTCCGAGGAAAAAATATTTAGCTTCTCGGCACTTTTCAGTTTTCGTAGAGACCGTTTTATCGTTCCATGAACATCTCCTTCGTAGGTTTTGATAAGGACGGTGCCGGAATATGTCAAGGTTTATAGATACTATTATCTATAATAACAAAAAACTTTTCCATTTAAAATCTATATATGATTGAATAAAGTATTCTTAAAGTTTATTGGAAATAACTGTATAGTATACAGTATATACCTCCTTTTTCTTTATAATTGTTAGGTAACTCACTTATCTCCCATGACGAACTGCCACTGAGCGAAAGTATTAAGTTTTGATTACGGTTTTATTAGACTATAAACTTGATTTTGGCTTTTGTACACTGCGCAAGAGACCAATTAAACGAGAGTTTAACGTATGTTATATCTAATACCAGATATTATAGTGTATACGTTTTACGAGTGTCCGTGGCTCGATTTTTTTTGTTTTAATGACGCATATCAGAAACGTAATATTTTTCCCGTTTCACGAAAAAGTCGTCTAAAGAAACAATATAATAGATATATTTTCTTCCCTATGTCTTATAATACGTGAGTCTACCTGTATTTTACGTTGTTCAATACAAATTTGAACTTTAAACGAGTAAATAAAATAACCACTACACTAAGCTTACATTTTTTTTTGCCGCTTAGTAGGTACAGTTTTTTTTAGTAAAAATTTGTAATGAATTTTCAAATATTTCTGTTCTGCCAAAATATTAAATGTTCGAAAATCAGCTGAATATTTTCATAAATGTATCTTGATCAATATAAATATTTTGTGAAAATTTCAAGTCTTTAGATTATTTTAAACCGAATTACAACAAAACAAATGCAACCATTAACACCGTAAACTTTTCCAGTTTCCCCCAATAATTAAGACAATTACGAGTTAATAATATTAGACAACATTGTGTTTCAGAAAAAATGTTACTCTTGAAATTCTGATTTCTTTTAGAAAGATATAATTAAAAATATAACGATAATTATATTGCTTGGAATTTGTTCAGTTTTCCTGTACGGTTTTATCCGGTTTTCCTAATTGTTATGAAAACCACTTGAATAATCAAAAATATATTACCTCTCCAATTATAGAGTAGTAGAACACGATTCCGTATGGCCCATATCGGTGGACGAAACCGTGCATATTTTAAGGCATACGATTCCGTACGTTTTGTATTTAATATTTTAGTGCAATGTTGCTACATATACATAAGGTATCCCTAACTATTATAGTAACATTTATACAACGTACAACAGTGATACAATTGTTCTATATAGGATAAGTTTTTGTTGTATTTAATTATGCCCCGAAATATAATATTCAGCTCTATACAATTAATTGTTTTCAAAATGACTTTTATATACCCGTGGTATATTTTTTTCATGTCTAAAAAATCTGAACAAACTTATATTTACATATGATTATTTCTTTACGAGTTAAGTGAGTCAATTTTTTTCTATAGTAGTATGTGGTTAGTTATAGTAAAAAAAATTGTATACAATTTATACTATCCAATTCTAATTAAAAATTTTAATTTTGACTTTTAAAGTTCATCAACTTTTTTTTATAACGGTGTATTATTTAAGAAAATTAAACGAATTGAAAAAAAAAAGATATTAATTATTAATATTAATATTATTATTTTTTGTTATTCTTTTTTTAGGAGTGAAACCACTACCTACTATCGATTTTCAAATTACAATTTAAAATAAAAATTCTAAAAATAGATTCAAAATAAATTGAGATTAGATTAAATCTACTGGAATAGGTAAATTATTAAAAATAAAAAAAATTCGTTCATAGCTTCATTCTCACTCTTATCATTTTATATAGATCCGCAAATAGTTTCAATGTTATAACCGTTTGAATTTTTTGAGAATGGGTACGGAAATTATTTTTACAATAGCCAATAGGTTACTACAGTATTACGCGATAAGGAATATTACAATATCACAGCATCATACATTTTTAATAATAATTAGAAGTAATTTATGCCTTTTAAACAAAACGACTATAGTCGTTATATAGACTATATAATGAAATCTATCATCAGATATGTTTGTAGGTTAGATTACGATAATTAGAATAATATCTACTTCAAAGCGGCTATTTTGAAAATGTTGAACACATAAAAAGTAATTTATTTTTTATTTTTCAAAAGCTGAAAATGAAAAAAAAAAATAAAAAATATCTGTTCATACATCCTCTGACATCAAATCCTATTGAACAAATAAAATATAAAACAATTTGAATAAAAACAGAGATATAAGCATCGAAAATACACGATGGGACACACCCTATACATATTCATCTTGCTATAAAACACCGCGTAAAGTTCGTCATTTATACACAAAATGTGTGCGTCTTTATATTATGTTCTTTTATTTTTTTCCTTATGTATTAATATTATTCTGTGAGCTGCTTTATACATATAAATATAATATATACCTAAAAAACTGTCGAGAAAGACTAACGTGACGTATATGTGAAATATACGAAACCCTTACGAGGTACTTCATGGATGGAAAAACATCGCAGCAAAGCTTTATGAACGCGCGCCACGTATAATATGTATACGGCTCCAGCGAAATTTCATTCTCAGTTATAGTTTTAGACAAAAACACTCGGATTATAATATACAAATTGAAGAAGACAGGTTTTTTTTTTTTTTTATTATTATTATTATTTTACATGCCAGACTGTATATAGCTGCTTACATATACACGCAGTTGCGCGATTATATTGCATCATGTTTCTAAAATTGGAAATGAAATTTTAAAATATTGCATTGTGTAGGATTTATTAAGATAATATTGTGCCTTGGATTCGGTAATATTATTATTGTTTTGATTAGATATGAGAAAAGAATACCATAGAGGCCTTTGAAATGCGATGTTATCGAATAATGCTTGCGATTAAACGAACACAAAGAATAACAAACGAAGGAGTGCGTATTATACTGAACGGAATAAAGGAAAACCGAGAACTTTGACGTAGTACAAAAGTCAGAAGGGAAAAAATTATAGGGCATTTTACTGCGTCGCGATAGCTTTATTAAATTATTATTATAGAGACGGTGAAGTCTGTGGAAAACCGTAAAAAAATAAGGTAACCAATAAGGGTTGGCATTCACTTTTGTTTCGATTACCAGTAACGAGTTACCGGCTCAAACTATTCAAACAGAAAAACGGTTACCGGTTTTCGGGTCATAAATTTTCACTAACCTGTTTTAACCGAGAAAATGGATTATGAATGAGTTTTCATTTTGAATAAAAATAACAATAACTTTTGTTTAATCCTGTATATCCTACCTTCCCAACTGTTAATTACTATTCATTTCATTTTTCCGATATAATTACAAACAATTTAAAAACACGTCTGCACGTGTAATTTAATTAATGATAAACAGGTAGGTACAATAGGTACAAGATAGTACAAGTTAGGTGTCGTTCGGTTTTGTGTTGCTGTTTATATATAGAAGAAATAATGCATTTTTTTTTTTTTTTACTCTGCATAATTCATTTGCGTAGGTAGGTAAATTTTAAAGGTCTTAATAAAAAATATAAACTCTAACGGTTTTTCGTTGTTTTTCTTTTTTATTATTATTACCAAATTTAGACGGCTTAACGTTGAAATTATTCGGTGATTTTTCGCGAGCATAATATTTGTATAGATATAAAATAATTACGAGTTTATTACGCAATTAGAAGGGGAGCGTATAGTTTATATTATTTTTTTAGCCGCATCGTATTTTAGTCGTAAAAGTATACATTTTGTAGGTTTTTTTTTTAAATATTATTTTAAAGTAGTATACGGAGAACAATTTAGATTCGGGAACGAATTTCAGAGTTTTGTTAATTACTAACTAGTAACTACTGTACTGCGCGTTTTAGAAACGAAGTTCTTATTCCGTTAGCCGGAGGGCTGTGTTTAATACGGTTTAATATACGAGATTGCAAACCATGTTTTGGTTCAGTTATATTATATTCTAAGGGCATAATATGTGTTTTCCGGCTGTGCAGCTTCGTGTTGGGTTTCTCTTAGTTTGTTATCTTTAGTTGCGACGCACACCCTCAAATAAAATGATGCTCGATAGACGCCGTATAAATATATTCACCGAGTAGGTGTACTATTACCTAAACTGGCTGAACTATTTACCATAAGCAAATATTATGTTATTATGATATACTGTATTATGTTTTGAACTTTAATAGAAAATTGTAAAAAAAAAAAAAAATGTTTGACGTTGAACGTAAATTTCGTGTAGGTAATACATGATTTTAGTTTAAAAATAATTATGAAATGTTTTCTACATATCTATAGAACTGAAATTTGTATGATATCTCTTCTAATAATTTTCACTTATCACACCGAAAATAACATTAATAATGAGTTCCCTTGCTAGAATTTTAACTAGGAAATAAATAGGTACGACGTTAGGTATACATGATAGCAGTGATCCTTTCTCTTTCATCCGTAGCCAAGTCGTGCCATTAATGTTGGTTAATATAGGAATGGTATATTAAATATTTTAATATCTATGGTTATAGTATAAAATATTTCGATTTCGTCAATCATTGTTTTATGATTTTTGTACATTATCGGTCTGTCACGTGACTTTTCAACTACATTTTACATTTTGCCTCTTTTTATATCTATCTAACATGGTTATTAAACAACTTAAGGTTTTAGGATTTATGTTTTTATCACTTCGGACACCAACTTTTCTGGAATAGGATCAGATTTAAAAGTTGTGGATTTTTGTTCGTCGTTGATGTTGCAGAACACTAAATGAATTGCACCAATTTAGCGATTTAGCAATTTTTCTGAAACCTATGCTTCTATGCTTTTTCCTCCTATCGAAATGTAGTTAATTATAATTCAGATATTCCCCGAGAATTAATAAATTAAAAAACATCCTTGTAAGTATTTTAATTTCTTGATATTGAGTGAAGCGAAGAATGAATTTTAAATTTGGTTTGTGTGTTTTTATGCAGCTGTAAACAAATTTTCTAACAGGAATTTTATTTCAATAAAAAACTATAGGGTTTTCCTTATGGCATTTTTGGACTAGTTGGTATATTGAAAATATAATTTTTGATTTTGCTTGTAGTTTTTTTAATAAATGGAATAACTGGTAATTGTTTTTATAATTTGTATTGGTTTCTGGGATACCTTGGTAACAAGAGATAAAGCTTGACTATTATGCTCTGCTTAGAATAGTTTTTCGTTAGCAATAATTTATTATTACATACAAATATGAATTAAATTACTTTATGTATCCTCCCTTCCAATTGATCTTCTAAAACAATGACTCACCGTTCAATATATTTGTTTATCGATTATTATATACCTATATTTCGACGACTTTTCGAGTGTCAGTTGAGATTATATTATCCTTGTATTTGAAATAATATTTCGTTGTTTTCGCTAAATGATAAATCCATGGTTTTTTACTGTTGTCAATACGGCTCTGTGATGTTAGTCCCGGGAATTTTACCTACGTACATTTATTTATTTCGACATTCGTAACCATATTATTTATTAACTGGCGGGTCATTTTTAGAGGGAGTTTCGAACGCATCAATGCATTTGTATATAAAGGTAATAAAACTTCTTTTGGATTATTAGATATTTTGTTGTATACAGGTGTTTGTAATTTCGGTGTATTGTATTGGCATTTTTTGTATTCTTTGTTTGGTTGTACAAGTTGTTGTTGTTGTTGTTGTTTATTTCTTTTCTTTAAATTTGAGCTCTTCAATTTTAAATATAAAAAATATAGAACATTAATATTTTATTAAAATCCCACGTTCTTTCCCATCACTTTCATATTAAATTACAACAAATATGGATATTAAACACTCTATATTATATTAGTTTTTTCAGAATAGTGTAACTTTTTTTTACTTTTACTTATTAGGGCGTTTTGAAAAAAATAATATTTTACTTACGTAGTTATATAATTAAAAGGGTTTTTTTTATCTTTAAAACGATATACTTAAGATATATCTCTTCCTGCGATACGAACACCTCCACGTATGAGGATGCAATTCGGCAGGTCTCTCGATCCTGGCGGGGATTGAACATCCAGCATGGGCATCCAGATCGGCTGGTTGCGTACCGGATCGCCATGGAGAAGGGCAAGACGAGACTCTAGGCTAGATGCACTGGGCTGGGAGAATACTACCCTGTGGGCAAGACTTAGCCAGACCTTAGTTCTAAATATTATTGTAAGCGGATGTAGCGGCAGACTTGCCTGCGCACTCAACACCATGCGTGTATTATAATTAATGTGTAATGTATAATTGATAAATTAATATTATATTAATTACAATTAACGATGGCAGAAACAATGTAGTTATGAGCAAACGACATCTATACTATCGGTTATACCCGACAAAAAAAGTGGAAACCGCCATTTTTTAATTTTTCGTTTTATTTGGATTCAATTAATATCACTTCTTTAATAGTAAATGTTTAATTGTACACCAAATTAATGACTTTTAGGTAGGACTTGTTTTGGCAAGAGTCATGTTCAGTTAACTTAAAGAAATGTTAAATAATTAAATAGTAAAAGTAGATAGATACACTGAACGATGAGTTGTAAGGTCTATCACGTAATATTGTTTTAGTTAGTCGATTCCTTGGACAGTTGTAGCGAGCAGAACACTGGTCGAAACAACAAATTGAATTATTTTTCGGATGATTGAACAAGTTTGAACTTGTTTGGCGGCTGCAAGTTTTTCTTGCATACGTAGCTCTAAGCTGCACGAGTAAGTCTATATAATTCGAATAATCGGTTTCAATATGTTTGACGAGTTTGTTTATCTACACGGTAATTATTTTCGTTCGTACTCGTCTGAAGTATTTGTACGGTGCTATTGCTATATAGAAAAATATTTCCAACAGTTTTGATTTTGTTCTCCAAACTTTCAACCGAGTTGTTGTTATATTGTTGTTAAAATAAGACGTACTTATATAAAATTATACCGCGCTTCGGTTTATACCTTACTCGCTTCATTGTTGGTGGTGTAATTGAATTGCGTTGCTCCTGACTCGTTAAATTTAATTAGATCATAATATAATAAA
The DNA here is from genome assembly GCA_902439185.1 of Cinara cedri. Lineage (NCBI taxonomy): Eukaryota > Metazoa > Arthropoda > Insecta > Hemiptera > Aphididae > Cinara > Cinara cedri. The sequence continues at coordinate 350,695 of CABPRJ010000032.1, forward strand.
ATTTTTTACAAGGCTAATAAATGAGGGATTTTTTTTACGGAGCTAATAATAATATGTCTTATAATCACGTGCCCACAAATCGTATAACATAAATAATTATCGATTAACTTTATATACGAGTATATGAAAAAATAAATATTGCCCAAAACAACATATATTTTTTTTTTTGATTTTACAGATTATACATTTTTCTTTTTTCAATCGTTGATATTATATATATATACATATACTAGCTGTCCCGCGCCCGGCATTGCCCGTGCCAATTTTTATTATTATTATTTTACCCATATAAATTTATTTTTAGTTTTGGTCGTGTCAGAATTGAATGAAAACAAATAGTTGAAAAGTGGGTAGTACACCTTCGGTAGACTAAATGTGTTCTGTTGTACAATTTTCATTGTGCAAATAATAGCAATAATAATAATAATTATAATAGTTTTTTTTCCGTAACACCAAGGTAACCCACGAGCAAACAAAAATAAATAAATAAGCAATTTGATATTCTTACCAAATACACCTTAAAACCCCTTTTACTCCTACCTTAGGATACCTCCTACCCTTTACTCCCTTAGGGGTTGAATTTTCAAAAATTCTTTCTTGTTGCACGGTGAAAGTATTAGAGAAACCACTATTCCAAATTTCAAGTGCGTACATTTAGTAGGTTTTGAGATACAGCGATCAGTGTATCAGTGGTATTTGGATTTAATATATATATATATATATATAGATTGACTTTTTCAGTTTTTCTTTATCAAACAAGATAACTGTTTGATTTTTTTTTCCGCGAAAGTGTTATAGTATATTGTTATATTTTGAGTTATGGAAAAAGTTTTTTATTTGTGTTTTATACTATACGATGAACATAATATTAGGATCACGAGTAAAATTAGTTTGCTGAATGGATGGTTTTAAAATTAATATCGTGTCTGAAGTGAAGCTCGCGCATTTCGAGTTTTCTACTTAAGTTAAATTATTATTCGATTGGGATATTTTATTGGATGGGCGTGTAAAACGAATATAATAATATAGCATAATATTAGCATTCATTGCCAGCGTATAGTTCTATGGGTTTTTTTTTTAAGTTTTGAATTTTTAACGCATTTGAAACGCCTGCTTTGTCGGTTAGTTAATTCCACTGGGGGTTTCGAAGTAAGTTTGTTCATAAAATTTATCTACAGAACAATGTATATTTTGTTTTCTAATACTATAAAAACGATTGTAGAGTAAAAAGAAAATAATAAATATAACTTAAATTTAAACATTTCATTTAATTGATTCAACATAAATGACGAGGTTAGACTACAAATATTTATATGGAGTTGCATAGTATAGATAATTTTAACGAAAACAAAAATTAATATAGAATTAATATTTTTATTCAAATTCACTTTTATATAGTTTATAAATGTTCCTCAGATCATTATACTTCTTGGTTTTCAGCTTTTGCAGATCTTCAGGCCTATTGCCATAACAACATCCGTCTCCATGTCTCCGTGTATTATTATTTTATAATGCTTTAGCGTAAGAAGATACTTATTTTTGTTGAAAAAAGTAGATATATTAAATTCATTTTCAAATCAGTGATTTTGCCCGAAAATTGGACATGTCTCGTTTTGCCCCGGGTCTTCAATTTTGTTGAACATATGCGTCCGTCTATTGTAATATAGCCCATAAAGTGTCGATTATTATGACTCATGAATATGCATATTTAAGTCGACGAGTATTTCAGTTAAAAATTATTATTATTAGCATTCGTATTTTTCGTTGAACAAATATTTTTAGTAAATTAAAACTTTTCTTGAATCCCTGCTAACAATTACCATAGTAAATAATAATAATACAAAAGTTTCCATCGCCAAGATCATTTTTTTGTTAAAAAATTCTCGTCGTGTTTCTATCTACGAGTGTTAAATAATACGTCGACGATACAACGTAACATTTCTTAATTATTTTACTTACAAGAGTTTAAGTTGCGGCGTATTATTTATTATTGTTTTTTTCACAGATAGTTGTAAAATCTAAATAAAAACACTGTTCGATTTTTCTATTAATTTTCATTAAAAAAATAGAATAAAAATATATTTTTTATCCTATAATTTATATTGGTATATATGGTGTTAAGTTAGGTATGTACATTTTTAATAACGGATAAGTATACTTGTGTTTTCCGCTCATTGGTTGTAAAAGTTTTTCTTCAACGATGCGGTTTCTTCCTCCATTTTAATTTTAAATACCCAGGTATACAGCGACAGCAGCAAGGATGTTATGTTTTTATTCTTATTTTTTTTTCAATGATTGTGTCTGTCGCAAAATACCGCCACTTCAAACGGTGACAGCTCCAGTGATGCAAAGGATTTTCTTTGTGTACGTATATATACTTGTTATGATAAATTAAAAAAAAAAAATTAATAAAAAAACGCAGTTGTAAGTCACGCTTGATACCCAAATAAAAAATAATAAAATATACCGGGTCGGGCAGTACCTATAAATATCATAGATATGTATGTAACCAATATAATTACTTAACAAAAATCTTGTATTTAGATAGGTAAAGTGTCTTTTGGTATTCAAAGATTCTATAAATTGCTTAAACTTTTGTTTAGTATAATTGAAAAAAAAAAATATATTATCAAAAAACTATTACCGTTCAATATAAATAATAGCATTTAAATTACATTTAATCATTACATCTTAATAGATTGTGTTATTCTTTGTAAATTAAAACAAGTCTTATAGGTTTCAACGAAAAATTCAGTAAATGTATGCTAAATTATGAAAATTATATTTGAAGAAAAAAAAAATACTATTTTCCTTATTTATTATGTTTGCCCCGGTCAACCGAATATCGAATCGACGCCACTGCATTAAGCTAAAGAATTTTTGTGTTGGAGACTCCAATCCAAGTGGTCTCCACTTGGTCGAACAAATCATCGGAATTTTACTAATAATTCACACGTACCGACTGATATAAAAAAAAAAAAAAAAAAAAAAAAAACAACAAATTAACACGATATGTATATAGTTTAAGTTTTTGTTAAAACTGAAACGTACTGAAACTTTTATTCTTATGATTATCCCTTTAACGTGACAATTTAAAAAAAAAAAGCTCAAACTGACTATATAGTACATATGTAAAACTATATATCAACGTCATCTAAAAAAAAAAAAAAAAACACATAAAATGAATTTTACTATATTCTATATTTGTGGTCTATACGTATAGTTTGAAATATAAATTTT